>OY829916.1:1218067-1265567 GCA_963691935.1 Nephrotoma guestfalica | reverse complement strand
CAGCCTATTAATTAAGGCATTAATTAGTATTTGTTTTTGTTACTAAAGGTATTCTCTTGTAGTGATCTAATAGTGATATATGTAAGTGGTTGTCCAAGAAATAAAAGTGATAAACATAAAAAAAATTATAATCATCTCGCCCATTATGTATTTTTCCAAGTTGATCATTAAGAAAGGTAATAATATTCTCTTTCTCTGCTGAACTGAAGATTTCTTGAACATTTGTGTCAGCTAAACCGGAGCTTGTTTAGGTATGGTTAAAAGAATTCCACTGCCTTTTAAACCTCTGAAAAAGCTGAATATCGGGCCCACTTGATACTACCTGTAACAAGTTACTAAAATTAGCAGATACAATTAATTCATATATATGATGTCTGAAAGCAAACCACAATAAATTTCTGCCAAATCTTTTTTCAAGAAGTTTGCAGGCTCCATTTAGCTTATCGGCGTTGCTTGCCGTTGTATAAAAGCATATTCTAGTCTTTAAACATTTTATATACCATTTTACACTGCTCTATCCCTGTCCCATGTATAATCATTGGAACTCCCAACATTTTGGTGTTACCTTAACCGGGTACTATAACGCACAGTCGGTCAACCATTGTTTTCTCTGCTATATATTCTAACATTTTTCGTTAGAATAGAATCAGAACTGAAAGACTTAAATATTTCATCACTGATTTCTTTCCTAAGCCGTTGACGATGGCGACGTATGGTCTCTTTGGAAACTGCAATTGATTCTAAATCATGCCCTAATGCATTTGCAGTGTTGGCGATTAAAAGAGAAGCTCCTGAATTGCTTATTTTTGATCGATCCAACGCACCTACTATATTCTTATCAATCACGTTCTTCATATGTAGCGATGAGTGAGGTGAAGTGGAATTTTTTGTTTGCTCTAGTTTCTTTTCTGCTGGTGCTTCGGCTTTACTGCCGCTAGAAGACAATGTAAGTGAGCTGGTGTCCAAATTGATTAAGTTTATATCTATTTCTTGAGATCTACTTGTTGAAGGTCGTGGTTCATTAATTGCCAATGTGGAATTGCTCTCATCCATTCATCGTAATGAACGAATGTGGCCGCCGAAGCTCGAATTCGGAAAACGGCCTTAAACGCACGGCCTTAAATTTGTCGAGTTCAGATATGCCATATTCTTGCTCGCTTAATTGAATCGTCACGTTGTGTAACATTTCTTTATTCTCGTTGCCATTTCCAGTTAATAAAATGTTGAAGGTAACCAACAGATAACCAATGCATGTATAATATGGATTCGGATTGGTTGGTACATAATCTTGAAAATCACCAGCAGAATTGTAATCGCGTCACATCTGCACACAGGGTGAGTTTTTTTAATAAGTGTCTATGGCTTGTATTTCGGAAACGGTACAAGATAGGCGAAAACTACTCACAATAAAAATTGTCCAGTGTCGAGGGGAACGGTTAGTGGTGAGCCTGAATGATCTAGAAACTCCTTAGTGTGGGAAATATTCTAGAAATTTAGTTTTTTTATATTAGAACCTCTACTTTTGAGTGCAACTTTTGATTAAGCAGTTAAATGTAAAACTATAAACAAATATATTTTTTTGTTCATACAAAATTTTTCGTAAAGAATACAGCAAAATAATTGTCTCTAAATTTTAACGCTGTTTCGTTGTAACGAGAAACCAAAATCAATTCTTCTTTGACTTATTATATTACTATAGAAACAACTCAAAAGTATAGGTTCTAATTTAAAAAACCAGCTTTCGTGAATATCTTCCAATCTAATGAGTTTCTAGCTCATAAACGCTCATCACTAAACATCCCCCTGGACACCGAACAATTTTCATTGAAAATAGTTTTATCCTATTTTGCACCGTTGTGTTTTTTTACTAAAAGCCGAACATTGATGACAAGTAGGTAGCAAACTATTACATTTTCCGTAGAGCACACATTCAATCGTAGACCACATCATCGTAAATATTTATAAGCTCTTAATCGTAAGACCACTTAATCGTAAGAACAGTTACTGGAAAATCATCTGCTGATAATTCTATTTGTTTTTCAATCAATTGCCTCTTGGTATTGGCTCTCATCATGATCTCCTTGTTTTTTCTATTAATTATTACTCTTGTCCTAAACCTAAAAGTTTCAGCTTTAGGGATTTTTCGAAAATTGATGAATCTCACCTTCCATCAATTTGTGGCTCTATTTGTTGGGACAATATTTTTTTCTCTTAGTACCTCTATCGATCAAATTGACTATTTTAATTCCTCTATTAATTATGTATTTAATAATTGCGTTCCTCTCACTACTGTTTATTTTAGACCTAGATCCCCAGCCCCCCTTGGATGACGCAAAAGATTTTGAATGCTATTTCTGTTCGTATTTCCAAATATCGTCTTTGGAAAATGAGCTCTAATTCTTGGTCTTATCCAGCTTATAAGCAATCTCGAAATAGAGTGGTAGGTTTAATACGTATCGCTAAGCAAAATTTTTTCATGGATAAAATCTAACTTATCCTTGAAAAAATTTTGCTGAGAGATACGAATTAAACCTACCACTCTATTTCGAGATTGCTTATAAGCTGGATAAGACCAAGAATTAGAGCTCATTTTTCTCACTTCCCTCTAAGATATTTTGGAGTAACGTACGCAATTTGGGCCTTGGTAGTGCTTCGGTAGATTTCAAAGCTAATGATTTTAACCATTACCTAATTAACTTTAGTTTCACCCATGATATTTCCAATATTGATTTAGCATCCGTAGAATCTCTAAATTCTTTTTCGTTTGCAAATATATCTAATACCGATTTGCATTCTGCATTTTGGAAGTTAAATTGCAATCCACTGGTAGTAGATACGTACTTATAAACGCATTTACCGAATGAAAAATAAATACATATGTGGGAAAAATTTTCCAACCACGTAATGCTAAGAACGATGTCTGACGTAGGAGTGGATAGCACTTTAGAGATTAGCTTAGAGTATATATGTTAGCCAATGCGTATTGATTACCGATCGAGGATCAGCATTCATTGCATTGAAGTTTCAGTCGTTTTGCGAAATAATGGACATTAGGCATGCGTAAAATAAATCGGTGTAGCACACATCATACCATTCATAACTACTAATTAGAAAAAAAATTAAATCACCAACAGGTTTATACAGGGATACGAGTCGATAAGGTTAATACAATGCGGCTATTACCAAATATATAGCTGCTTCCTACTTATAATATTAGGTCTGAGGTTTGACAAATTAAACTGTATAAGTAGTAATTTAACAACACAATACGATAATCACAATTCCTATTAAATTTCACCGTCTTGCAGTTTTTCTAATTTATTTTATGATCTACCTTATTAAATCTAAAACACTCAATTGAATCACAAACTACCCTTTATCCAATTATTTTTGAAACAATATATTTTTACTCCATCAAATCTAATCTGCTATTTTTTACCTAGATTTACGAATATACACAATAATACTTATTTGAAATGTCACTTAAAGTGCAAATCGTCTAACCAAAGTTATAGCACCATATATTCCATCCTTAGATTAACTAGCACCATTCACCCATTTCTGTAAAATATAATTAACATAAAGTCGCCTTGTCGTAAATGATTGTTTATTCAAAAATATTAATATTTTTAAGACGTTAAAATTCTGAATATAATAAATACAAAGATATTTGTGACTATAATAATAATGTATTTAGAGTACAAAATCGGATACAGATAAGTATGTTGAACCTTACTTTTGTACGTTTTAGTACAGAATAAGGGAATGCATCATCTTAATTACTGATTATGGTATTATAAAAAATTTGTGCATTAACGGAATTGAATTTACCAATTAGCTAGAAAATCATAATCTTTACGTAATTCATTATTTCTTAGTAAGCTTTTTATTTCGATATTTCGTTCATCAATCTCTTCTTCAGATGGCATAGATGATGAGGAAATTCGTTCAAAATTGACCAAAACTTCCTCATCATCTTCATTTCCTTCGGCCCTCCCATCGAATATTATATTACTTTTTAGTATAAATTTTGAAAAAAAGTTTGAACTTATCACATCTCCCTCAGGTGAAGGTATATTTGTGGCCCTAATACCATTTGTTACATTATTATGCTTCATAAGATTCGATGCTGAAAGCACTGTATCCAGGTTCAAATTGGCCGTTTCAATTTGGTTGTTTGTAGTAGCAGTTGTATTATTAGTTGGGTTGTAAGATTTGAGATTTTTATGTTCAATTCTATTACTGATATTCGAAGAATTCGTGCATTTATTTGGTAATAGGGACTTAGACACCTCACTTGCAGGGAATATATTCAAATTCACTTGACTTTTTGATTTAAAACTAAACGGGGCCGAATGCTCATCGCGAAACCCACCAAATGTATCATCATGTAAAAATTTTCGCCCCGTTTTCATTTTACAGTAAGTTGATAAATCCTTGCCATTGTAGTTATATATCGATTTTTTATTGCTCTTTTGATAGTGATCGGGGTCTCCGCCAATTGTGCAGCTATGTCCACTTTGCAATTTCGCTGATAAAATTGGTGTTATGCTTCGCGATGTGGTAGATGATGTAAAATAATCAAAATATTTTAATGATATCTCAGAATTAAAAATTGCTTCGTTTATTATGTTAATTTGTTCATCTAGGTTCAGATTGTTCCAATCTTGGCTGTATTTAGATTTTATAATATCTAAATCACTTTGAATTTTAGATGCAATCGGGTTTATTGTGGCAAAATAATTCTTTATTTTATCGCTTGTTAATAACACATTAGCATCCATTCTTAGTTTAATATTAAAATCTAAAACAATAAAATTAATGAAACGTGAGAGCTGGCTTCATTAGCATAAAATAAAAATGGTTGCTTGCCTGGTATCAACTATTAATGTAAATGTACTTTTAATTAATTTTTGATTTTCATATATGTATTAGCATGTAAATCATTAACAATATAATATAAATAATATAGTAGTATAAATTTATTAGATTGCTGGTTGTTTCAATAACTTCTATTGATGGTTGACATTTTAATTCATGTAATTTCTCCGTTTCTTCAATCGACTGAAGCTAGCAATAATTGTCTAATCTCCTTCGAACCATATACCAAAGCCGCTATATAGCTACACGGCCATCTCAAACACCAATAAAAACGAGTTTGTATATACGTGCAAAAAAAAAATTCCATACTATTACTTTATTTAGCGTATTTTCTTGGCACGGTTACAATTCTATTGGGTAAAGCGAAGCTTGTTAAAAATATATCAAAAAAATAATTTGCTTTATATAAATCATAAAGCAGATTTCTCGTTTTGGTGATATTTTGTCTCTCCTGTGCAAAAGTCTATGTTATATCTCTTTCATTTTGCAGAAGAAAAATGTTAGGGTCACATGTAAAAGGGGTATTAAGAATTCAGCTGAAGCAGATTTTTCGTTATCGTGCTGTCCACTAGATGTCAAAATATATTTTTTTCATTCCGAATTGGAATTCCGAATTTCTTGGTTTTTGTACATTACGAATAATACATAAATGTGTTATTATAAAGTGTTTAATATAATTATTTTTACAACATACAATGTAATTGTTAATAGTATGAATACAAAAATATAATAGATATAATATTGAATAGAATTTTATATGATTTTTGCAGCGCTAAATTTACGCAGAGTACCAACATATAAAAAAAAATTAAATCATTGTTATTTTCTTGCTCAAAAACTAAAGGCTGAACTATAGATAGAATAAAAAGAATAAAAATAATAACGTAAGAAACGAAGATAAAAATTTATTATTCCAATTTGACGTTACGGCCATAGATAACTTGAAATATTAAGTTCATTCATATATTTTTGATGTTTCCTAAAATTTTGAATGAAACTACAATAGTTTTGAGTATAAACGTATTTATATCAACAAATATAAGTTTTTAAAGTTATATATTCGATAAATTATTTTTTAGGTTAAGTTTAGAAAAATACAATTCTATACAGTGAATTGAAAATTATTTTTGATATTATATGCATATTAGTATATATATATACATGCATATTTTATAAACACAAAATATAAAACACATGAATAATTTAAAATTCCCTTATATAAAATATAAACATGAATATTACATTCAATAAATGTAATGAGCTGTCAAGTGAGTCTAATTCGGAGGGTAAAAGAGAAAGCATATAAATTAACAGGGCCGTATTTAGCATTTTTTCGGCCGAATGCAATGAAGTAAGGAAGTTAAAATTAAAAAATTATTTAAATTTAATTACATTTTTATTTCTTTAATAAAAGTACATTAATTATTTTTATTTAAATATAATATTATGTATATAAAAAAATAGTAATTATAAAACCACTACGCTTATTTATTTCTCATTCGTTTAAAATGTAATAAAGAAACAAACTTGTTTCTTTTTGTTAATTTATATGACCTTTGGTGACCGGATGTCATATTTTTCTATAATAGAGTGAGCTAAGAAATTAATGTGTTCTTGAGAATGACTATATTGATCTTCATCATTGAAAATATTTACAAAATATATTTTATTAGGTTGTGAAGAACGTTATAACAAATTTGTTTAAACAATTTTGAACTAGATTGTAGTTGCGTTATGTTTTTGTAGTCCGCAATAGCCAATTCCCGTTTTAATAGTGCTTCGGAATATTTACAAATATTTAATACTCACGGCGAAGGAGTTAAAAGACCACCCCTATTTGGTAAATTGATTAGCGATTTAAAAGAATTACATTGTTGTATTAATTTGCAACAGTCCTCACAATTCAATTTTCTAAATAAATATCTGACTATAAATCCCCCTATGTATTCAATAACATTAATTGAAAATTCACTTAGTATAATTGGGTATCCACAAAAAACTACGTCATACATTTTAGATTCGTCTATTTTAGAAATTTCTTGGCCAATTGAAATATCATCTGATGAGGCTTCAACCATTGTTTTTTCAATTCTCCATATTTTGGTAAACTAAAAACAAATGTTTGCATTATAGCTTCTGTAGAAAACTGTATTTACAGTACATATTCCAAAATAAAAATAAATTATGAAAAGAAAAGCACATGAAACAATCAACAGCATATTTTCGAAGCGTAGTAATACCATAGAATTAAATACTATAGAATGAATGTAAAGATTTTTCCATATAAAATTTGCTATTTCATATGTCACAAGCCAGAGCAGGATGGTTATATAAAAAATGCATATGGTGGTCTCATATCTCAAAATAAAAACCAGTCAAACAAGTTTTGGTTTTTGTTTTAAATTACGCGTTTAATTTTGTGCTCTTAAAAAATCTTGAAAATATTAGTTAAAATAATCAAAAAATAATTAAAATATTATAAAATAGTTAGTGGATTGTGTGTAGTGCATCATTTGATAATAAAAATTAGAATCTCTTAATAAAAGGAAGTGTTTTGTGAAAAACTACAAAAATACGCCTAATAAATTTCAATAAGGAATTTCGTGCCATCAGTAAGTGTTTATATAAAATAAAAAGTAAATTATGTTAAGAAAAAAGTGATTTGTGATAAAATTATCCTTAATTTAAGTTATAAATAAGAAAAAATAAGAAAACAATTTTGTTCGTTGGCGTTGGTTTTTATAATTTTGTAAACAAATGTTTTTACCAGTGCCACATTTTTCGTATTACTATGGTTCGAAAAGATGGTGTTGATTGTTTCATGTGCTATGTGATTTTCTTTTCATAATTTATTTTTATTTTGGAATATGTATTGTAAATACAATTTTTTACAGAAATTATAATGTAAACATTTGTTTTTAGTTTACCAAAATATGGATAGTTGCAAGCAATGGTTGAAGCCTCATCAGATGATATTTCAATTGGTCAAGACATTTCTAAAGTAGACGAATCTAATATGTATGGCGAAAATTTTTTTGAATACCCAATTATACTAAGTGAATTTTCAATTAATGGGGGGATTATAGTCCGATATTTATTTAGAAAATTGAATTGTGAGGACTGTCGCAAATTAATACAACAATGTAATTCTTATAAATCGCTAATCAATTTACCAAATAGGGGTGGTCTTTTAACTCCTTCGCCGTCAGTATAAAAATTTGTAAATATTCCGAAGCACTATTAAAACGGGGGATTGGCTATTGCGGAGTACAAAAACATAACGCAACTACAATCTAGTCCTAAATTGTTTAAATAAATTTGTTATAACGTCCTTCACAACCTAATAAGTGTTAAATATTTTCAATGATGAAGATCAATATAGTCATTCTCAAGAACACGTTAATTTGCTAGCTCACTCTATCATAGAGAAATATTATGACATCCGGTTGAATTATTTTTGTAACCAAAGGTCATATAAATTAACAAAAAGAAACAAGTTGTTTCTTTATTACATTTTAAAGGAATGTGAAATAAATAAGCGTAGTGGTTTTATAATTTTACTAATTTTTATGTACATAATATTATATTTAAATAAAAATAATTAATGTACTTTTATTAAAGAAATAAAAATTTATTTAAATTTAAATAATTTTTTAATTTTAACTACCTAACTTCATTCCATTCGGTCGAAAAAAATTCTAAATACGACCCTGTTAATTTATATGCTTTCTCTTTACCCTCCGAGTTTGACTCACTTGACAGCTCATTACATTCATTCTATATAATCTATTTCTATGAGTAATACGATAAATGCGGCACTGGTAAAACCATTTGTTTACAAAAATAAAGAACCCACGCTAAACAACCAAAATTGTTTTCTTATTTTTATCTGATTTTTAACTTAAATTAAGGATAATTTTACCACAAATCACTATCTTTTTAACATAATTTACATTTTATTTTATATAAACACTTACTGATGGTACGAAATTCTTTCCTGTAATTTTTTAGGCGTATTTAGCAGTTTTTCACGAGACACTCCATTTTATTAAATGTTTCTAATTTTTATTACTAAAATGATGCACTACACACAATCCACTAACTATTTTAATAATATTTAAATTTTTTTTAAATTATTTTAATTAACATTTTCAAGATTTTTTAAGAGCACAAAATTTAACGCGTCACTTTAAACAAAAAACAAAAACTTGTTTGACTGGTTTTTATTTTGACGGTCTATCTCAATAGCACAATCCATATGCATTTTTTATATAACCATCCTGCTCTGGCTTGTGACCCATGAAATAGCAAATTTTATATGGGAAAATTTTTTACATTCATTCTATAGGTTATAATTCTATGGAATATAGTCGGATACATGTAAATCCTCCCTTTCGCTCTCGTACGTTATTTTTTTTATTCTTTTTATTCCATCTATAGTTCCCACTTAGAGCAAAAAACAAATTATTTAAATTTTTTTCAACAAAATAACCGCTTTATAATTTTTTATTATAGCGATACCGAAATGATAAACTTGACATTTATAATAAACAATTTTTTATCTTTCTTTTAACCAATGCTTAAACAAAAATCGGATTTTATGTTCTTTTACAAAGAAATTTTTTTATGTTCTTTTACACAGAAACCGGGTAATTTTTCTTTCAAAAAGTCAAAAGAATTTAACCTTAGATCGTTGGGCTCGTTTCGAACATTAGCCTTGCGTACCAATCGACGAAAAATAAATAAATGGAAAATTTTTTATATCGAAGAAAATGTCAAATATATTTCAATGCGTTTAGTTGGTATGACGCGTTGTAACTTTCAACACTTATTTTGATATAATGAAAATTAATATTTTTTTTTAATTCGTACTTACGAATTTTATATAGAAATAATTAATTTTTAAATATACAGATATTTTTTGCACGGTTAGGTGATTATTTGATAAAAATCAAAGGGTGAACGAAAAAAGTAGAAAGAAAAACAATTTCAATATGGATGATTTTAAGTAAAGTGGAGGAATCTACAGAATATAGTAAAAATAAAGTTTGGAATTGAATCGTGCTTAGTAATATTACAATATATAGATAATTATATATGTATAAAATTTGGAATATATCTTAGTGCATTTGATTAATATTTTACGTGCATTGATAAACAATAAAAACAAAATGCTTAAAGAACGTGAAAAGAATCTCAATGGAACAGCAACAAATAATACGACAGTAGCGCCATCTTCCTCGTCAACAACAGTTTCATCAACAACGTCTGCTCCATTAAATAATGACACTAATCTTAATTCAAATAATAACAATAATAGTTCAAATGATAATAATAATAGTGGTAATAGTCAAATTGGTAATCCGGAAAAAGATATTAGTAATTTATCACCAAATTCCCAATCATCGTCATCATCTGTAACACTAAATAATAATAATAACGGTGGTAATGTGCCCCAATTGCAATCAAATGAAGATCAATTAAGCAATGCATTAAGTACCAAAGGTAGTACTTTCATTTTTTTAGATAATTAGTGGAATTTGTATTACAGTTATATTAAAATTCCAGATTCGTCAAGTAAATGTGACAATGAAACAAATTCTGATAAAAACGGCTCCGTAATTATTAAAAAGGAGATTGGTGGAATTTCTGGAGGTGGGAATAGTGATAACGAGCCGAACGTGGATCTAATGCACACAGACAATCCGAATGAGGAAGGTGCACCTAACAGCAGCAATAATAGTAATAATACCGGACTCAACCGTGTAACAATAAAAACAGAGGAACAAATAGAAACATCATTGGATGGTTTTAGCACAACTCCAGGGGGAAACGGAATAAACCAGGAACCAAATTTAACAAATAATGGCAACTCTAATAATAATAATGTGATCAGTTTAGTACATAACATTCAACAAGGTAATATAAATCAAAAGCAAACGAATGGAATGGAGTATATGCAGCAACAAAGTCAGATATTCGTATTTTCAACAGCGCTTGCAAATAAAGGCGCTGAATCAGTATTGAATGGTCAATTTCCATCGATTATAGCATATCATTGTTCACAACCAGCGACAAAAAAATTTTTAGAGAAACATCCGTTGAAAATAACCCAATTCAATCGGCAAAATCAAACCACCCAGTGGTTAAATAATGTGACAATGGCTAAAAATAATAAAAATCAGAATATACGATTGGGTCCAAATATAAACAACAATAATAATAGCCTCCAAAATCATCAGAATATTCCACCCGGCGCAGGTGGGGGGATGTTAGGTCAAAATGCTGCTTTGGATAAGCAGCATATTATGAGTATGCCACCACATGGCGGTTGTAGACCGTCGGCCCAAGATGGTAACAGTAATATTGGCAACGGTATAAACAGTTCTGTTAGTAATGAATCAAATTCAGATGAATTACCTTGGGATCCGGACGGTGAAAATATACATTTGGATTCAATAACAAATGAAATGCCACAGAATTCTGGTGGGCGCTCTAATTCAAACAATAGCAATAACATAAATTCAACGAATGTGTCGGCAGATCTTGATATGGATAATTTAGTGCCAGAGGGTGGTAATATTCGAGCTGGGAGAAATACCAGTACTAATACGGGTCATCCAAGCCCAAATTATCAGCAATCACGTTTAATGGGCTCAATAAGTCCAATTACAGGACTTCAACCATCTTTACAAGGTGTTAAAGTACCAGATGAAGTTTTAACGCCACAGCAGCGGCAGCATAGGGAGGAATCATTGGCTACAATTCGTAAAATGCAGCAATTGTTTTTTCCTGAACAAGGGCAAAATATGCAAAATCCAAACTTACCCCAAAACCCAATGATGCCAAACAGTGGCATTATGCAGCAACAACAAAATTCAATTATGAATCAATCACTAAGTGGCCCTAATCACATTAAAAGCGGTGGTCACATGGGTTCCGGTCCTCATAATCGATGTATATTACCAATGGGCCAAGATATATTACCTAATCAAAATGACAGCATGAATGATTTAAATTATCGTGTGTTACATCCGTTGAATTCATCACAGCAGCAGTCTATTGACATATTGTCGCATCATGGATCAATCATGCGACCGGGAAATCGAAAAAATGTTTTGGAAGATGTCAATGTGCAAATGCAGCAAATGATAAATCAAATAAATACGTGTGGATCAGTAAACCAAAATAAGTCGCAGCAACAGCAGCATATGATGGCCAATTCACTGGTCGGTGGTCATGGTGGTAATAACATTAATATGAATATCAATTTAGGCAATAATTTTGTATCTGCTCAAACAGAATGGAACAAGTTGCAGCATCAATTTTATGAAAATAAAGGAAAAATGGGACCAGATATGCATCCCGGAGGAGGACCAGGAAATTTTTCAGCACAAAATCATTTGTTAAATCAAAATCGTCAAATCCCATTACCAATCCGCACAAATTCTCAGGGTCCACGTTCTCAAGGTCCACCACCTCCTTATCATCAAACCCCTCGTTCCGCATCTGTTCCTATAGCGACTCAGAGTCCTAATCCCGGTAGTCCAAATAATCCTACATCAAATTTATCATTACCATCCCCACGGGCTACTGGTGGCAGTGGTTCAACACTTTCATCACCGGCGGACTTATCACGACAACAACAATCATTTAAGCATTTAACTACTGGCCAAAGTCCAACATCTCAAGATTCACCTCTTCCGCATCGTTCACTTACCCAGAGTAATCCTAGCACGCCACTTTCCTCTCATCTGTCACCAAATAGTAATCTAAAAGAATTTGATGCGGTTAATAATCAGAATAGCAATAATATGGCAAAGGAAGCAAATTTAATGCCAGTCCCTTCACCACAACAGATTCAATATTTGAATACGTTCGACGGGCAAGAGTTAACAATACAAAAGCAACCAAATACCAACGTTAAGGATTCACAGTAAATATTTTTCTTTTATTTTTATTCTTAAAAAAGGGCTTTTATATCTTTATAAATAACTAGATGTGCGACAAGTGGTGGTTCAACAACATCGTCACAACAAAATGTACCGCTAGATCGTGTTTCTGGCGCCAGTACTCCACATGCAACGAATGATACTCGATTTTCGTCAACACCAGGCAGTCAAAATCCGATTCAACCAAACAGTATAATAAATAATGCAAATTCTACATTCTCGGTACCATCGAGTCCACAAACTCCAACGCCTGTAAATCCAACGACAGCACCGTCGAATTTAAGTAAATAAACCATTTAGTTGTTACAAAATCACAATAGTGAAATTTATTTATGATTTTTTAGGTATAGATGAAAAAAATAATCGAATGAATCAATCATCGCCAGCCGGATCAACAGCAGGTACACAAAATTCTCATCAAGGAAAACGGCAGCAAAATTCGAGTGCTCTAAATATGCCTAGCGGCAATCCTAATCCAAGTGGAAATGCCGCAGTAAGCCCTGGTATAAATTACTCTTCATCACAATCGATAACGACTCCCATATCAACACAAACGAATGTTACATCCCAAGCTGGTCCACAAACGGGACCAACGGGTGGCATAAAAATGGGCAATTTTATGGATATGTCGCCGAATAATGCGGGAGCTGCAAATTCTAATAAATGTGGATCTAATCAAAAACCGCCAACAGATCAAAACGGAGGAGGCAGTGGTGGTGGTGGTAATGGTGGTGGAGGTGGTGGAGGAGGAGGAGGAGGTTTTAACAATTGTGGACGTACCGATAATTTACCATTAAATCCGAACAGTGGTGTGGTTGGAACTGGACCTAAAACGTCACACTTTGATCCAATATCGTCGTTAGCACAAATGTCGCAACAATTAACTAGTAGCTCGATAAATGGACTAACAACCGGTGGCGGTGGTGGTGGACCTGCTGGTGTTATGAACTATGGTGGTCATTCCGTAATGAATAATGATTTTGGCGGAGGGATGATTCCAGGCCCACCTTCTCACGACGGAGGTGGTGGTATGATGGGCGGACTAGATTGCGCTATAGGCGGATTAATACCGGGACATTATGGTGGACCTAATCAAATGATTTCTCAGGGGCCTGGTGGTAACATGATATTACCGGGTGGGCCACGTTCTGTATCACCTAAATTGGGAGGATTTTCCGGTGGGGTTGGGGTACCCCGACTACTAGGTAGATCACAAATGGGTGGGCCATTCAATGGCGCTAATGTACAGGTGAAAGCTAGTGCTCCAAATACAATACAATATCTTCCAACACGTCCTCAAATTAGCGGCAATCAACAATCTCGACCACCTAGTCTAGATTTTTTGCATCGATTCACAAATCCCATGAATAATCCTATAGACGTAAAATTATCAAATCCAAGCCTACAATTTTATGCGAACTGCAATCAAATGAATATTCCCCCTGGCCATCATATGGAAAATGAAACAGGTCCCCCTGTTAGTATAGGTGATCATCCGGGAATGTCACCAGGCTTAGGAATGGGGGGTGGTAATATTAATATACCACCACATTTAATGGGACAAAATATAATGATCCGTGGAATGAGACCCCACAATCCAAATCAGATGATGCGAATGCCTGGTCCACCTGGCCATTTAATTAGTAACCATTTTAGTAATGCAAACAATAGCGGCAATGTACCTGAACAAATATTTACTAGTGGTGGCCCACCAAATGCTCAAATGTTTGTTGCCGGTTCAAAAAATAGTCCAATTATAAATAACAATCAAGGTGATAATTCTCAACAAATCCCATCAAGTATGAGTGGCCCAAATAATAACGGCCCAGTAAATGGTGGTAATAATGGCTCAGTAAATACAACAGCAAACCAATCTAATAATCCACATGGTGGTATTGGTTCAGGGGG
Organism: Nephrotoma guestfalica; assembly: GCA_963691935.1. NCBI lineage: Eukaryota > Metazoa > Arthropoda > Insecta > Diptera > Tipulidae > Nephrotoma > Nephrotoma guestfalica. The sequence continues at coordinate 1,250,826 of OY829916.1, read as the reverse complement.
TGGAGGAGGCGGTGGCCATAATTTAGGTGGGGGCCCTCCACAACAAAATCCAAATAGTTTTAAACCCCAGTTTATAGGTCCATCAACTGCCGATCCAAATTATGCCCAACAATTTCACAATTTCCAACAGCAACTGTATGCAACAAATACACGAAGCCAGTTAAATCAACAGCAGCAGCATCAGCAACAGGGTGGTCTTAATCCAATTCAATCATTTTTTGTTCCAAAATAGTACACACTACTCTGCTATCATATCATAGTGTCTAATAGTCATCTAATAGTAAAATTGGGCCTCACGCATATAATTAAATAAGGCGCATGAATCCAACGACGAGGATCATTGATGATGTTGAACAAAAAAAAATTATTTATATTTCATATTGTATTTATTTTTTAAGTTGAATGTATATTTAAATAAAATATTAAGCAACAAAAAAAACATTGAGTTTATTATTGTCTTGCATACTCATTAAGAGATTTAATTGGAAATGGCGGCCATATACATGTTAGCATATGGAACATGCTATAAATAAGAAGTGCGTAAAAATGGCGAATATTGTAAATAAAAAGGCGGTGCTTCACTTTGATATAAAAAACTCCCTTTTTATTAGCGAATTTTAGATTATCCTTTTTTATCCTGATTGGGGGAAGTTCATGATTCGCCCTTAATACGCCTATCGATATTAAACTTAAACGCATGCACCAAATTTTGGGTTATTTTGTTGGTCGTTATATAAGTGGCCAACCATTTTGCTTCAGCTTCACATATCCTTTTTGTAAATATGTATCGATTAATTGTTTATGAAATTTACAATTATCTGGTTATGCTATTGAAATGTACATACATAAAAGATAAACACTCATACTGTAAATATGTATAGTATTTCTCTAATGTAATATAACGCGATCATGGAATGTGCTAACTTCTTGTGATAAACGAGATAGTCATACCCATACATATCTTATTCAACGTATTCGTATCTGAATGTGTGTATCCTACAAATAAAATAACATTTAGTAGTAAATAAAAGGAGTGTTGTCTCTTTTTATTTATTCGAATACATGTTTAGTTTTGTTTATTTTCTTTATTTTCAGTTCATGTTTTTTTCAGTTGTTGGTTTTTCACGCTTGAAATTGGTACGGGAGTTGAGAAAAAAGTTATTAAAGAAAATATTTGTACAAAAATAGTAAACCAATATTTTTAGTGTCAATTTTGTGATATTTATTTATAATGTTACTAAGATATAAAATTACCAAGCATCACATAAATATAAATAATTGTGTATATCATTAAAAAAATGTGCTGTAGAAGAAAGCAAAAAAAAAAATAAATTACGTCATACACGGCGATCGTTCTATAATTAAACCATATTAATAAAGTTGGTTTATTATTTTTTGTTTTTTGGTTTTGTTCCCTAAAAGCCTAAAAGAATCATCTATTTTATGCTTCACGGTCTTATCAGTGACTTATTTTGTTTTGTCATCTAATGACAGTTATAATCTAGTATAACAGTTAACTACGAGTGGGTTTAATTAAAACAAAAAATATTATATTTTTTTATATTCATATTAATTAACATCATATTATCTCAGTTGAAAATTCAAATATGAAAATCGAATAATTTATAACACGTGCTTTGTGTTAGTGTGTATGAAATATAATAATATAATACAAGAGTATTTAAAAAGAAAATCGTGAAAAAATGGTGGTGAATTATGACAAATGAACTCTATGTAATTAAAACATGGATTCAATTAATTAAGCTGTTCATAATGTTTTTATATTCAATGGAATTTAGATTAGGAATCACCTGTTATCTAGCTAGATGCCACTTGTAAGTAACACATAAATATCAGTTAAGTTTAAATAAATAAAAATAATTATGTGGGCAACTTCTTGGATCTCCAAGTAGCTTGGAACAAGTTACTTCATAAAAGAATTCGAAGTAGCGATACATCTTTCATGTATTATATACATATGTTAAATAAATTATGGTCATTTTTCCGATAATTCTAAATATTATTAGATTATAATTATCGTTAGAAGCGGAAATATAACATTATCATAATATTTTCACCATCTAAGTATATCTTAAAGTCAATCTAAGATATCCATGCCCCAAACAAAAAAAAAATATAAGAAAAGAACACAGAATAAATTAGTTAAACCATTCAACCAAAAATGTAGAAATATTTTTTAACATTTTTAAATTTAATAGAAAACAGGTTTCTATAATTTATTTTGTGTGTGCTTGTTGTTTTTTTTCCTTCGTCAAAACTTTTAAAAAAAATGCCCAAGTCTTATCTTACCATTGAAATCTAAATTTCCAAAATAGAATTTATTGTTTTCGTATCTTTGTTTCTTAAATAAATAACGATAAGTCAATTTTCACTATGGACTGTGTATAGTAATTGTTTGATTGCACATTATTAACAAGAATTGTTGTATCGTATGCGGCGTGTTGTGTATACAAGTATTGTATATGTATAAGTATTTATATATAATTGTATATGGGTTACGGGTTACCTGTCTTTATACCCATAAATACGAAGGAGTATACACATTATAAATACGGTGAAACAGGCGCCAAACTCACTGACACCGACCCTGGATTTTATGTACAATATATTATTTTATTTATATAGTTTTTGTCCTTCGTCTTCACCATTTCTGAACTAGAGAAAATATTCCCAATATTATTGTTTACATATGGAATTGAAATTGAACCCATAAAAAGATCCTTTTTTCTTTATTTTGCGTTTTGGTCCGGTGCAGGTAGAAATTCAATGCATGTATTACCATACTCCTCAAATTGCTTCATAAAATGTATGCTTTAAGATTTAGTTTTTTGTAATGTGATCTGTGAAATTCATAATTTTACAGGACAGCCTCGATTATTTCTACTCAAGATTAGAATTAATTTGATTGGAATTTTTGATTTAGATGTTGGTCCGATGTACGAGACGACATTTTTTTGTTATTGGTATCTGAAACAAATGTTACCACTACATAAGAATGACGCTCTGACAATGCGTTTGACATGTGTTACAATTCCTAATGAAAGTTTCATCCCAATTCGTTACAATCACTTTTACTGGAAATTTTCATGTTGATTGAACTAACTGCATCATTTCCGAGTTGTTATCAAAAAATTTTCATAATCGGAGAGCAATTTAAATGGAAAATAAACGTAATTGTTTGTTTGTTTATTTGTTGTGGTCAGATCTTTCATCCATACGACCTAATGTCCCTTATTTTCTCCAATTATTCCATCCAGATGCTTCTTAGGGAAGGGCTGGAGCTATGACTTGTAGTTTTGTAGTTTTCCTTTTTGATATGTACTTTTATCTAAGTACAGTCAGTAGGAATATTATACCTATTTGTTTATTTATTATTGTATTTTAAATATATACTCGTTAATGTGAACTCACAAAACTAGAGGTCTCAAAGAAAATTCAATCGAATTTGAGACTCCTAAATTGTCTGCTCACTCGTTGAATCGTCAATCGGAACAAATAAATATAATTAGGTTTAGGTAAGAGAGGTACATTATTTTTGTTACGGAATCCATGGTGGTTAATTGATGTGCTGTGCATTGGGGTTTCTTATTTTCAAATATCAGTTGTAGTGCCAAGAGACACAATAGTTCTATTTTGAGCAATTATAATGTGTAATTTACAATTATTACTTTATAGTCAAACCAAGTTTTACAGATTTCTCTATTTCTTCACTTTTCGAAAGTTGATCAATGGTTTATATTTTTTAATAACTACTAAGAATGAGTAATGCTAAGACTAGTTGCTCACATTTTTTTATAATAATAATAAATAATTAAATTTATAATAATAATGCCCCACAAATTGGCTTTACCAAGCGCTTTGAAGTTTCCATCGTATAGTTAACAAATAAATTCACAATAACGGTTTGGATAAGTTTGCTATTAATGATCGTTTCTGGCAGAAAAATTTGAAAATAACTAATGCTGAAATAGTTAGAGTTAAATTAATATGGGTTTTATGTACCTACTAAATGTATAACAAATATTTGATAAGGCATTTTTTCAAACTCTCTAAGATATTTAAAAATCCTACAATAAAAACAGCAACAGAGATGTAAAGGGTTGTCCAATTGAGATGCTTGGAAATAAACGCAAACTGAAACTATAAATATTAGGTTGGGGAAATATAAATCCATTATTTTTACGTTTATTTACGATTCATTCATTCAATTTGGCTCAAATATGCGCCGTTTTTTTCAATAACTCGTTGCCATTTAGAAGGCAATTTCATTATGCCGCTTTTTCAAAACGTCTTGTCCCTATTAGCAAAAATTTTTACACCAAAAGCATTTGCCATGGACAAAAGGAGATGAAAATCGTTTGGTACCAGGTCCGCACTATAATGTGGATGTCTAATAACCTATTAACGAAGCTCCTGGAGCTTCTGGCGGGCCATCATAAACGTGTGTTGTCCTGGTGGAACACGGCGCGTTGCATATTGGCTAATTTTGGCCGTTTCTAGTCGATTGCTGCCTTCAGTCGGTTCAATTGCTGGCAGTAGAGCGACAATTGTGCATTAGGTCATTGGGCAGCAGCTCAAAGTAGATCATTCCCTTCCAATCCTATCAGACATACAGCCTAACTTACTTCCCGGCTATCAATCTTGGTTTAGTCACCATTTGGGCCGCTTCACCGCCCTTCGACCATGATTGTTTCCGCTTAACATTGTCGTATGTGATCCATTTTTTGTCGCCAGTCATCATCCGCTTCAGAAATGTTTCGATTTCGTTCCGTTTGGTCAAGGATTCGCAAATGGAAGCACTTTCCATCAAGTTTTTGTGTGTCAACTCATGCGGCACCAAAACATCGAGGTTGTTTTTGAAGCCAGCCTTATGTAAATGATTTAAAATTGTTTTGTGTTGGATTTTTAGCTCCTGGGCGATGCGACGACAGCTTGTATGCTGGCCTACTTCGATAATTTCCAGCATTTTATTGAAATTTTCGACGATAGGCCTTCGAGTGCGTGGTCCATCTTTGATATCGAAATTACCGGAACGAAATCGACGAAGCCAAAATTGTCCGTGATTTGCTGTGACAGTATCGGGACCATAGACATCAGTCACAATTTCAGCCGCCTGAATTTCGTTTTCGCCTTTATCGAAGCAAAAATGTAAAATATAGCGAATTTTTTCTTTGTTTACCTCCATCCTGACACGCTATAACTCACAATTGAATCGATCAATCACAACAAGGACACAATAATATTTTTAGTACATGAATTCCCTTTTCCAACTAGTATAAGTATGGCTCACTGCGACAAATACATCACGAGATATATCATACTAAAGCCATCTAGTGAAAAAATAATGGATTTATTTTTCCCCAACCCATTATTAATTTTTGAATCAAGTTGGGTACTTTATTTAAAGGTTTATCGATGGCATTTTGGAATGGAAAATTATATCACTCAAATATTCACCACGGCTGGATTTACTGACGTCGATTCGAAGGTTACAATTGTTGATGACATTTTCCAATAAGGACGTTTCTATGAGATAAATGCTCGGCAATGATGTAGTTTTTTAGGTTTCGGATGGTGGCTGGACTATCAACGTACTCCTTGCTTTTCAAAAATCCCCTTAAAAAGTAATCTAATGGTGTTAAATGGCATGATCTTGCAGGCCAATTCACATTTCAGCGACCCGAAATTAAGCGATTTTCGAAGAACCTTTGCAATTCGTCGATATTCTCACGCGTAGTATGGCAAGTTGCGTCTTGAAAAAACATCACCCAAGTCGATTCCATCAAGCTGGGACAAAAGATTGTTCATTATCATTGCATGGTATCGCATAGAATTGATGATAACCGCGTTTCCGTTCTCATTTAAAAAAAAAATAAGGTTCGATGATGCCTTTTGACCACAAAGCACACCAAACAGTCACATTTTGAGGATGCAACGGCTGCTCTGGATATTCACATGGGTTCTCGTTGGCCCAAATACGACAGTTTTACTTGTTTACCGTCCCATTCAACTTGAAATGTGCCTCGCTGCAGATGATTTATGATAAAACTTACTCATCAATTGCACGGTGCTCTAAGAGCCAATCGGTGAACATATGACGCTTATGATGATCAATTAGCTTGATCCCTTGTGTTAATTGTATCTTGTATGCGTGTAAATTTAGGTCCTTGCGCATAATTCGCAACAAACTGGTCGTTGAAATGCCCAATTCAAGTGATCGACACGTTGTGTTTCCGATTATCTCTCACACTTTAGTGAGCGATATTATTTAGTGTGTGAACAGTTTTTGGCCTGCCACGTTTTGGTGCATCCACCACAGAACCCGTAGCCTCGAATTTACACACCAAAAGACCGATGGTTGTTTCATTTGGGCCGTTATGGCGACTAAAATATTCAAGAATTGCGCGAAACGTGTTTTTATTATTTCACCATTTTTTTAGTGCTCTTGAATAATTTTAATACGGTCTTCAATCGAATACGACTCCCTAGTGATAAATGGCAAACATATACAACTAACAAAATGGCATAAAATGACAGAAAACAAACACGGCATCTTTGCAAAATTATTCTTTATTTTCCTGCGTCTCATTTGGACAAGCCTTTATGTTAATAAAAATACTCATTGCAGTATCGTGCGGTGTTATCAAGGAGGTGTAATAACATCATTGTCACTTTTGTATTGACAATAGGCGCATTATGAAAGTTTGGCCAAGTCGGATCTTTTCGATCAGATCAATTTTTGCATAGACATTTTCTATACTTTTGTTAATATGTCGATTTGTCTTGTTATCCAAAAAAAGTCTGAAATGCAAACAATTTAATAATATGCCTTGAAAATGCAACACAGAAAAATCTAGCATTTATCGCAAACACTTGTTTGTTTTAAAACGAAAGTTTTGTTTGCTTGGTCGTACGTTTTAATTTTAGAAGGTCTCTATGTAAAACTGTGTAGGTTTCAATTTGACGTCAACGGTATAAATTATGTTATATTAGAACTGTTTAAACGAATTACACAAGATGTGAAGGCTCAAATATCAAGGGAAACCCCTCTATTTTGAACCTTCCGAATATTTTGCGGCAGTGGTTGGGTTTAGGGATATTAATCTCCTTGTTCTTATTGAATATTTTTTTGTTTAATAAAAGATCTTAACTCGTATTCGACGGCCTAATAAGTTGCAGGGTCCAATTTGAGGATTGAATAATTGAGAAGAGATGATTTTGAGCTTCAAAACAATGAAGGCATTGTGTTCTGCAATTGCTGATTCTGATGGATGTTAGAGCTGTCGACAATAGTTATACAATTTTGGTAATAATGGTGTATTTTATAATCATCGTCGCCCCAGGAAAGCTTTCAAAAAATTATACAATTTGATTCGCTCATTTACTAAAAGAGTAACTAACACAACTCAAAAAATTTCAGTAGAACGATTTGAAAACAACACTCATAATTATTTGTAAAAACGTCCGAAAACACATTCGAATTGCTGGAATCGCAAAATTTCTATTCCCAAACCTTTATTGGATCTTTTGCAAAACTTCTAAAAAGCTAGAAATAGTGACATAAAACAACAGTATGTTTTTGATACAAAACTAAAAAAATATATATTATTGGGATTCATTTCATTCGAATATCTTAGAAATGAGTGAATTTTCAGTTGCGTAACTGTTGGATTCAATGATCGTTATGTGCAACATATATTTTAACATTTTTAAATTCATTTATTTGTACCAGCAAAGTCCCGTTTATGGAAGATTATTTTGTCGGCTGAGCAAATCGTAGTCACCATACACATCGAGATTCCTAATTAACCATCATTAAATTAGAGGGTCATTTTAGATCACAAGAAGCACATATTTTCAGGAACAAGGCGCAATATATTTGCGCAATATAATTTATTTAAATGAAACAAAACATAGAGATGGGTTTATTAGAGATACCCGAAAATTGTAATAAATATTTTATGAGCTATCAGAAACGTATTTTATTTATTACAAAATATTATTTAATTACAATATTTTCATACAGAATATACTGCTGTCATCTGACCGATCAGTTTTCTATCTGCGGAATGAATAATATAAAATATCCGTAATTAGTGACATTTTTGTATTAAATGGGGAAAACTTAAAATCGGGTATAAAATTTTTTATGGGTCTGTATATCCTGCAATTTGGAATAAAACAGAATTTCTAATAGCAAATTCTTATTAGCAGAAAACTTTTTTAGTACAATAAAATGGGATGAATTCTGATTTAAAACAAACCCCTTCCTCAAGGAAACAATTTGAGGGGCGAGTAGCACAGAGAGAAAACACATAACCAACTTTCTCCAAAATTTCTTAACGGGGTGTAGCGTAAGTGAAAAAATGTGAGACCTTGCGAATCTTGACGTATCTAATTTTGAAACTGCCAGTCACGCTAAAATCATCGTAAAGGTATTTTTTAGAAAACATTTGAGGTGACAATATCAATTGTTTTCCGAATATTCGGTAATAGAAAGTACTTAATTGGTTTTAGTCGTGCTTATCAGGTAGAGACGGACAAGCAGTTTCTGGGTAATAAGTTGAATTTTAAAAGTATTTCTGATTATGTTTGCAAAGGAGAGTGTACTGCATTTTATAATTAATTAATGACGCGTTGAAGGTCATCTTTCAGATAATTTATTGCTGTTGACTGATTGGATTAGTTCACAGATCAAACGGTTTCTTGTTGAAATTGCGAGAAATTCCGTGGTCTGGAAATCTCTTGCAATAACGGAATTATTTCTCTTGTATTTAATTAAAACTCGAAAGAAAATCTTCATTTAAAGAAGAAAACGAAGATCTATGTTTAAAATTCGAAGTAACGTGGCTTTTGAAATCCCCAACTCTGTGATCGGTGGCGAGTTCGATGTTTTGAAAACATTTGGTAAAGATTTCCATATCGTCGTGGCTGACAACGTTGCCGAATCGTTGTTTTTTTATAACAACGGAAACAATTTTATCAAAATTGTGGATTATTCGCTGAACTGTTGAACGTTTTGGTCCGTTTTCTAACCGAAAATTACTTATAGTTTGTGAACTGTTTTAGACGTCACTTTAATTATTGATCCTCAATTCTATTTACGCATATTGTAACAGGAAAATGAATGACAAGCCCCAATCATTTCAAAATAAAGCGATTTATTATTAAATTTCATAAAATTAGATCAATTGAACTTATGCTGCAATCTGTAATTTAAAATACGTAATTTAAAGTATCGAGTGAAACTACTTTACTAATAACAAATATAAAACTTTTTAAGTCAAAGCTTTAATAGCAAAGTTTAGAAATTTAAAATGATAAATTATCTTGATCCTTCTCTAAAAATAAATAACACCAAATTTCTTGGGATCCATTTGGACCCACACATAATGAGATCAAAAAATGCTAACATGTTAAAGATACTAATTTAGAAATAATTTTTCTCGCTATCTTTAAATGTGTAATTTACCAGTAATGGCTTTAATTTAACGGCAATCTAATAAAAACGTATTTTCTTTTGAACTGTAACACATATTATAAACTGTTTTGATTTGCATTAATTGTAAATGTATTTTTGATTTTTACTTCCGCGTTGACGATCTATTATTGATTGATTATTTAATGAAATTTTTTTTGTGTCACTATAATATTAGATATGACGATTTAAATTTATGTCTTAACGGAACTATGAAAGGTGGTGAGGATTAGACAAAAATGAGCTCTTCTAGCAAAACCAAATAATACACCCGTAATTCAATGCGCAATTGTGTATATGGTATATTATTGTTGCGTTTGTACTGAGTAGTGTTATGTTAGTCAATAAAAACCGAATATCGATTGGCTTATTAGCTTTGAAAGAACTCTTTCGATAGACTCGTCCCTTAAAATTAACCATTAACCATTTTCTTTTAGTTTGCAGTCAAAACACACAATAATATTATAAGCTACAAGAAAATATATAACACAGTTGCCAATAAACAAACAACGAACTACCAACGTTAGTATATGCACTATTTCATTTTGTTTCAAAAGACCACAAACTAAGTAACCCATTTCTGACGTTAATCCTTCTTTGTATATATCACCTGAAAACTTTAACACATTATCAGGGCAGATGGAATAATATGCTATAACCATCTTCTTATATTAAGAAGCTGTTGGTCAAATTTCGAGCCAACTAACTCATGAAAATCCAAACCGAGAGAAAGGTTTGGCCTTCTTCGTTTTGTACACATTTTTATCATATTGAGTTCTTCAACTGAAATTTTATAAACATTCATTCGATATGCCTACGATATGACCAATTGCGTACATCTTCATTCTTCGGTCCGCTATAGTAATATTTATGAGTTTTTGAACGATTTCTGGAATTGGTGTTCTTTTCTTAATTCGATCGTCTAGTTTGTCATTTGTGTTAGCTGGACTCCGATTAAAATCACAGACCCTACCAGGAATTGAATTGTACCTGACGATGAAGAAAAATCATCTAATCTCCAATCCACGTCAACTTAATTAGTAGTAGGGCTTAGCTCTTTAAAAAAAAATATATTTTATGAGTTACGATTTTTTTCCTTTTTCTTAAAAGTTGTATTACAATTCTGATTGGAGATTCTAAAATATAAGCAGAATTTCGAATATTTTCAGTTCAGTGCAGCATTATCTATAAAGTTTTAATTTAATTAATTGGGTCAACTACATTTTCGGAGCTAGGCTCGAAATTTCCTGAACATCTCTTGTATTTAATTACTGAAATAACGAAGTGCTATTTGACCATATTGCATTTGGGAAAAGATGAACTTGAAATTCAGTTCTAATGACATCTCATTAGAATTATCTTAACTATTTAATTGGGTGAAGATTTTGGATTAATTGAGACGCTTATAACTTCCCGTGAAAGAATTATTATCAGTTTGGTAAGTAAATCACATTTTCAATATTCTTCAAAAACCTTTCATTTCATTGGATATGGAATGATTTTGACGTCTTTGGTATAAACAATCACAAGCGCTCCTTGCTGACATAATGAATATGCAGCAAAAATAATGTATCGGCACATTAGTTGGAAAATTTACTTATGGTGTATCTGCTACTCTAATTGAGACTAACCTTTACAGGACTGTGAAGAAAATTTTAATCGCAGTAATTTTGAATGCGCTGAAAAGTTTCAATATTTGGCTGTGCCGGTCTTTACAATATTTATTTATACACACTTCAGTTGCTTCTTTATTTCTAAACACAATACAATTAAATAATATGCTAAATTAGCATATCGCTAAACATTTTACCGTATTTCATTTATTTTCCCGCACTATCGATTTCTACTCTTACTCTCTGAAAATTACAATCCTTTTCCAGCTGGTAATATGCCGGACGTGAATATTCCCTCTCGATAGCCTTACGTATAGACATCGTTACGTTTACAGCCTTACGTTTACATCGTTGTGCGCATCTTCTCAGTGAAGTGACCAAAGAATTATAAAACATCTGAGGGATCTGTTGAACATAGTTCTGTAAAACTCAAAATTCAAAATTACAATATAAAATTTATTAAGTTACAAAAATATCAACGACGCTTGTCATGCTTGCGCGAGTTCCCTCATAGTTTTATTAAGATACTTTTTGATCTATAAATTTATTAATAAATCAGCTTTTTTACCGCTAACACATTATGCCGCAATTTAAACAACGGGTTAGTTCTACATAAAATGCTCAATTTCTTCCAGTTAAAATATTATTTACATATATAACCAACCGATTTTAATCAAAATTATTTGAAAAATGGCTTGGTTCTATCCAAGTTCACATTTTGAAATCGTATTTTTAACACATACACAGTATGTATCCTAGTTGGTTGTAACATAACGCAACATGATGCAACATAACGCAATATTGTGCAACATGGCGGCCTCCGCTAAGGACTTCTATAATATAACGCAACGCAATATAGCGATATTCTCACGCGTAACGCAATATAGCGATATTCTCACGGCGCAACTCCCCCAATATGGAGCCACATCCTGCACCATTCTACAGCAGTGCAGCAGGACGGCCAAGGGCGCGTTGCGATCATTTTTTTGCGTTCGAAAACCCGTCCCCGATTTGTATGTAAATCTAAAAAAATTAAGAAAAGGAACCGTAGTCGATCTATCCGAAAATATAAAGAAACTCGGGACCCCACCGAAGGTCCCCTAAACAAATTTTCTCATTCGGGACTAGTTTGCGTTTTAGTTGAGAAAAAAAAGATATAAAGAGGAACCTGGGCCCTACCATAGAGCCCTCTTAACGAATTTTCCCGAAACCAAGGCCCATTTCAATCGATTTCTGGTATTTAAACATCTTTTCAGCAATTCATGAAAATCTTTCGAGCTGTTTCCGAAACTCGTGATTCAAATAAACAAACGTACAATTATTACTTGAATTATTATAAGAGTAAGAGGTATTCAAATTTGAGGTTAATTTTTAAATTTGTCGCCATTTATATTTTTTGTACTATTTTGAAAACTTCAATTATGTGCTTAAACAATGGTTTTTGCAACCTTTTAAATTTGGTATTATTGATTAAAGTTGAAAGATATGAATTTGGCAAGAAACCTTTTCCGATCGAATAATATATAAAGTGGTGATATTATCCTTTGATATGGCCGTCGCCGGTTATATTTTGAGTACTAAGCTGTACACTAACCAATCACAATCTGGATGCTTAAGGACAACATTCGGCAAAGTTTTGCTGAAATGACACTGTAAGTCTGCGAGAACATTATGAAAAATTTGTTTAAAAGAATTTAAAATTAAACAATTAACGGAGATCAAATGTTGTTGGTGTTTTGGGATTTTGTGTTTAAGTTTTCTAAATTTCAATATTTCATTTTCGGGTTTTTTGTTTCGGGATTTTTAATTTTGAACTTTTGATGGATTGACAAAAAATTTAATATGAACGATTTTAAATTTTAATAAAAAATTACCCAGAGTCGTGTTTTACAGAGAGGTGTAGTTGTGACAAAAACACGTTAAAATCATAAGAATAAAATTTATTCCAAATGAAATTTTATTTTAAATCTCAGTCCCCACATGGTTTTGATAAAAAACCAGCAGTTTCTCGTTTCAATTGTTTAAATGAAAACTTAATAAACACATTAAAACACTTGAAGACATCAAAGACAAAGGCTATTATTACTTTTATTTAAATTACTGTTTGTTTGGGTGCATAGCTATTAGATTTGGGCGAATTGAAGGAGAAAACGAATAGTCCTTGTGATTTCTTTCTGAATATGCTATAATATTTTTCTTAGCGCGAGTTTACTTTTATTGTCGATAACCTACAGCCATTTACGCCATGCCATTAGAAATTGATTCTCGAGCTAAACGACTACCACTGTATATTGGGTACATCATTGGCAAATATGAGAAAATAAGAATGGCTAATCGAACATCCTATGTCATCTATACCGGGTAATTTTTTTAAGCTGAAACTTTCAAATATATCGGAAAAAAAAGACTACGAAAAAAATGTCCAATCATTCCGGGGTGGGGGGAGGGGCATACATTAGTGCTAAATTTAGTTTTCCTCCTCCCCTTCTTGTAAGTGGGGCGAGGAGTAACTTTGAAATTAAAATAGGAACAAAGGAATAAGATCACCCGGTATATACTTACATAGAAAAGTAAAGGACGAAGTACAAGTTAGAATAATGGTTATATGATCGATTATGATTTTGTTCGATTTGAGTTTTGAATATAATTCCAGTACCATATTTTTGAAAAGTTACTGTAAACCTAAACTTGAATACATATTATGCGCAATAGCGATAGTTATTCGAAGTGATTCATATATTCAAACTCGTTTATAATATTAACTCATTTCAATTACGATACTTCTTTCAAGTTGGTTCAATTGAATGTCCTCCAATTCGTTAGATTCGTATTTGAATGGTGGATAAGATGGTCGTTGATCATTTTGAACACCTTTGTGAACGCTAACAATTTCGCGAAGAAAAGAAGGCTTTCGTAGCGTGTTAGTCTGCCAATGTACCTTTCCCGCCTGCGTTTCCCATAGTATCTCAGTTGCAGTCATATCTTCAGGTCATGGAATAAATCATAAAGCAGTAGTCAACTACTACTGTAAAATCTTCGTCTTATTAGTACAGCTGTTGAAGGCCTATTGAGTTCAGCTTTCGAAAAATACTCTGGCAAAAATGGAAAAAAGATTCTTGAACCTGAAACTTTTAGTATGTTTATTTGTCGAGTTTATGGCTGCCTCTTCATAATCCATCATAACTGAGACTGGGTCAATATTTGTAATTACCTGTCGTTTCCGCTGAATTTAACGTCTAATGTAGCGTAATATAATTAATATAATAACTAAATAATAATATTTATTGTGATGTCTTAACATTAATATTTGTTGTGCTGTCTCACCTGTTTGGAACTTAACCTTTTCTAATGTTTGTACGAACTTTCAAAATCTCACAATAAGCTGTCTCAGGTGCATGTGTTTGAGTGCGGAAGGCCTACTAAAATTTCATTTATCAGTTTTATTTTTGCCTTACATTAACTTTGTCCTTTAATATTACCATGACGTTTATCGCACTTTTAATTGTCACTCTGAGTCAGATTTTTTTTTCTTTAACATAAACAAACATAGCCTTTATGAATAATTTTTCCTTTACCCACTTATAACTTTTCCATTAAACTTATGTTGAATAATTATAAAGTTATATTTTACAATTTTTAATTAATCTAAATTGTTATTTCCAGCAAAACTACACCACACTCCTCTTTTAAGCAGGAAAAAATGTGCACTAAATCATTTTTTTCATATAAGTTTAATAACATTTTTATATTGCGGCTTGTTATATGTTTTGATTCAGGTTTTAATTTATCAGTAACGACTTGCGGGGAATGGCGGGTGGGGAAGGGATTGGTTGGTCTGGCATTGACTGAGTTTGATGGGCCGAGGGTAACGACAGAGATTAATGGTCAAGGGAGGTGGGGGGGGGGTGTAAGTGACTGGCCGTTTGGTCC
This sequence comes from Nephrotoma guestfalica, assembly GCA_963691935.1. NCBI lineage: Eukaryota > Metazoa > Arthropoda > Insecta > Diptera > Tipulidae > Nephrotoma > Nephrotoma guestfalica. Next base: position 1,235,784 of record OY829916.1, on the reverse strand, counting down.
ATCTGATTGTAATAGAAAATCATGCATTAATAATATTTAAAAACCAATTCAAACTTTATAGATCATATTTTTGCATTATAATAAAGGTCTTTCGTTTTTTCGTTTCAGTGATCATCACATCAAGCATGGCTTTCCTACGATCTTAATAAAATAGTGAATCGTGTGTATATAATTGTTTATATATCAATTATTTAGTGTATATTATTAAAATTAATAAAAATGATAGTGATAGTAAACCATCTAAAGTCAAAAGTGATCAAATTTATGAGATTTGTGGTGTGAATATAAGATATATGTATATAAATAAATTGTTTACCTTTTCAGTTATATATAATTAACAACCAAGATAAATTATTATATATATATACTGCTCGTTTAACTAAATAGGGCCCGACAGCATAGCAGTTCATTTTAGTTCATGTTGACTGTTGTTCTATTGAAATCTTTTTGGTTCAAAAGTTTTTGATGGGATGTATCAATTTGACTGATACAAAAAATAATAATTTTAGGACACACCGTAGCCTACAACGTACGTAGTTTACATGCCATACCTTAAAAAATTGCACATTTAACAGCATCATCAGAATAGACAAGTTTTGCGAAATGTTTCTTTAATGAACATGCGTTTAATTAAAATTTTGAGTTTTTTTAGGTCTTTTGGATTATTGGCGTAATTTTGAGGTCATTTTGGATGACTATGATGGGACTCTGCCCCTCAGACCAATTCATCCAGCTTTCTCTACTGGTCTAGCCAGTCATTTTTTTTCTCTTAATTCGTGAAAGTAGTTTAAAACATCCGGACCATCAGAATACCGTTTCTGTTTACAGGCGAACACGGCCTGTTGCTGAGTTTGCTTTTCTCTGTGGATTAAATGATGATTTTTTTAAGTTGTCCTTGTATAAGATACCTAGACAACTTAATGTCACGTAGCATTGACGTTATACTCATTGTAAACCTGATTTCAGTTTTGATTTTAGCCAGCGAGCTTTGGAAGCCATGCGCAATTTAGTTCACCTATCTTTTGTTGAAGTGGTTCTATAGGTGTACCCATATGTACCATATTTTTGCCATAATCTTTAATATTTTTCAAAAAAAATTTTCACCAATAGTTATTGGTACACCTCCAATTTTTCCTACCTAATGTGATTGCTACGTTTTTCTCTGCTCTGAAAAATTTCAATTAGTTGTGGATTTCAATTTTAATTCGTTTACCACTGCGTGGCAATTGAAAACAGCGCAATAAAACCAAATTTAGTTGCTTAAATTAATTTTTGTTTGTATCGGTGGAATTGTTATACATCTTCTCATTCGTCTTAAAACCAAAAAAAACTCAATTGAACCAACAAAAACTTTTGATCCGAAATGAAATAAAAAATATCTGCTCCTATTTAGATGATGCGCAGTGCAGATAAAATTTATATTATCCCATACAGAGTATTGCGCAAATGGCTGAGACAAATGGTACAGGTGAATTTCTTGATCAAAGCGAAAGTGACTTTACTTGTACAAATTCGCACATGGAAGCCCATCTATCAAGTTATAAACATTTAAAGAGAAGTCTTAAAACAGCATCTTTTGTTTAATAATCTTCATTATTTCGGGAGGTACTTATTTGTTTTAATTTTCCAATATTGCAGTCATTCAAAACTTTAACTTTTTTAGACAATGTAATTTAGCAACACTATGTCTAGTACTCGTAGTAAGTTTTTCTGAAAGAAAACAGTGATTGTTAAGAGCTCAGTGGTTCAGAAACGAACAACATTTTTGTTAAAATTCGAAAGTTTAAAGTTTTAACTGAATGTTAAATAATAATTATTCAAATTATAATATTATACCTTATTTAAATGGAATTTTATCAGCCTTATAATGAATGTATTAATGGAAAATTCAAATAGTTATTTCCCAAGATATTAATTATTCTTTAAAACAAGGTGCTGCGTTGGAAGGCTTGTATTTAAACGTTTATAATTTGACAAGGAGCTATCACGTGCAAAGTGTTACATTTAAAGTCGTCTTCGCTTTGATCAACGAATCCAACCGTACGATTTGAGTCAGTCATTTGTGGGACACCCGGTATAATAGAGATACTTACCGAAAACTAGGAAAAAAGTTGTTTTCCAATAATCGGCGGTTTTGCTCAATCGGATATACCATCAAAAATTATTTTAAACCTTCAATTGCGATTATTTTAAAAAATTATTTTTAAAGGCGTTTTAGATTTAACAAAACCTTCGTTATTTGGTAAAAGATAAAATTTTCCGGCTTTTCGATAAATTTGGTTGTTCGTTCAAAATACGTCAAATCACAAATGTTTGAATGTCAACATTTAATTTATACGTTTTTATACCATGTTTACGAGAAGTACTGATTAAAAATATTTTTATGGAACATGATTTTTTGTTGTTGTTGCGTAACATCCAAGGTGCTGAATAATGTCAAAATTCCAAACCATGCTTATGTATTTAGGATATTTAAAAATTATCGAAATAACCATTTTCAAAATGCATAAGGTTCTTTTTCAATTTTCTCAAAACCCTAATTTTTATGGTTTGAAAATTGATACGCTAAACATAATAAAAAGCAGAACTTTGTTATTTTATGATTTCTTTCAGAATACATTTTATCACGATTCGTACTATCTTTATATATATATGGAGAAATTCTATATTAAATGAAAGGTTATGTATTTTATTTATGTTCTACATCTAACAAAATCCAAAACTCATCTCTGTCTTCGACGTTTTATTACATTTAAATAATTTCATAGTCATGGTAGTGCCACATACCAGATATCTTTTAAAGCAATAATTATGTTCCAAAAAAAATTATTTCAGTACTACACATTCAAAATATAAAAATAATTAAATTTAAACTTGACTTTCGGCCGCATATACCGAATTTATGATTTGACATATTTTTCATCATAAAATCATTTTCTGATTTAGAAGTTGTGTGTGGTTAGTTTAAAATTAAAAAATAAAATACTGTGATCTCGCATATACATATGTACGAAATTATTATGATCGATTTAACTATAATAAAGCAAACAAATTTGCATTAATGATCATAAAAAAATGCCACACAATAATCATAGTAATCACGGAGGACATACAGGTGGCTCTGGTGATGATTTAGGGAGTACAGACGAAGTAAAAATTTTTAAGGACGAAGGCGATGGTGATGAAGAAAAAACTTCTGAAAATTTGTTAGAAGAAAAATCTAGTTTAATTGATCTAACTGAAAGCGAGGTAAGAATTATACAATATTTATTTGTAAAAATATTGAAGTGACTAATAAATTTTTTACAAGAATACGATAGTAATATATTTCTAATGTTTTTTAATAGGAGAAATCTGGTAAACATTCATCGCGGCAAGACCACAGTCCCGTTTTTGGTAAGTTCCTTATTTGCTTATATACAACGTAAATTTTTAGTTAAAAAAAGAATGTTTTGTAACGATAAAGTATAGTACAAACTATTCTAAATATACAAGAAACATATACACTAGGGTTAATCTCCAAGAAGCTACCGGGCTCTACGACTTTTTCGCAATTCTACAGAACCGCTTAGTATTTCGTGGGTAATTAATGAGGATGAAACACGATTTACTTTAAATGAAAGTTAATTTGCTATTTTGACTATTTCACTTAGAAATCCTTTCAATTTTTAGACTATATTCAGTTGAATTCATACTTTTGATAATTAATGAGAACTAATACTAAGTTCACAGCCAATTAGGATAATGTTGAATCAAATTAATCTCTATTTTTAGATCTTTTTTTCAAAACGCACTTTAATTCCAATTCCTTTAATCCAATATCTCATTTATTTAAATATGTTCATTAAGTAGAATCTGGGTAGAGAAGTTTACTTTGAAATATTTGGCTCTCGAGATTTCAGATCTTTACTTTCCGTTGTGAGTGGTAACCGTTCTAAGTGTACCAGTATATCGATTTTGTCCCGCGAGTTACTCATTTAAAATGAGTGAAGCAAAAAATATCGAATACGTATACACTGTATAATACACAATTATGTCTTTGTATTTGTATTTTTCTTTTGTTCGTATTTGTGTCATTTTTATGATGAACAGTACCAAAATAACGCGATCCGGGTGAATCGGTTTAATTGTTAAGGTGCTTATTTCCTTTTCTTAACACATTACGTCTGCTCACGAGCTGTGGAGTGTCATTATTTAACATGCTAATGTATTTTATATTTAATATTTTTCTATAATAAATTAATTTTATATGTTTATATGTTATATTTTAAAATTTTATAAACAAATTTAATATAAATTTAATAAATTTTAAAAATAAAATATTAATTATTAAAAAAAAAAAATCGAAAATACATAAATATTTAAAAAGTAACACTATCTTGTAAAGGCGGATTCAGTGTTGCGTTAATTTGTCTTTTCATTCGTTTAAAGAATTTTTTCGACCAATCATATTGTTCCAAAATGATGAATTTTTCTTAATTTTTTCAAACAACACAATAATATGGCGTTTACAATGGTTAACCCTTTGAGTGCCAAAGAGCGCAATCGCGCTCCTCAATATAGGAATTCAAAATCTCATCAAGGTTTAATAGAATAAACAAATAAACAATGCCACGTGGTTTGCATGTGTATAGTAAAGCAAACCAATTATACGCGCGTCACTAACCAACATAAACATAAATACTACTACTATATCTTTCCGGTTACACTCATGTCGTTTCACACATTTTGGGACAAAATCGATACACAGGTTTTAAGAGACATTCAATAAATTTATATCGAATCGTCTATTGTCATATGATGCCGTCCTAGGTTAGGTTAGGTTAGGTCGTCCTAGCTTTTAATTAATTTACATTCTGCAAGAGTTTTCGTTTTTTTTAATATACAGGGTGTGCACCCGGAAGGTTTACTACCTTTTGCCTATACAATTTTTTTAAATAAAAGAAAATAGGTTTAATGTTTACATATCGTGTATTTAATGTTTGGATTTTTTAAATTATATTTATTTAGTAGAACTGATTTACAAATCATCTTAGTAATTTGTTTTTCATAATTTATATTCTCGTTTGTAGCCGTTTGGCTAGTCCCCTTTACAGTTTTATTATATTTTTAGTCGATCCAGATTGGATCTAGTAGATAAAGTGGTTTCTTCCTTCGCAGCCGTCTTACTGGGTTTGACTCATCCAACATACGACGTATCTCAGCATTTTGCTTATTTCTTCACTGACGATATCCATCTTCAGATCTCTATGGAGGTTGTCATTTCTCATGTATCACGGTGCATTAACTATTCCACGTAGGACTTTGCTTTAGAACGACTGGATGATATTGACATTGGTTTTCTTTGTACAGCCATAGAGTTGAATACCGTAAGTCCACACAGGTTTTAGAATTTGCCGGTAAAGTAGCAATTTATTATGTACAATTAGCTCAGAATTTCTTCCTAAGACCCAATTCATCTGTATTTAATGTTTAACTCTTTTTTCTTCTTTTCCACATGCTCTCCGTTTTAGTTTCGCTTGCGCCTAGAGTCATGTCTAGATATTTTGCCGTGTTTGCATAGAGAATTTGCTGAGAGTTCAGGTCTACTGGTATCCAGTTGACCTTTTTGTTGGTAAAGTTTACGTGGACAGGTGTTGTTTCATTAAGTTTTATTCGCCATATTTTCGTCCAGGTGACCTTTAATTCATATCCTGGAGATTTCTTTGCATTTAGGTTAAGATTGATTTCCTCTTTTAATTCTTGTAATGTGACAGGCGATATATTGCAATTATCCCTTTTATTTACTGGTGGTATGTTTTCCTCTGCTGTTTGTCTAGGTAGAGGCTGGAACGTGTTCTTGAGGTGGGTTGCAAACAACGGCGCTTTTTGCTTTGCACTTATAGTTCATGTCTCATCTTCATTTTTAACTGGTCTAATTTGTAGTTTAGGTCGTTTTAAATTTGTTGTTGCTTTCCAAAGAGAATATTTGGTATCTTTTTCCCCAGTAAGGCCACTTAAGTATTTATTAAAGGATTCGTTCTTGATTTCTTTAATGAGCAACTTTAGTTTATTGAATAAACAATTTAGAGTTGTTTTATATTCTGCGGGTTCTCCGTGCCCCAAATGCGACAATTCTGCTTGTTTACATAACCGCCAAGATGGAACTGCGCCTCATCCAGAAAGATGATTTTTTTGCCAAAATCGACATCTTCTTCAAGTCGATCGCAAACCCACTGAGCGAACCGAAAACGCAATGGGTGGTCTCTTTGCTTCAATTCCTGAACCAATAGAACTTTATACGGTGTCATACCAAGGTCTTTATGCAGAATTCGTCGCAATATTGTACGTGAAATGTTCAATTCTTGAGCACGATGACGAGTTGATGTTCCCGGCGACTCACGCACATTCTCGGCTACAGCATCAACATTTTCGGGTGTACGCTTGGTTGGCTGCTTGATTCGTGTTGGTTTATTAATTAGCAAGCCTGTTTCTTTAACTTTATTCACAAAATAACGCACATATGGAGCTCGCGGCGCTTCGTTTCTTCCGAAAACCGCACGCAATTTTCGCACACATTCTGCAACATTACCAGGATTTTTGAAGTAATGTTTCAATATTTCCCAGCGTTGTTCAAGCGAATACACAACCATTTTCGTTCAGCGGAAGGATAAAACTAACTTTCTGTCAAATCAGAAGTGACATAACCCCTACCATACTCAAAATAACCGCTAGTTCAAAAAAAAAGTTAGATGGCCCACCCTATAGCATGTATAGCTGATTAATGTTTCACACAACTTATATTAAAAACATAAAGATAACAATTAAAACAGTAACGATTATAATTTTTACTTTTGTTTTTCTATTGTAATGGGTTTTATTGTGATTGTTCCGTATATTGGTCTATCTTCAGTACTCGTAAATTCAATTCAAAAATTATAAATTCAATATTTTCAATTCAAAAAATATGAAAGTATCGATTTCGTTAGGCTAGCAGTAATTCGCTAGTACTACAAATACATGGTATTGTCCTATATATATAGACAATATTCCATTATAAGTAATACAACATCAGTCGTCGCGACCTGACGAGAAGACTTACTTTTTCAAATCAATAATCTCATCCGTTCGAAACTGATTGTTGGGATTCTTACAAATTTTCCATCTATGAGTCAAAAATTCAAAAGTAACAATTAGTTTGGATTTATAGAAAAGCTTATTTACCTTTTGCATTTATTAGTAATTGGCTTCGAACCTAGAAATAGCTCTCTCCGTTAATTCATTTCATCCAACCTGAACTCGCTCCTTCTTGATCATAAATATTGTATATGAATTAATTGTTTTTTCTTGTTGCTTATAAACAAATTAAAAATAACCCGAAAATATAACTTGGTAATAAGTAAAAATGAATCAGTTCAAAGATATTAATTGCTATGATAAAAGGAAAAGAAAGAATATAAACATGTATTCAGCTTGATTTGATGAAAGAATATTTTATGATCATATGTTACTGGGTATTCGGTTACCTATTCATACAGTAAAAGAATGCACATAAATGAAATATTAAGATGAGCGCCAATCACCATACCTGCCCGCACTTATGGGAAGTCTAAACCAACATTATTTCTTTTGTATATATATGTTACGGTGAAAGTTCGAAATCGGTAAATGTCCGAATAAAAATTGGAAAAAACTTTTATTGCTTCGAACTCTATGAAATGAGAGTCCTATATTCCCGAAACGATTCACCTTTCACCCCATGAACTTCTTTTTATGATGGTATTAGTGCGAAGTCATTTGGAATAGTAGCTAACGGCTTTAGCTCTCTGATGGGGAATAAATGAAACTACGGGGATGTAGGAGAAGGTCAACAAACATTTCGTTAACATCGGACTTCTGGGCAACCGGTTTTGGGAAGTTGAGCTGCCATAAGTTGAACCTGCTTATAATAAAAACGAGAAATATATTGATGCGCTGAAATTGGCATTTATGATCGAGCAAAAATTATAGTGTTTAATTACGTAGCACTCTACGAGCATTATGATTGAAATTATTTTTGTCAAAGAATGAATGACGATCATACTTAATATTGCCAGAACCAACAAGTGGATAAAGATTATGTCAGTGTATGTGTCTTAAGATCATTAATATTCGATTCGATTTTACATGGTGTGAACTAACAGCTTATACATGACGACGTTGTACAATGTACACAGATCTGAGTCTGCATTTTATCGGAAATTGTCTCAGTAAAGAACATTGCGGTTTTAAACTCTAAATGTTGATTTGTTGATTCTCAAAGTCTCACAAACCTCTGAGTCCAATATTTTCAAGTTTAAACGTAGTTTCAAATTTTAAGGTGAAAGTGATAAAGAAAGATGGGTTTTCACAACACCACCATCCTAAGATCTGTTAAGCTGCTCGTAAAATTTTTCCGCTGGAATTTTATCTTGAACAAAAATTCGAGTTGTCTTGGATGATACATCTGCTTACTTTAATATGGGGTACTGTCTTTATGCTCTTCTGTGATTTATTGAATTGTTTCACTCCTGCTAGCATAGTTTTCTTTCAAGTCATGGCCAGCCTACAATCTTTTTCGTAGAAATTTTACAAACACAAGAACTGAGATTTATTTTAAAACATTCATTCTTAGAATATGTTTTAGCTACCAGTTTCTATGGAAATTTGTTTTTCTAGACGGAATTCGAACTCGACACTTTAAAGGAGAAAGTGTCTGTGGAGTGTGTTAGTTAACATTTTTTTTTTAAATCGCAATTAAAAAGAAAAGTTACAATCTGATGGTATGTATAGCTTGGCACTACTAGTTCTTTTAAAAATTTAAGAATATTTAAATGACTACATTCAAGCAATCCGGCAAACCAAGTAATGATGAGAGATTTTTGATTTTTCCAAGACTCATTAGAATTCAATAAAAATTTTAACACCTTTTAATTGTTTGTGTAACAAGTTTGCATTTTGCACAGATTTTATGTTTAATGATACATAATCTGAAATGTGACCAATGACTGATGTACAATTTTCGTGCAATAAAAAATTTTGAATACTAAACAATAATCGGGTTTATTAGATATTAGATTGGATTTTCGATAATTTCCCAATTTAATTGAATTGATTATCAGTAAATTGGGAAAATATGCATTATGACTTAATTTAATTTAAATTTAATTTAATTGATAAATTAACCTCTAATACTAATTAAGAAAAAAGAGTACATATTTACGTTTAAATCTTAAAATTGGTTTACCAAAAATATGCGCTTCTGTTAACATTTAACACCAGCAAAATGCTTAAAATGATCGAAATATCTTTGTTATCATGAGTAAACTACATATATTACAATCCATTGTAAACCCACTTTTGTATTATATTGTGTGTAGTAGACTAAAGATAAGAATATACCATTTATTAGGAACAATTTTTTGTCCGAAAATCGAGAAACCCCAATATAATACTTCTACAAACAAAGCACCATAAAAAACAAGATTATAGGTTTATAGCGTCTTCTACGAGTATTGCATCTCGTTGTTTGGTGGGAGTTTGACACTGGAGTTTCTCGAACTATACTTTGCATTTTGCGGTTGGTTATGGTTGTCCTATCATTCAATTTACTGGGTACAAGGAGACTTGACTAATTCCAAATACCCTAAAATGAAGATAAATAATGATTTTTCTGTGTCATTGAGGGTACCAAGCCAATAAAATCAAATCAAAAATATTTAGGTCTTGTATCCAAGCGGTCATCATTCATAATCAATTCTAAGAATAATTTCTACTTATCCTTTTCGTAATGTAAATATTTTTCTAAAATGTTACTAGAACGTTTAATTACGCGAATCATACTATTTATCAGGAAAACTTTTGGCCCGGAAACGTAAGCTTTATACAATTAATCTTGAATATAACAAATTTTCTGCTTACAGATTTTGTAGTCACTTGTTATTTTATAAACATACTTTCTTCATGTGTTACAGAAAAGTAATCATAACAAAGGACTTACTGATAAAAAATTGTACTGTATAACGTTGAGAATACTCGTACATCTTCAATTCAGTTAGAAATAAACAAAAAGAAAACAAAATTTTTTACGAATAATATATCGAATGGTGTTGCCTTAAATTATTGGAGCAGTGTTTATACGCGTATGTATACACGTATTTTATACATTGAAAAAATGTATATGGATTTATTTATTCACATACATGTAAATATTTATTTGTATGTATATAATAATGTATCTCAAGTCACTACTGTTGTGAGCACCCAACTCACTAGAAAATAAATCGAAAATCCCTAATATTTCTTAACAGCTTTATAATAAAAAAAACAGAAAGAAAAGATGGTGACGCCCATCCGGTTAAAAAGAAAACAAACAACAAAATAATTAAACTGGTTGGGATTTTTATAAGAAAAGCAAAAAATACAACAAAAATTAAATCGAATTCTTTGGAAACGGTTGTGAATTTCTTGCTACCTTTTATAGGATTCATTTTATTTAACAAGACAGGAAATTATTATCATCGCAAGTTAACGCAGAATAAATTAAAAAAAACTAAGAGTTGTGTTTTATGTATTGTTATGGAACTTCTTCTCTTCCTATAATAAAATTTATGAACATTGTTTTTTGTATACTTAAATGTTCTAACACGAAATACAATTTGATATAAAGTTGAAATGTAATATTTTAAGACAATGTAACTAGCACAAGATTTATAAGGATAAAGTGTAATAAACACATTCATATTTTGAAAATAATTCGAATTTGAGTGTTTTTTCGAATTATCACAAATATGTGTTGAACCAATGTTTTGCTCCCGATATATAAGTAAATGTATATTGATAAATAAGTATTCAAATATCTACATATAAAGTATTTATATAGATATACGAATACTGTCTGTGTGTTATACTTACAGTATTTATATTAATACTATCATATATGTACAAGTACAAATGTACGCTTACACTACTCAAAAGAATTAAAGTGGAGATTAGGTTATTGTTGTAAACTTTTAAAACATTATCGTTAGATAGATAACAAACAACTCAGGCGTACACGGCGACGGGGTCGTGGAAGAATATCAAGCGATGAACAACAGCGTGAACCAAGGAAATATGAATTTTCTTTCAGTAACGTGTTACGTCTTTGTGAGTTTGCAACACATTTGTTGTAAACTAAAGTTGGATGATTTTTACTCTTTAATGTAGAATGTGATACAGAAAAAATTATGTAAATAAACATATTATTCTGATACTGATAATTATAAGGTGTTTTTAACCCGTTTTGAAAATTTCTGGACTAACGATTTTTGTTGTTTTTGTAAATGTGTTTACTGATTATGAAACTAATTATTAATTAGTATTAACAAATAAATTACCCACTGGAAATATTTAATTATCACAAATATATTTGATATGATGCTCTTTGGTACAACCTTAAAGGTCTGAAATAAAATTTAGCTGGTTTTAAATTACGAAAAATTTAATTTAACAAAATATGAAATAGAATTAAATCGCTTCATTATAAATATTTATCAAGTTCTTGTCTTTTTAGAATATTCAACATTATTACTTTCCATGGTTTCCGCTTGTCTATTTAAACTGTTTTGATTTGAATAAAAAAATATTAAGAGGTCAGTTTTGGGTTTAGCTTATTTGCTTGAAAATTTGCGGTAGCAAAACTAAATTATTCATCTAAGTTGGACTATTTGCCAGTTTACTACTGTATTCGAACTCAATTTATGTAAATCTTAATACTAAAATACCGATAAATATTGCCCAATTACGATGAACAATTTTGGTTTGCTACGATAAATTCAGAAGCAAACAAAGCTAAATCCAAACGTGGCTTCTAATATTTTATTTCTCAAAATAATAGAAATTTAATTTTGTTGAATAGTTTATCTGCATTGGATATAAACATTGGAGCGATGGTTTGAGTGCAAATAGGTGATAAAAACTTAGCTCGACGCCAATACGAGATTTTAATAACAACGGCCGCCGTGCCTGTTATTTGTGCCGTTATTATGTTGTCTTATCATTTCAACTACATTATTTATTGAAATTTATAAAGTAGACAATTAATGTTCGAATGGCAGAACCATGACGACTGGTCGTTAGTAGCAATGAAAATTATTCCAACACTACCGCTACCACTAAAAATAATTGGTTTAAAATATTTTTTGGGATTATTATTTTTTCTTTTTAACAATCATTTGTTGTAAGTAAATATTATTGTATTATTGTTTAGCTGTAACAAGAGTTGCCTTTGACGTTCAAGTCAAACGGTTGATATTTTTTCCGTTTTTTCTCGGTTTTCAAATTATTTTAAATTCTAAATTGTAATTACCAATGAAATGATTTTCTTTTTAAAAACCAAATGCACAACATAAAACATCCCGTGCTCGCACCGACTTAACAACCCGCTAACCAGAGCATCAAAGAATGTGAGCCACGGTGTATAAGGGCCATTCTACAAATTATCAAATATGAGTATAAATATGAATGCATGAAAAAAACTGCACCAGGAATATTATTCCAAGGCATATGAGCAAAGTTCAGTGGTAACATAGCACATGTTGCTTATATCACCATCCGTATAGCCGGCGTTAACGTTCATGTGTTACATAAGCATATTTTTCTTACTCATACTTATGTTTATTAAATTTGTACAGCTTTCTCCACGTGCATATCTCATTATAAATGAGCAATCATTATAAATGAGCTGATTTAGATTTCGGGTGGGTTAAAGTTAACAAAAATTGTTGTTATGATAATTTAACATATAAATAACAAATAATCATGTTGATCATCAAAATATCTCAATGCTACACCTATCAAAGTTTGTTTTATTCAAGGTCCTGTCTACTTGTTCAAAATTATAGTTTTATGAATTTTGTCAAGGCGCTACAATTTTTACCGAAACATACGACAACCTCAAAACGTTCAATATTATAAAATATTCTTCCAAAGATGCCATTTTGATATAACATAGAGTGATACGTGATCACACGTGTAATACGCACATACATACTAATTTAGGTGTTTCGGCTATAAGTTATTTGCTTTGTGAAAATATCATATAGTAACTTATCACGGTACTTTATATTGTAAATTCAGATATATTTTAATCCTGTATATTTGTATCGCTTGTCCTTCTCAATTCAAATTAAAAGTTGGAAGTGAATTATTTTTGGTCAGCGGCCAGATTCGAATTCGGGTTTGCGGCAAGTTAATCAAATAGTTTAACCATCATCGTATGTGATAATTTCAAATGAAAACAAATTGCCGAAAACATTAAGATGTACAAAAAAAAAGAAAACAAAAAGATTTTGGATGTTAATTTGATGAAACTGTCATAATCTTTTCTCAGCTGTCTTTTGTCTGACTGCGTTCATCTGTTACGAGAAGATCAATTTCGAGTGTTCTGTTTCTGGTTTCAGTAGATTTTTGTCCTTTAGATTTGTTTTTATATAAAGTGCCAAATTTGAAAAACTTACTTGATTTTTAAATTTCAATCCTGCTATTCAGAATACTAAAACAATTGCGTTAAATTTATGAATAATTTAATTTTAAATTTACTTTAAACTCCGCGTAGTAAAATGGTTTCACCGCAGTTGCTATTAATGTAGACGTGTGCGATAGTCACCAGAGATCAACAAATTTTTTAAATGGATTATATAATACTTAAATATACAACATACACGATGAGAAAGATAATACGAGTAAACAATTAGAATAAACAAATTAAGAAAAATTGGATTAAAAAAGAATGCGAGTCTAACGTGCGTTCTTTGCAGTCAATTTTAATGCAATTTTAATCTGAATTTCTGATTTAAATTGATTTAATTTGCATGGCATGCTGATTTAAATTTTTAAGAAAGCTGGCGACGTACCTATTTGTAATTCATCTTGATTTACATATAAATACATTTTTCAAACTTTAAGTTTCAATTTGAATTTGAATGATTTACCGGATTTATGCTCTAAAATTACTTTATTGTGTGTTTATATAATTTTTATCAACTTTGTGATGCTGAACTGATAAAGACGCATATACTACACAAAACAAAATCAGAAACTTTCTATTTTGATTAGGGTGTTAACTTTCTTTGTAGGTCAATTTTGGCCAAATAATGATGCAATGTTTTGCAATAACAATGTTAATGCATATTGCTGTATATTGTTATTGTCTTTGTGTATACCTAAAACATTATTGTATCTCATAACTGTAAATTACAGCAGACCTTAATATAAAAGAAAAGTAGAAATAAAATCAAAAATGTAGTCAGTCATTGAATTTTGTGTAAATTGCGATATTTTTCTTAAATAAGCAAAACGCGCGACAAGTTGACGTTTTGTAGCGAGCTTAATGGTAGTATCGTAATGTTCCCTATGTAAAGTTGATTACGTTGTCGCGAGGCGGGATGGAAAGAAAGGAAATCTTAGGTAGGAAAAGCATTACAATTCAAGTAAATAGATTCAAAATAAATTTCGGACATTACTAAACCATCCGATACCAAATCAATATATTCAGTCTCTATTCAATCGAATCAGTCGTCTCTAAAAAAACAAGGATGCGATTAAGAAAACAAGCCCTACGTTCCATTTTGCTCGCTAGACAAGTTTGAAATTTTGTGAAGAGGAGTTTGACATTTGCGACTCGACATTTTGTTTTTGATACTAGTGACAGACGGAATAGACACATTAGAGAGCGATTTATTGATTGCTGTATCCAAGAAACTAATCCCTTCTATGAAAGTTCAATTACGAGTATGTTTTGGGGTTTGCATTAATTTGGGGGCAAAACAAAGCACGTAGGGATTGATGGGATCGATTATGGGTATATAATATGAAGAATGTCCTGTTCATTGACATCGTCAAAATTGAACGGTTGGGTTATAATATAATTATGATTCGGGGAGGTACATAGAAGATGTTATTAAACATCATAAAAAGTGAAACTCCAACAAAATATTTATTCAACTCTTCTGCTACATCAATTTTTTCTACTATTAGTAGGTCACCAGTTTTTAAAACTCTTTCCTGCTGACTTTACAACACCATCAGCTAGAGCGATTTTGATTCTCGTCCATATTTCCTTAGGAAACCTGTTTCACTTTTTAATTTATTTCGCATAAAATTACATTTAAACCTCGTCAAAGCAAATTTATTATCCCACAATTTACATTCCCGTTTCAGTTTCATAATGTCGTAAATAGATTGGTCATATCTCTGCTTGTTTTAATTTTGTATACAGGGCTTCATTGGTTTCTTTCAGGCACGCAGAGGAAAAGTTCGCTTGTAGTAAATATATTTTTCCTGGTTAATAATTCATTAATAAATGAGTGAAAAATATCATTGAGACTCTGACACGTATCAATAAGAATAGGGATTATTAAGAAGATTGCTGTTTGTTTTAGTGTGTTTAACAATTCACAATGATTCACTGTATTTCGGAAGAATAGCGTTTTTAAACTCGCAAAGAATAACATTGTGCTCCGATATACTATTATCCGGAAGAAATATATTATATTTATGTTCATATTTATGTTACCAATAATGTAATCCAAAATTCACTAATTTTGAAATTAATTTTTAATGAAGTAAGTACTGTATATTGCTTGCAAATTTATTTGAGTTTACAATAAAACAATAACTAAATAGACACCCATATATGTGTTGCCATACAATGATTTGAAAGAGACCCATTTTTCTACAATTTAGGTAGAGTAGAGCCTTAAATTAGGATAAAACTAATGTTATAATTTTATGGTATTCACTTGAAATGTTTATGCATTTTTTGACTTATATAGAAAACCTCTTACCAACGGACCTAACATATCTCTAAACCAACAAGACAAACCCGTAAATGGGCCAAATTAAATATGAATCATTGTATCAATTTAGGATTTAGCAAAGTTTTTAAGGTATTTAAATGATTACCAACAGGATTTTGGCCAGCCAATTTGTTGGTCAAAAGTTACATACCTGTAAAATAATGTCATAACAAAATGAGTTAAACTGTTTTATTTTCATGTTTCAGGTAAAACCGAGCCTTCTGGTCACACATCAAGTTTCAACATGGGTTACTTAGTATCACCATACTCATATCCAAATGGTGCTGCAGGTGGATTACCTGTTTCAATGGTAAGTAAATAATTTTGTTAAATAATAAACGAATTTAATGAGCACGCATAGGTACCCCATAGGCATATTAGTAGTTTAATTCATTACTCATATTTCCTAGAATAATTCCGTGTGTTAAGTAAAATCCACCCCAAAAATATGAAATATAATAAATCCATCCCTTAATAATAATAATTTTTTATGAACCTAAATAGTGTGTGCACTTGATAATAGTTAAGTGGAATGGTAAATATTTAAACTGAGAGCATGCACAATGGATTTTGGTGGTGCGTATAGTTAATTGGTTGTAAATCCATAATTTGCGTTTTCTTAATGATTAATCCGGTTTTTGTTTGTTTGTTAAAATACATATATAATGTATAGATGTGTATTTATAAAGGGGATAAACGAATTGAGACCCGTGGAAAAAATATAAAATCATAATTGATATAAGAAATATAACGACCATTTACAGTTGGGCATGTGCAATTCTGTACATTCTGATCAACATCACCACGTTGGTGTTAGAATAATATGTTTCGCGATTCGCGATATCTTTGATAGTGGTCTACTGTAAATGTATATTTTGTACATTTACATACAATCGTTGGTTAGTTTTAATTGTGTGGTTTTACTGTACACCAATTATAAATCGATGAATAATCGAAAAATTGTTGAGAGTTTAGTTAACCCTTGAAAGTGTAATAATAGTAATAATAATAAATTATCATCCACTAGTTAAACTTTCAAAATTTCTGGCTCAAATTTGGGATAATTTCTAATAACACTAGAGTAAGGGGAAAGAGTCAACATCATCACAATCATCATTATTATTACCGCTATATGTACGTAACAAGGGTGTGAGAAGTTGTGGTTATTATGATCTTTACTAATACAATTTTATTGGTTTATTGGGGTGATATCGCAATAATAATAATAATAAATTTTATTTTATTCTCGCGTGCCCCGAAAATTATTCTGTTCATTTATTAATATACTTATTATTTAGTTTATTTTCATATTTTGTTAAAAAAAGGCAGCACATAATATTTATACATGATATAATTGACATCTAATAGCCATGACATTACTATGTTTGCCTTTTTGTTGTATGTATGTATTTTGATTTATATCGTATTTGAGTTAGAGTGTAAGACGTACTTGTAAAGTATCGCGTGTATAAATTACGTTTAATGAATATTCTGCTGCCATAAATATCTTAAAATTGCGCCAACATTGTTTATTACAATTGATTAATCTATTGAACAACAAATGATTTAAATGCTTGTTAGTTTTGGTAAATTATTAATACTACACTGTATTTTGAGGAATAGTAGTAGTCTGTAATGTATGTGAACATTTTAAATATTAATTAGTTTATATATATATATATATATATATATATATATATATATATATATATATATATATATATATATATATATATATATATATATATATATATATATATATATATATATATATATATATATATATATATATATATATATATATATATATATATATATATATATATATATATATATATATATATATATATATATATATATATATATATATATATATATATA
>OY829916.1:1159498-1217867 GCA_963691935.1 Nephrotoma guestfalica | reverse complement strand
TGCATATAATCAGAAAGAAAATTCATCTGATTACTCGTATTTGTACACTGGACATCACACCTTATTACAAATGAGCTAGCTCTCTAATTCTATCTAAATTTGAAAATATTTTACAGTAAAAGGAAATGTGGATTGCAATAAATAAATTAATTGCGCAAGGTGCAATAAATTACTTAATAAATATAAATATTTGCAATTTAACATACCCCGAATGTGTTGTGTCGAATAATAGAATGGCCAATCAATTTTTAATTTAATTTTTTATTATTTCTTTATTTTCCTAAAGAATTATTGTTAATTTAATGTGATACACAAACCTGTCGGCGGCGACTTATAGGTAATTTTGTTGGGTTATGCATAGCAGATTAATTATTTAACACTTATACGAGTATATCATTGGTTGTATGCGGAAGTTGTTCGTAACTTAAATTTAACATACAAAAATATCAGCACTACTAAAAATCAATCAAGAACATAGTCGCAACGCGATACTTCATTGTGCCCAAACTTAAAATAGTGTTCAATTGGAGAAATAACAAATTTACCAGCGTATTTTTTTAGTATTCTCTTATTACTAACTGAAATACTCGGTCATTTCTCATGAAAATTGTATTACTTTATGCCGAGGTGTAAATGCATTGTATGACACTGCCTAAAATATTCGGATACTTCGTCTACATTGGTTTTTAAATTGTGTTCGAATAAACTAACTAATCGCGTAGTGGATCAAATTCTTTATAAAAAGGTCGATTTTATTGAAAATGCTTATTTGTACGTAATTCTAGAAAAAGTCAATACTGAATCGCATTTTCCGGCATAAACCTTTAAAATGATATATCTATTCGGATTGTATTAAAAACGGGGAAACGATTTACGGATATTTTCATCACTCATAAAATCACATCCTTATTAGATTTAGATTGATTTTCATTTGATTACAAATAATTTTATTTGCTTCATTACACATTCTTAATCTAATTTTTGATTATTCTTACATAGTTTTCTTAGCCATTTTCCATTCAACACCCAATAAAAATAACATTTTTTTGCTTTTCGTCAGTTTCCTATATGTCTATTCATCCTTATTTATACATACACAATAGTTTTTCATCTTTTATATTTTGTTTTTCATCGAAAAACCATCTTACAACATCCAAGTTGTCGTCCCACACACACAAACTATATACATATTTAGATATTTTTTCCTTTGTTGATGGCAAACAAGTGATTAAGGATTCAGTAATCGAATAAATAAACAATTTGGATTAAGAAGGAAGCTGAGTATATACACAAGTAGCCTCCTATGCACAGAATACATGTACATATATCCCAAAAAAATGTAGTTAGTAAATGGTCAAAAAATAAGTTTTCGTTTGTTATTTGTTTATTTTTATTTATGCGCTATCAGTGTTGTCTTTAGAAATCAAAATGTTTGTTAGTGTATCTCCCTCTGTAACATGTATTAAGATGAGTGAATAGGGTGACGTGCTTATAAAGAGAACAACGAATCTTTATAAATAGGGTTATTATTTATTAACATGGTATTAAATAAATTAATGTTCCATATATAACGCAGTGATCACGGCCTTCTATCGAGAGTCGCAACGAAGCAGTTTTTTGTTATTCTGCAATCGAATGGTATGCGACGTCTAACCCAGGGAGCCTATAATTAATTTTTAAATTTGTGCTTTTGTTCTTTGATATTCTCACTCACGCTCTTATAGACTATATACTTAGTTTTTATTGTTATTACTCTACCTAATCACACAGGTATAACATAAATATAAAATTTTGCACTGCAATTTCCCTTTTTCCGAAATATGTATTCCAGCATAAGATTAGAAACTATTGCGGATATAGCATCTTGCCGAACTTCGGAGTTGGCTTGACCACATAAATTCTCGATAGCTTGTTCCCAACTTTGATACAGTAGCGCAAACCACAAACTTTAAGACAAACTCAACAAATATTTCGTAATACATATTTGAAAACGGCCATCCTCAGTGAAAAACTCTTGTCTAAAATATACCTCGATAGTTTTCACATTTCGCGACCGCTTTGCTTAAAAATAGGGCATATCACACTTTAAATTTCTATGGCGTTACTTTGCTTCCGAAATTAATCGATAACAGCTGAAAAGACATGTCCACCAATTTTTCGGAGTGGGTATTCTGTGGGGACTCCTGATACGCTGGATTTATTTAGGTTAGATTTTTCTTTTTGCTTTTATTTGCAATTTCAAAGCGATTTTCGTTTCATTATGGACTGCTTTGCTACTCATCAGCAATACAACACATCAACGCACCACGTAATCTTGTGTTAAATTGTCACTTACATATTTAAGTTCTACTGAGTTCACTAACTTAGTATCATAGTTGGCTAGGTCATAGTTGACTAGGTCTGAATGTTGGGTTTAATCTTCATTTATCAGAACACTAAAAGTCTAAATTAATATATCATTTATCTTACTAAATTAAATTATTTGGTTTTAAATAATTTTCTTATTTTTTCTATTCTCAGAGTTGTTTTAAATATTAACTAATATGCTCACATATTGTGCTCGAAATTAGTAGTGCGAACATAATAACGATATATCACAAAACAAGAATTTTATTTAAAACCAAATTATTTGTATGTATGTACATCACTTTTAAAATAATTTTATGTTACTTCATTTTTACACAAATATATTTAAAATGAATAATCAAAAAACTTTCTTTTTTATAATAATTTAATTTATTTTATTTTGGAATACTGGATTCGGATTTCTATCCTTAATCAATTCCATCCATTTAACTTCGTTCATCCATCCACTCGTTGAGTATGGGACTGAGGAAGGATGAAAATCCGAAATCAGTATTCCAAAGTAAAATAATAAAAAATTACAAAAAAAAATCTATTTATTCAGTTTAAATATAGTTTTGTAAAAGTTGTGTTACATACATTTTTTTAAAAGTGATATATGTATTCGTAATTGCAATAAAACCCACGAGTATCTCGCGGCTTTTATTACAATGGTAAATAGATCACTTTTTAATAAATTATTTAATTCCAGCTTTATCATACAAATTATTTAATTTAGTAAATTTATCTTTGTCATAAAGTCCTTTTAGAAAAAATATGACACTTCCATATTTGAGATGCCAATTTGTAAAGCCGTCTGTGAGCTATTGCCAATTAAAATCAACATCAAAAATATTTAAATTTGCGTTAATTAATGGGTCCAAACATTTAAGGAATGTTTTTTAGTATTAAAAATCTTTTATTGATTTCTTCTCTCTAAACCTCGAAAAGTTGAAAGCGAACCCACCAATTCCTGATTCATCAAGTTCACCGAAAGTGATCAGTTCAGTGAAAGTGATTAGTACCAAATAAAAATGATATCGTTTGGGAAAAATAATAAAAATTACCAGACATGGCATGTCATGTAAATTGTAGCTCAGGCAATCATGAAGATCGACATTCATATAGACCTATCAGCCTCACAGTATTTACTCTGAACAGCCTAGAGATAATACTGGGTTTTTATATTAGATTTATACCCCAGTTAACATGCATGTCTGAGTGGAAAATCAACAGAGACTGTTATATATGAGCTGACAATAGTAATTGAAGATACACTTCGGAATAAACACATTTATTGTGTGTCTTCATCGATATACAAGGTGCTTTTTATAATACCAGCGAAGTAATTCAACCACAAGCAAGAGGTTTAACTTCTTCATCCTACGGTGGACTATTAACATGTGGCAGAGCAGAATAATTTAGGCCTCTTTCAATAGTGAAACGTGCTATTGAATCCCTTCAATTGCGATCACTATTGCAATGACTAGAGGTGTGTGCCCGAAAGGGATCCTCATGTGGCTGCTTTTGATGAACCAATTACTCACCAGATTAAACAATATTCATATTTCGAATATTAGTTATGCTGAAACCCAGCTCTGATGGCTCGGAAGAAATTTGAGAATACCTACAGTAGTAGTAAACGACTGGTTCAGAAAGGTCAATCAGTGAAAAAGAGAAAAATTCCCGTTTTTTTATTATCTTTGCAATCTCTTCTGGAGTCGAGACTTTCCCACCTCTTTCGCGGTTCGCTTTTCCCGTCCTTACTTTTACGACGTTTCCAGCCAATTCGAGAACGTATGGCTTTAGGTCCAATTTACATATCACCATATGCGCGCATTGCATAGCTCCATGCCAGCCTATAGTACTGGCATGGAAGATGGGACA
This sequence comes from Nephrotoma guestfalica, assembly GCA_963691935.1. Classification (NCBI taxonomy): domain Eukaryota; kingdom Metazoa; phylum Arthropoda; class Insecta; order Diptera; family Tipulidae; genus Nephrotoma; species Nephrotoma guestfalica. Next base: position 1,213,637 of record OY829916.1, on the reverse strand, counting down.
GTCCATGAGTTTTGTACTCCGACGGGATCATAGTTGTTTTCAATTTCATCACAAATTCGTTTATTTTTAGAAATTCCTGATATTAGGAATCCCCGTTCTCTCGCAAACTGTAGTGCAAACTCTTGCAGATAATGCCAAAAACCTAATATATGGGAATTAGTTTGATCAAAAATTGGCTTGGTACAGCATATTTTGTACCTCCCAACAAAGCTAATGAAGAATGTTTGGCAAATAAAACGTTGGATATCACTACCAACCCACAAATGACACTGCGGTTCTGGCTTTTGTTTAAAGCAATATGATTCCTCTGATTTCGTACGCGGCTTTACTTTTGTGGCCAACGGAGCAAACAAAAACTTGAACAATACGTCTAATTTGTCTTAGTACTATAGGAGCTACGAATACTCCACTGCTGCTCGAGAAGTTTTTGGAGCCTGTCTTGCATTTACAGACCAAAGACATCACCGATTGATTTATATAATAACAACACGTGAGAAACGATATGTACACGAAAAACCAAAACGAAAAAAATCACCCTTTCCAAACAACAAGAGGAAAATTATGTCATTTTAATGATACTACGAGTATATATTTAAAGGTCAGGGCCTATTACTGAATATTTTTTACGCTCATCTTATACATATAAAGGGTGTTTTTTAAGCCCGATAGAACTTGAAATTGTAAAAAATAGCACAAAAAATTAAATTGCAATCAAACAATTTTTTTATTCGAAAAATCAATACATGTCATTAATATTTGAAAATGAGTTCGGACATATGAGCACCGCGGCTGTTCTTAACGAAACGCATTCTGGACGTCCAATTTTGGGCCACTTTTTCGAGTACTGCTGGCCGTATGTCACGAATAACACGAACAATGCTGGCAACGTACCCCACAGGAAATAGTCGAGAGGTGTCAAATCGCACGACCTTCGAGGCCAATTGACAGGTCTATTTATCGAAATCAACTTATCGCCAAATTTTGATTTTAAGTAGTCGATGGTTGCGGTCGCCATATGGTACGTAGCGCCATCCTGTTGAAACCACATCTCGTCCGGATCAATGTCATTCATATTTTCAAACAAAAAGTCATTAGTCATGGTGCGGTAACGATCTCCATTGACCGTAACGCGATCCCCGGCCTGATCTTCAAAGTAAATTTTAATAATTTCGTAGCGTTGTTCAAGCGTGAGTCTATTCATGATAATTTGCCAGAGTATACTGAGATCTGCCAGAGTATATTTTTCATAAAAATTTAATTTTTTATTTTATTTTTTACTATTTCAAGTTCTATTAGGCTTAAAAAAACACCCGTTAGTTTATTAATCATGTCGATTAGACAACTGGATTAATTTAAAAAAAAATATGATTTTGGACTCCCGCCGCAGTAAATCAGTGAATTGACAAATAATTTATTGGCCTTTGAACTAATTTTATCGTTGTGTGAATTTGAATTATTACGTCTCTGGTAAACTTCGAATTCCTTTAATTTATCCATGCTGCTATCTTTGGTCATCGTTTTCACTATCTGGAGATTTTGATGCTCATTGCTGACTTTGTGTTGAGATTTGGATGCTATGCATATGAATGTTGAGCGAAATTCAAAGTAAATATTGAGTTGTTCTTTGCACTATTTAATTCTTTAGTGTGTTCACAGTTTTTTGAAGTTATTTTGGGATATATTTACCAGAGTTCTTGATATCGAACTTCTCCCTTGTGTTCGCCACTACTAAATAGCATTGACAAAGACTATGATTTTGGGCTCTGGCAATTTGGCCTTGGGACACACTATCTTACATAATATTCCTTAACAGTGGCTGTAATCTACTGTGTTAAAGCTTGTTTATTTATAAAGATCCTCTTACGAAAGTAGTCCTCGAAAATATTTTGCTGCGGGCTTTTCTTGGGACTTTTCTTCGATGTAGTTTACGAAGAATGCAATTCCATCTTGCTGTGTTAAAAGCATTTCTGGCATCCAAGGTAACAATTGCACAATATTTTTAGTTACGTTCGATCAATTTTCGTCGATTGTGTTTGTGCAATTTCACTAACCGCCCGTCATTATCAATTTTTGAGTGTCTCTTTCTGAATTTATTCATTATAATTTAAACAAATCACCAGATCTTATAACGATTGCTTTCCAGAAATCATTATATTAATTTTTCCAAGCATACACGAATTACACAAATTGATTTTTAGGTGGTTTTTTGTCTTTCGATAACAGCGGCTTTCCCTCTTCCACCGCTCGAGAAATATACCATCGCTTAAACAGTGTCGTATATCGTTTGGTGGTTAGTAGGTGTACGGTAGGTTATCTCTCTTCAACCGCGAGATCGGCCATCCATTTTAATAAAATCAAAATATTACAAAAAGAACGTGGACTTTGTTTTTTTATTAAACATTTTTTTTATTAAAGTTTTATTTTAAATTGTTTTGTAAGATTAAAATATAAATATTTTTTTTAAATTTATGTACAAAACTAAAAGCATTGTTTTTTTTGTAATAAATACAGCTTACCTAAACAAACTATAAATAGCGAGATCTGCAATGTAATACTTTCCAGCTTTTACTCGTTCGAGTAATATGATACATGACACCAAGGAAGTTTCAAAAGTTTATTAGCTTACGTATGGATGACTTTTGAACTTATTTTTACTGAACTTAAAATCAGTCTTCCGTTTTCTTCAAAAAATTATCTTGAATCTTTCATTTTAGGTGAGTTCGAAATTCGTTTGATCTTCAGAAAAGTAATATAAAGTTCATTAGATTATGTAGTTAGGTAGGGTACATTTATCTGTCAGATCTTTTAGTTTTTCACATTTTCACTTTAAATTTATCTTAGGTTGCTTACAAATCATTTTAGACAACTGGTAAAATACACATGTATTTGTTTGGTTTGTTAGTCCTATCATTTCATGACCAGAAAACAGTCAACCAAAATGAATTGAATACGGTGTCAATTAAGCGTTAAATCATCCAGGCTTTTTATAGCTCACAAATATGGTTTCTAAATTATTATAAATTATTAAATTCTTATAATTATGTTTTTAAGTTTCGCTTCACATAAGTGAAGTGGTAGTTTTCGTTCCTTGAAACTGTTAGAGCGGTCCTGCTTACAATGTGATTTTCCTTCAAGTGCGTTTACGGTTTTTACGAGCTCTGAGGTAATGGGAAGAGTCATTTAATTCTGTTCAACATGTACTATAGAATTATATATATATATATATATATATATATATATATATATATATATATATATATATATATATATATATATATATATATATATATATATATATATATATATATATACATATATATATATATATATATATATATACATATATATATATATACATATATATATATATATATATATATATATATATATATATATATATATATATATATATATATCATATATATATATATATATATATATATATATATATATATATATATATATATATATATATATATATACATATATGTATATATATATATATATATACATATATGTATATATATATATATATATATATATATATATATATATATATATATATATATATATATATATGTATATATATATATATATATATGTATATATATATATATATATATATATGTATATATATATATATATATATATATATATATATATATATATATATATATATATATATATATATATATATATGTATATATATATATGTATATCTTTATATATATATGTATATCTTTATATATATATGTATATATATATATATATATATATATATATATATATATATATATATATATATATATATGTATATATATATATATATATATATATATATATATATATATATATATATATATATGTATATATATATATGTATATCTTTATATATATATGTATATATATATATATATATCTATATATATATATATATATATATATATATATATATATATATATATATATATATATATATATATATATATATATATATATATATATATATATATATATATATATATATATATATATATATATATATATATATTTATTTATTTATTTGTATAGGTCTATAGGATGTTCTGTTTTGTGTGTTGTATAAAATGTATTTCAATTCCATAGTGTTGTATCTTATTATCTCTTTCTGTTTTCCCGCATATTGAAAGTAAAACACACTCCTTCACTAAAATGTCTCTATGCTCATTCATTTCCTTCCTTTAAAATCAAGTCAAATAAGAAAAGGATGAAAGGAAATAAATACTTTATTTTCTATCCCAATGATTTTAGGTGGTGATGAACTGTTGAATTACGACGAACACGCCTCTCATCTTTCGGCCTCCCGCTATACTCCATTAATTTGTAGACATTTATATTGATTTTTGTGCGTTTTTTAAATTTTATGAAAATTAGAATTCTGTTGTTTCGGTTTTTCCCGTATTATGATTTAAAAGATTTTTTTGTGCTGTGAGAAAATTCTTCAAATTTGAATTACAAGTACATATGTACATAATTTGCATCTATTGCGAGAATTTCTATCATACTCGTAGAATTTATTTTATGAAATATTTTGAATTTTGAAACTGTTACATAACTCTCATGTGTGTTGTGTTCATTCTTAACCCGATCGATTTGTTAGAATTCGTTGACGATTAGTTATTCTTTTTTAATGTAAATATTAGTAATAACTGATATAGTTTTTTTAAAGATGTTACGTAATTTTTGAATTGATAAAATAGAAACTAAAGTTTATTAAGTTTTTTAAGTTGAACTTAAATATCAACAAATCCAAAGTAAGACTATTAATGGCAGTCAGTTTAATGTAAATTTTGTTTATTTTATACGCCATTGTTAAATAAACATGAAATTATTTAATTAATTTTATATTTTAAAGGAGATCGACTTCATATGATTCAAAATAATACAAAAATACAACAAACAATAATTAATTTTCTTTTGAAGATATCGCTAGATCTAGACAAGTCAAATATGGCTTGCATTTCATTTAAAAATTTTTGCATTTCAAAAAATCGTGTAATCTGAGATTCCTGATAGGAGTATACATATTTAAATTTTCAATGATATAAAGTGAATGAATTTTTTCCCAGGAGTACAGGTCTTTCAATAGGGATGCTCGAAATTTGTTAGGTTATAGAAGCCATATTGTTAAAGCTACATTTGTCAAATTTCTTGTGAATTGTTCAGTAGTGTTTGGCAAATCAACATAGAAGGTTATAACGTTGAACAACATGTGCAAATCATAAAATTTTGTTTTCACAATCAGTGCTCCGTTCGAGAAACGTTCCGCGCATTACGTGATTTTTATCCTGTCTGCGTGAGAAACTAGCATTATCATCACTATCAACGCCATGACGGTCAACGCCTGCAGACTTCTTCCCTTGGGGCATCTTAAATCGCAGTTCTATGCAAATAACCCGCAAACAATTTATACCCTCAAAGTCAACATAACGAATGATATCCAGCAAATTCAGGCTGATTTAGGCGACAAAGGCATTGAAAATTTGATCTCTCAAATACGTACCACCAAACAAAGCGACGGCCGGCATTTGGACGACGTTGTATTCCATACTTAATGCCATAAAATATTCTTTGAAACTAAATTGAGTGGATATCTTATACGAAACTTGTTTTATTTATATTTAAAAATCGAGAGTCCTCAAAGTGTCTTTCACCTTTATGTTGGCAATAAGCGTGCACCCAAGTATTATTCGCCTGATAGCCTATTAGCAAGCAGACTGATGATTCGTATAGAAATTGTTGCAGAATTATTGCAATGTAAGTTTTTGGGGTGTCTTCATCCTACATTTTTGGCGGGTAATCTTGGAATTCGCATTTGGTACTAAAATGCTTGCAAGAGTATTTTGAATCCGATTTAAACATCGCTTGGATGTTTCTTATGTATTTTAGAGAATGGTCGTTAAAATATGTGTAAAACTTAGTATTGATATATTCAAATTGTACTTCATCCTAGGGCTGATATCTTCATTTTTTGAAAAGCGAAACATTTTCATACATTTCAATTAGTAATCATCATACCGAGGAGGGTTATTGCTGTAATGTAGTTCTTTTAGCGGAACTACTCTTTCAAAGCCAAAAAAGACTATCGTAAATGTAAATTTTATCAATAATTACGTCGATTTTCCTTGATGTTATTTCTTATTGTCAATTGATGCTTTCAAGATATTGTTTAAATTCTTTTATTTCTGAAGTTATATGTGTATAATTCGTTTCTTGTGCGACAGTTAGTTGTCTATGTTTCTGCACGTCAAGAAATATTTCTACTGGTTTTGATCCATCATTGATCCATTGGATATACGGAACATTGCATTACGATGATATCCAATTGTTAATAAGATCGTTATAAACTTCTTCAATGGGATTATAACATTTTGAACACAGTTCACTTCCAGAATAATAGCGAATATAAGATAAATAAATATAGATACAATTTGAATTTGTTATAAAATTTGTATAAAAATTAGGCTTTCTATATTTTGTAACGAATAAACATCGAAAGCTTATCAAATAATTAATTTGCTTATGTCATATGTTTTCTAATAGTTTTGATTGTATGATCATGAGTGAATTAGTGAGAATATTTACATTTATTTATATCTCTTGCAAGCCAAGTTAATTGTCTTCAAAGACTTAATAATTTTTCAAATTGCCGAAACTACCAACCAAAAAATTGCACAAAACAATGTAACTATTTTTCAAAAGTAACAACCTAGTTAGACAATAATTAAAACTAATTTCAAATGTAATTAACTGGTTATTAAAGTTAATTTCTTTTGAATGTTTATTAATTTGAATTAACTTGTTAAATTGGTGTGACTAAACAGAGACGTGATGTTCCTTTATGATCGTGACTTACTCGTTTATTTTTGAGTAGCCGGAACATTTCCGCAATCAGAACCACTTTTTATATTAAGTAAAGGAAATAAAAGTAGCGTGATATAATTAGCCACATGATAGGATTTATGCATTTTATGAACTTATATGATCCCATATGAATATTAGTATTTAATACTCACGATGGGGCATAGTTTGCGGGACATGATTGATAATATTTTGAGTTGGTTATATGAATTATGCAGGTCCATATAAAGCATCATAAAATCATCTATAGTTGGCATTTATCTATTAACACTTTGTTAATGCTAGATTGTTTTATATGTTTTATGTTGATGTTTATAGAACTGTTAGGCGAGATATGCTTTATTCAATAATGTCCAACTCTGGATGGAAATGAATGTTTTATGTTTATTAATGTTACGATGAAAGAAAAACAAATTGCGAGTAATTTACAAGGCAATATTTACACAAAATATTTTCAAATAATTTCCATATTTTTTATGAGGTAATTTTTAATGTTAGGTATTAATCAAACTATTACTTTCCGAATAATAATTCATATTCAATATTTATATATTTTTAACAAATTTTACATTTTGTGTAAAATACTATTTTAATGTTTTAAATTATTTTTTAGGCAAACAAAATGACAATACCGTCATTTTTTTGTAATGGTGATCATTTGACAACGCCTCCACCAGCTCATTGTGGAATACCACCGTACCAACTAGATCCAAAAGCAATTGGTAAGTATATATATATTTTCTTTACATAAAATGGCATTGCAATATATTTTTGTACATTTCATGAATCTCATTTATTATTCCGTAAATTATTATGTTTTATTAATGCAATAATACGTAAATAAATCACCCTTAAAATTAGTTATTGTATTTGATATAGTCGTATTTATCATTACACAATACATAAAGAAAACCTACCGCCAAAGTGTAACATACCCTCAAATAATGTATAATATCACATCCCTTTTATAAAAAAATGATTTGGTTTTATAGCACCGTACTTTTTGACAAGGGCGCACGTCGTTTTAACGTTTTAGCAAGAATTCAAGTTTTTAAAAACTATTTAACCAATTTTAATAAATGAAGATTCAAATACAGTAAAAGGAATTTTAGTAGTTTTGTTTGTTTTAAAAAATAAGATGATTTTTCGGGAAATGTGTTTCTCTATTTTCAATATTTCATACTATGCTTATATTAAGATAGAATCTTCAGTTTGCACTTTTGGGTGTGGGATCTTTTAACAAAAAACAGGTATTTAATCATAAAAATAGTCAATTCATTAAAGAACACAAGAGGGCAAGATCATGAATATCGCACGGAAATTGTAGGCGGTATTCAAACTTTATATAAAAACAACTCGGATTTTACCGGTTCTCTGTTTACATTTTTTACAAATTTGTTCGGTTACTACAAAGTTGACGAATTTTTTAAATTTGTGGCACTGATTATTTCTATTCTTTTATAAAACAATGGAGCTAAACCAGTAAAATTGTTGTTGTTTTCCCATATAAAATTTCCTTCAAATTACACAACCATGCAGTTATGATCTGCAAAATAACTGAAATTTTTGAAGCTCTATAAAACATGGGTTTCTTTCTATTATAAATAAAAATATAATTTTATTTAAAGAATTTTTATTCCATTAGTACTTTTAAATGACACATTTTGTTGGCTTGTTGTTGTTTAAAAATGAAAAGAAATTTTATGGCTTTAACTAGCCTAACTTATTTATTATTATTACCAATTGATACACCACGAATCGTAGTAGGTTTGATTGATTGATTAGAATACTTGACCATGCCATAAGCAAGACTCCCGGTGATGGCCCATCGACAACTAGAATTTTCATTTGACTTTTTAAAGAACTATTTGTAGTGTTATTTACATTGTTTATTCCATATAATCATTAATAATATTTCACTAACAGGATTTATTTAAACAATTATAAAAATAAGTAAAAGAACCGAAATGATTAATTATTTAAATTAATTTTGAATTTATTAAAATTAACAAATTAAAATTTTAAAAATGATGTTAACGATTGATAATTTGATTCGTCCCTCGGTTTATTTCAAATTTTCAACATAACATCAGCTAAGAACACTTCGACTTTACGTTTATCGACGGCTACTGAATAAAAATGTTCGTATACTTTGAAAATTAAACCTTTTATTGCAGTGCATTCAAACATTTTCAACATTTTTGTAATTAGCTGCCTTCATTTCTCTTATTTCAACAATTTTCCGAAACTGGAACTGAGAGCCAGAGCCATTTGCTGGACTCTAAACAGATAACTCAAATTTTGAATGTTCATCTGCTACATCATCAAGTTTACTGCTACTTTCAAGTCCATTGACAGGTCACCTACAAACCATAAGAAAATGGGTGATGTATAAATAAAGCAAAACAATTTCATGAAGTTTTAATGAAAGTGCAGAGAAACTTATTTTAGCAAAACATATTGTCACGTTTTAAAAGCAAGAAAATTTAATTTAAAAATCGATTGAATGTGTTGTTATATGTAACTATTCGGAAAGCTTTTCATTCATAGTTCACGGTGTAGTTCAAAATTTCATAGATCTGCCTATTGAACCATACTTTCATTTGTAGTTTACTACTAGAACATGGACTAAAATTCTTACAATATTTGCAACGTAGAATTTGCCAGATTTAGCAATAAATCGGAGTCAACAAGATATAATCATGTGACAGTGGGATTATTTATTTTAGGTTTAGTTAATTTTGTAAAGGCGAAACTAAGTAACGGTGAAATGGATTGTTTTTCTAATCGCGCTAATGACTTCGGTTTTCAAGCAGAATGACACTTTTTCACAACTTTTCATGGAAAAGAACTAAGCAATGCATTAGGAGGTGTTCTTAATGAAAATGCTGGTAGAGCCATATATATAGTTCACATAATAAATGGTTTTAAAATGCGTTATTTGGTGTGTTTAACAACATAGATAATTAAAATGATTTGAAAGTATTACAGATCTAAAATTTCTTTCAATAAAATTATTTTCTACTTATTTATGGGGTTAACCCATGTTTTATAGCGCTTATACTTTTAGTTATCTGTGTTTTTTAATGATAAGTCTATTTGTATGATTAAATACCACGTTTTGCATTAAACAGAAAGTCCTACATTTTTTAATTTCTTTACGTATATGAAAATTTTCAACCTCAAGACTTTTGTTGGACTAACTTTTTGGTTTACTATTCGCTATAACTTCGGAGTCCGAAAAAGTGGTTTTCGAAATGGTGTATATCTGTCGTCTTTTCCTTCCTACAGCTCAGATCGTTTGACTGATTCGTAGGAAATTTCTTATTCATAAATTGGGAGGACGCAGTGACATTTCGAAGAAATTGGCCCACCAGAACGATATGTGATAAACAACTGTTTTCACCTAAATTCGGCCATAATTATCTATAGCTCAAACAGGTCGGCTGATGGAAATGAAACTCCATACTTAAGTCTTTCAATCCCATTCAAATTCGGATGAGATCGGTGTATCGGAAGTGATAGCCTCCATGGGAGCTTTTTAGGTTTTGGCAAATATTTATGAAAAATAAAGCGTATACGAAAAAACCGACTGAAAACAAACTAATTCTACCACAAAACTGGTCAATTTCTTATTCCACAAATGTATAGGGTAACACGAAATTTGATTAAAAATATTAAATTGATATAATTCGTTCCCTTATTCATTTGATTATAGGGGATTCTTCATACAAAAACCTTTTCACCAAGATTTGGCCTGTACAGCTTAAACAACTTGAAGGATGTGGGATAAACGTTTTTTATTACTCAAGGTTTTTCCATAAATTCTGAGATTCCGGTGGAATTACTAAGTGTAAGCTTCCATTGGAATTTTGTAGTATTTTATGTATTTTAGAAAATATAGCGTTTATTGAAAAACTGATTAAAACAAAAAGATTCTAAATTAAATTTTCAATAAAATTGGTTGACGTATTCATTTTTTCAAAATAAAGCGGAAATGATGATTTTTGTTTTTTTCATTGTTACAGAGGACCAAGAAAACAATGCAATATCAAAAATATGGATGTTGTATTGAATTTTGACATGAGAGCTTCGTAAAAAGAAGTTTGGTGTTGGGCACAACACATACACCTCTTCATTTCTTTAATTTTTTTAAAGTTTAAATAATTATCGAACTGAAAAATAAACACCAAAATGTCTGGAAGTTGGTCTTGTCGAATCAAACATGTTATGGGGTCGTCACGTAAAGAGGATCGTAGCTCCTTCCGTCGAATACAAGGTCATAGGGATTCAATTCGTGCTTCTTTATAACCGGGGATTTGTCGATTCCTGTTGAATCTTGGTATGGTAATATGAATCTTCTTAGACATATTTACTACTGCAAGTGAAGCCTTGAATACTGACTTCTGGAATTATGGAATTCAATTAGTGTTTTGAGCTTTGATAGATTTTATTTGTTGGCATGTAGATGTAAATTCCAACTCTTTTATTGTAACTATATTTTATTTTCCAGTTCAGCGACTTCTTCTACGTCGTAGTTGTGTGATTAAATCTGGCTGGTGATTATGATAAAAAATGTGTGATATTGAATGTAACGATTTTTTAGTGCAATAGTATACATTTTCTACCTCGTTGCATGGTAGAAGTATGAATTGGGCTAATCATTAAGCTTTTGGAAGGAATAGGTTGTATATATTAGTAACTGAATATTGATTCTAAACAAGTTTATCTGTTTACTAAGTAAAATTTTGGACTGGTTGTAGTATCCTTGTAGAGCAGCAAAAGATAAATATTATAAAATTTAAAATTTCTATGTGATCATGAGATATTGCCTTCATACTGATTGATCCTTCGAGTTCGGATTATCGGATTACCTCTTTATGTTATGTATTTAAGCATGCTATACATATTTACCATCAACAAAAGAAATTCCATAGATTCCTTCATTTTGTATTCCATACTTTATGGAACAATGGCTTTCTGGCTTTCTGATTTATTTAACCCCGTGTGTATAAGGCAGAGTATACGTTTTTATTAATAATTATGTAACCGATTCCGAATGGGACGCTTCGTGATGAACATTTACATAATACATAAGGCCGATGATTGTAATGTTCTGGAGTTGGGCGATGGTTATAGTGAGGAAAATTTATTTGCCCGGTCTGGTATCACTACAACTGTTATCGTTAGTTACACCATCTAATAACCCCGCGGGCTGAATATTTTCAATTATATGATCTTGAATAAGATTAAAATGATTGAAAATGCTAGTTAGTTTGTCCATATTTTCTATGAAATGTTGTGATTATAAAATTTCGTAAGCCGTTGTGTTAAGGAAGTCTTTCGGGGATTCAACATTAATTAATTATCAAAATCACGCATACCATGATATGTTTATGATGATTACTGTTTTCACGGAGATTAATAATCCATTGATTAAATGTAATTTTTTTAATTTGTGTTTTAGACTTGCATTTATGTTTATTAATGTCACTTAAATTTGATATTGATTTGACACCGTTGGTACGAGCACTTTTTAACGAACTTAAAAATATCCTCAACAACATTATGTTCTGTATTAGAACTAGATTGGTTTTACAAATTGTTTATTTCAATTTTATTATAAAGGGTGTCTCAGCAAGAGCGCCTTATTTAAATTTGCCGCCATTTTGTTAATACGAGTTGTACGGTGAATTTTTTTGACAGTTGTCACGTACAGACGGTCACGCGATTTAAGAATATGGAGAAGTTTTCAAACCAACAACGTTTATTTATTGTAAAAACACATTACAAAAATGGTGAAAGTTTTGAGAAAACAGTTCGCCAATTACATGAAATTTTCGGTCGCAATAATGCGCCAAATGAATCGACAGTGAGGCGTTTAATTACAAAATTTGAGACCAAATTTACGCTGATGGATCAGAAGATCATTGTTCGTCGTCGTCCTTGTCGGTCACTTGAAAATATAGCCACAGTAAGGGAATCTGTGGCCGAGAATCCAGGAACTTTCATTCGGCATGCGGATTTTTCGAAGAAAATTATTTTTTCAGATGAGGCACATTTTCAACTCGACGGATACGTAAATAAGCAAACCTGTCGGATTTAAGGTGCTGAAAATCCTCGTGAACAACCAATGCATCCACCGCGAGTAACTGTTTGGTGTGGATTTTAGGGCTGGCGGAGTAATTGGGCCGTAATTCTTTGAAAATGCGGCTGGATATGTGCTAACTGTTAATGGAGTGCGGTATCGCGAAATGTTAACGGAGTTTTTGTGGCCCGAAATGGATAATAATTGATGTGGAGGACATGTTTTTCCAACAAGACGGTGCGACCTGCCACACAGCACGTGAAACAATTTTATTACTGCTTTTATTACTAAGTTTCCAGGTCGTGTCATTTCTCGATTTAGCGATCAACATTAGCCACCAAGGTCGTGCGATCTAACACCGATGGACTTTTTTCTTGGGGGCTATGTGAAGGAAAAGGTGTATGCGAATAAGCCTGAAACAGTTGACACCTTAAAAGAGAAAATACGGCGCGTTATTGGTGAAATTCAGTCACATTTATGCGAAAACGTTATTCAAAATTTCAACAAAAGAATAACATTGTGCCAGAGGTTTCGTGATGGCCATTTGCCTGATATTGTATTTCACGTTTAATCGGAACTATTTTTCTTTATGTTGAAATAAAAATGTTTACTAATTTAAAAAATAAATGTGTTTTTCTTTAAAATTAAATCCGGCGCTCTTGCTGAGACACCCTTTATGTTATGTACGGTACGAGTACACACGATAACTTTATAACGAACTACAAAGATAATTATTATTTTTTAAAATTATTTATTTTTAATTGTCAGAGACTTTAAAGACTAAAATACTAACACAAACAATTGATGTAAACTTAAATGTACACTAGCATAAATGCTTACTAGCCAATACCTTACATAGTGAGTAATTTACTAGCAAATACATTAAATAAAGATAATTTCTAAATAAATAAGAAACGATTACATATTTATAAGATCAAATTGCGGATTATAAAATTTTTAATTGTTTTTTTCGTCTATGTATTGTACTTCAGTATTCTTTTTATTGCAAAAATGTAAGGCCAAATAGATTTTTTAAGTTTTAATGGGCGGTCTTACCTGTTTAGATCCTTATGAATCACTAATCCCAAATAACTCGAAACTATTTTTAACAAATGAGGTGTTAAATATATTGGGAATTCTTTACCTAAAATGTTGATACCTGATGGTGTCGGTCAGCAACATGCGCATAAATATATTAACGTATAGAATATAAACGTTTGCATAATTAATCAAGGAACAATTGGTTTTACTTTATCTGTTTTCAATTATTGTTACAATGAAACGCGAAAATTCGTTTGCTTTAGTGATACTAAATTTATTATCATATATTACTTACTTAAAACCACTTTATATCTTTCCCAATTATTTTTGTTAACTTATTTTTAATTGCTTGGTCAAAAGGTGCTCTTAAAAGTATAGGCTCTTTATTTAAAAGAGGTAACTTCTGACTGTATATCCGAAACAAATGAGTATCAAGGTCACTCAAGATCACCACTAAACGTCTTCCCTCGACATTTTTCATTATTGGTACTTTTGTCCTGTCTAGCATCGTTTTTTTTTGTTTTGTTTTTTGTTTTAATCCATGCAATCTTTTCTGGAGCCGAAGTATTCCCTGCTCTTTCGCGGTTGATTTTCCCGTCTTTCTTTATGCAATTCCTCCCAAATCGAAGACGTACGGCTATAGGACCGTTTAAGTTACCATCTGCGCATTGCATAACTCCATGCCAGCCTATAGTACTGGACATGAAAGATGGGTCGGCTCATGAGTTTTGCACGCCGATAGGGGGTCGTAGTTGTGTTCCTTTTTAAACACAGATCGTAATCTGTCGATGAAAATTTCCTTTTGCATCCTGCCTCTATCTGGATTCGAACCCGGTACCTCGGGTTCCAAACGTCAAAGCTTTAACCACTGTGCCATTTGGTCGGTGTAGTATCGTTCTTGCGATAAAATCCTGGCATTTATTAAATATCCAGCCCCATATATATATATATATATATATATATATATATATACAATACCGAACTAGTTATACTTCTATGTTTGTGTATCTTATTTTTTAAGCATTTCATCAACAAATCATTATTATTTAATCATGAAATTTAATTTCAAACGTTTCCATAATAGGACACGTGTATCTCTCTTTCATGTCCTTACAATAATTGAAATTACAAATTTAAACCCAAATCGGGAACTCAATTATTCCTTTAAAATTGTTCTGAAACAGAATAATGGAAAATAGGTCAACGACATTAGACTCTACACGAGAATTACGTTTACGGCACAACTCAAATGGGGATACACTTTTTGTATCCTTACTAAAATATCAATCCACTCATTCCTTCTACTCACAGATTTATTAAACAGTTAGAAATAATATTTGAGTGAGGAGAGAAACTTGAAAATTTTTATGAAAAAATAAATATTTGCTCGTGTTAATATATACTTCCTTATTAACAAAAAACAATTAGCTCAGTATGATATGCATATGAATCCAAAGAAAGTTATTCCTTTAGTAATTTGGGTTGCTAGTATTTGCCAACACAAGTTTCAGTTCTAGCCAACATGGATTTGCGTTAGTTTGTATTTTTTCGAAATGCAGTGGAATTTCCAAAGTGACTACCTCTTTATTTTGAGCATTTCTCTAAATTGGCCACTTTTTATCAATTACTGAATATATCCTACATCTACATTATTATTGAAAAGGTTCCCTATATATTGACCACCTCTATATTCTGTAATGTGACCAAATTATTCATAACCCTTTAGAGAACCCTTAGAGACCCCCCATAGTGAAATCTTGTTTCTGTAATACTAAAACTCCTTCAAGCCTTATAAATACTCCATTAATAAAATTTGTTTTTATATTTTCCCAACCTCACACATATGCTGATCCATAATTAATTTTTGTATATGCAAGAAATAACGACCGCCAGATGGAATAAAGCTACAAATTTTGTCGCGCATGCAGTCTGAAAAACATATTTTCAGTTTAGTCTGCCATTTGAATACATACATATTTGTATTTGCCATAAACTTATGACAAACCACTTATCAACTTATAAAGTGGCCAAAATATGTGCCTCGAGTGGTTTAGGAAAGGTTCATTATATATAACTTACAGAACTTCAAGAAACAAGTAACAATGTTAGCTTAGCTGTTCTAATTTGGAATTTTTAAATTAATCCGTTATACTGGTTGAAAGAAACACATTTAATTTAGTTCTTCTTTAAAATATAAAAATTTCATCAATCCAATTTTACCTGTATTTTATTATTATAATTATTTGGCATTAAACTCTCGTTTCACTTACAATGGAATTACCAACAATTAATAAGCGAACCAAATCAACAGATATTATCCTAAATAGATAGCATATTTGACAGTTCAGTGCTTATCATATTGAAAGACATCTTTAAATACAGGATAATTGTGATCCATTCCTACATTACTACGACGAATTGTGTCAAAATTGTGTTTTTTCGCAAAATCAGTACGATGATTACTGAATCAGTTTTGCTCATTATAAATAAAACATTGCAAAACGAAACGATGTTAGTTAGCGAATGCATTCTCTTTGGTAACGCACTTGACACTAAATCATTCATTCAGAAGGAAAGGAAATCAGGACAGATAAACAGTTTCTAAAAGTTATACGATATTTTTCTATTTTGGCACGTAGAGTTGCGCTGTATATTGTTTTGTTAGATTGTTTTTTAAATTATGTTTTGTTTATAATATAATCATGCCAATAAATAAATATATTTCTCGCATTTTGGAAATTTATGGCCAGCTTTGAGATGAAAAGCCTGAATGTTTTATTGAAATGATCAATTATCAAATAAATAGTTTGTTGTTTTTCCTATAAAATATAAAACCACGTAATATTTTTTTTCTTTCAAAGGCTGAGAGCAAAGAGATCTATTCTAATGGAATAAATGATCGTCAACCCCTATTTATTTAGACGTTTCCCATTGTTGTGATGTATTCAAGGGCTATTATATAGGCATATACATTATTTAATCTCTTTTGTTAAAATAAATTATCATGTTTTTGCTTTTAGTGAATGAATTGAATGACAAAATGTCATTGTGTGTAATCATTTTTCGTTGTACCCTATTATAAGCGGAATATATTGCCTAAACCATTGTTAATCTGTTTTCAATTAGTTTTTTGGAATGTTTTGTACCACGGCAATTATATATAGCTATATATATATATATATATATATATATATATATATATATATATATATATATATATATATATATATATATATATATATATATATATATATATATATATATATATATATATATATATATATATATATATATATATATATATATATATATATATATATATATATATATATTTATATATATATATATATATATATATATATATATATATATATATATATATATATATATATATATTTATATATATTCCGGGTACGTATACCGAATACATACAATACCTACCGAGTGCTCAACTTAAAGTTTTCTATTCGAAAACCATACACTACAGATCCATACAAAAGTTGTTTATTCTTGGAAGAGAAAAACCAAAAACACAAACAATTTTGTTAAAATTGGTGGGCTTCTTCTAAACTTAAATATAACAACATGTGACAAAATGTGCAGATTGTATTGTTCTTTGTCCTTTCAGTCACCAAGTGTTAAGTTTAGTGCGACCATGAAAATATCTGTTTTTAGAACGTTCGTAACATTCTAAGTGTCATTTAATAGTTAATTAAATAGAAAATTAACTTTTTAGTTCTTTGTGCATTAAAAAATAGACAATAAGACAAGGCTGCAAGTAAAAAATCGTTTTAATCTAGAGGTAAGGATAGGTTTAGTTAGCATTTATGAAGCTAAAAATCAGCGTGCGTGAAGAACGGCAGTTATATTCAACCGGAATGCCCAAATAAAACGGTTTCGCCTTGGTTTATTTTTTTTTACAGAAAGTATTGATTATTCAGTTTATTAGTATTATGGGAACTTCTATACAATTTATAATACTGAACGGCACACACAGTGATAAGAGAACATGACATTATGGAACTAGATTAGAAATATTAAACATATTCAGAAATATTAGATTCACCTGATTTCACACTACCTATTTCAGTAGTTGGACAATCAAAAGATTTCCTGGAGATTAGATTAGATGGCCAAGATATCCAGGCGTAAAACCTCGTGGTGTTCAATAGGAACATCTAAAGATCGAAGTTTATAAAACAAAACAGTGAATATTCAAGAACTAAATCTTAATTACTAATAATATATGAAGGGAGTAAGCTGGACATGAACATAAAAGTTTTTAATCTTCACTGCTGTCATTTTACATTCTCATGTACACCCATATTCTAAATAATTGCTTGTTTAGAGTATAGTGTCTCGTAAGAATGCCAACTAAAGTAGTTAGGTTACATCTGCTATAGTTTAGAAGTGCAGACGTTTTTCCCGATCTGTGAATCCAATAAATATCTTGGAATATTTAATGTAATCATGTTTTCTTTAAAGCACAATATTCTCAAATCGATAACTGGTTCGGGTGTTACGAAGGTGGTCGATGCAGCTCTCCTTGCTAATTTATCGGCCTCCTCATTTCCATGAATGCCTATATGACCGGGCGCCCAAAAAGTATACCTGAATTTTATATGGCGAGCCGATTTAAAGTTTCAATATCGAGACCAGACAAGTTTCGAAGAAACAGCGTTGAAATTAAAAGCCATCAGAGCAGTCAATGATAATTATGTTGCATGCAATATTTATTGTTATGAGAAAGATCAAAAACATATTTTGTTTTTTTGAGATAATATTATCTGCTTTAAGTTTTACATTTTAGATAACTTAAATTACAAAATTTTATGTTTAACGGCATTTGGCACATTTTCTACTCAGCTGAGAAACACGGTGATATTTATTTTGATTTTGGAATTTGGAATAGGAAGCTTAGATTTTAGTAAAACCTGATCATCAGTCAAATAGTTAATGTAATATAATTTAATAAATATTTGTACACATCACATTTTTTCAATGATCCGTATCTTAGAACGTATTATTAATGATCATATAACTTATATAATTTCTATGTTTTATTATTTGTAAATTTGTATTAAAAATTAAATACTTTATTAGAAATCATGCTTTGTAGAGAACGGAACTCTAAAATATCAAATTGTTAATCCTTAGCTTAGCTTTATATGGACAACTTCCATGCATATAATTTTTAATATTTTAATATTTTCCTTAAAATTTCGTTTTTGAACATTTACACGGAACCACCAATCGATTGCTTTCAAATAGTATGATGGAATATAAATCAAAATTGTTGGCAATTTTCAGATTCTTCAATATACATATGTGCCATAAACTTGTATACTAAGATATTTTTTTTTGTACACCACGATGAATTTTAGCCACTAATAATGCTTACATAGATAGAAGGGCGATCGGCATGATTTCCATTTTAGGTAATGGGTTGAAACCTCAAGAGGTAACCAGAACTTCGGTCTAAAAATTGGGAAATATCTTGAATTTTCAGTCAGAAAAACATACTCTCAATATACGATCATCGTGAAAATCAGACCAGTTTACACCTTTTTTAATGATACACACATGGAAAAAACTGTTCTGATCTGCTTGAGGTCTGCTTGGTAGGAAATATGTTTCTATATAAAAGGGAAACATTTCTAAGAATATAGAAAAACAATGCAGCGCCAAAACAAAGGATTTGTGAAATAAAATGCTCATAACAAAATGTTTGCTTCTTCTAAAACCTTTTAAACAATATGCCACATGATTATATCAGAATGAGAAAAAATATATCTTTTATCATTGCCACAATGATAATTTGAAGTACTAAGGTGCTTCAGTTAGATTTGTGAAATTTTTCAAGACATAGTCAGCGAAATGTGTATTACGTGTGTATATTCTTTAATAAATAAATAATTAACTAAGAGCCATAAAACACCGGATTTATCAATTAAATCGCTGATGACAAAATTTATGTTTTACCAAGGCTTTCAAACGATATACCACATGATTCTATTCGAATGGCCAAAATCTAACTGTTTCCAACGCTACAACAGTAGTTGTGAGTACTAAGGTGCTTCAACCACATTTGTAGCATTCTTTAAGTTCTTTTCAACGATATACTAGTATATTTACTATAATAAACATATACAAAAATTAGGTACCGGCGCCAAAATGGTGGACTTATGTACTAAAGTGGTATTGTCAAAATTGTTGCCTGATCCAAGTTCTTTTAAACGATATACTACATTAGTGTTGGAATTAATGTAATTATCGTGATATTGGTGGTTTCCTATTGCAGATACACGACCCTCTTGAGATACGGATCCTAACAGCTTTTCAATTCTCAGAATTAAAAATAAAAGAACATTAACGAAAAACAAATTCCGAATCGCACAAGTCGTTCGTGAAATATTATCGGTACAGACATCCAGAGGCGGATGAACATGTTGTATTTTTGGGATAAGTGATTTTGGACTAGGGCAAGTTTTCATCATTTTTACATTTATCTTATAGACCGAAGTTAAATGCTATAAAATGAATAGTATTTCAGTATTTTCACAGTTTAATGCCTTGAAAAGAGTGACTCTTTCTTCCGATTAGTTATGAAAAATACTTTCATTCAAACGGCTGATTCGGCTACCGGATTGGATTGGAAATTTGGGATCATATTTTCCATAGTTTTGGAGTATTATTTTAATAAAGTGTTGCCGAGTTTCGGAATTTTCAGTGTAACATCGATCTTTAATTTGTTTTTCCTTTATTAATTACAACTGAGGCTGTGCTCATCTAGTAATTTATCTTTCAAATTTTTACAAATTTTACATTTCTTAAACAATTCAGATTTGTTGGGGTGAAACCAAATGGTTAGTCCCAAAATTAATTAAACCTATTTAAAATACTAATTTTAATTTGGTATGTTTGCTAGGTCAAGTGGCCTCATTCTTTGAAGTCTTCTTTCAACGACAGGGTTATCTATCATATGACGAATATAGGGGTTTACATGTTTCTGGAGCCTTATTTCTTGTTTGGTGGTATGCTTCTTTATTTCATCTTTGATGTATACCATTTGTAAGTCCTTGTGAAGGTCTTCATATCTTGTGTATCACAGAGCATTTACGATGCTACGGAAAACCTTGTTTTGAAACGTCTGTATCATTTTGGCGTTTGTTTCATGTATTAACATCTCCAGCGTTGAATATCGTAGGTCCATATCGGCTTCAGTATATGCCGATATAGCAGCAGCTTGTTGTGTATTATAAGCTCAGAGCCTCTACCTATGAGCCAATACATTTTTCTGAACTTAATATTAAGTTCTTCTTTTTTCTTTTTGACATGCTTGGCATCGAGTGTTATGCCAAGATATTTAGCTTTGTTTATGAATATGGGACCGGTCGTGAGTTAATTTCTATCGGTAGATGGGAAGCCTTTTGATATGTAAAGTGAATATATCTGGATTTCGTCTCATTAAGCTTGATTCTCCAGCGCTTAGTCCAGTTACAAACCGCATTGGTAATCTTCTGGAGTTTGCTCATTGCATCGGCGACATTACTTCCAATCGTCATGATTACTGTGTCATCTGCAAAGGTTTCTATGGTTCCTTCATCTGTTGTTGGAATATCCCTTGTATATAATAAATACAGGATTGGTCCTAAGACACTCCCCCTGCGGGACACCGGCAGAGATTTCACACGAAAATGTATATTGGATATATCTAAGATCTTAGTATAGCATAGAATTGCCTCGGCAGATCTCTATGCAGCTTGAATTCTAGTCCACAATGCCAGACTTTATCGAATGCTTGGGCGACGTCCAGAAATATGCTGAAGCATACTTTTTTACGTTCTAACGTTCTTTCAATAATGTTGGTGATTCTATGCATCTGTTCAATTGTGGAGTGCTTTTCGCTGAATCCAAATTAATGTGGAGGAATTAGATGTCGGTCCTCAATTATTGATTTAAGTCTTTTTTAGTAATAATTTTTCAAACAGTTTTTACATAATTGGGGCAGCATTGAAATTGGCCTGTATAATTTTTTATCGTTAGGTGGTTTATCAAGTTTTGCAGTCATGATTGCTTCTGCTACTTTTCATTGCCACGGAACATATTTTAACCGAAAGCTTGCATTGATTATGTGTAATAGCTTACGACATCCTTTACCTGGTAGAGCGTTGATTATTTGGCAAGTAATCAAGCCATATCCTGGGGCTTATTTAACATTCATGTTGCTTTTTTACTTCTTTTGATTCTTTGAGAGTTATTGGGCGTATATAAAAATCATCTAGCTTGTGGATTGACATTATATTGGCCGGTTTGTCTTGGTAGTGGTTGGAAGTTATCCTCGAGATACTTCGCAAACAGATCAGCCTTCTCTTTAGGACCACTTGCTCAGGTTCCATTTTCCTTTTTAAGTGTAGGCACTTGCATTTTGGGTCTTTTGAGTCCCTTCGTCTCCTTCCACAGTGAATAATCAGAGTGTTTTTCGTCGGTTAGGCTAATAAGATATCTGTTGATTGATGCATTTTTAACTTCTTTAAGAAAAGATTTGAGACTGTTACCTAAATTGTTAAGAACTGTTTTGTTCTCCGGTGTTCTAGTTATTTGCCAGATTTTACGTGCTCGTCATTTTTCTCTTACCTACTCTCTAACTTCCATTGGATAGGATATGTTAAGCTTCTTCTTATTTTGTATAATGGGGGTACTTGCCAAAGCAGCATAGTGAATTGTTTCATCGAGTTGTTCTAATTCATCTTCCAACTGGTGAGCATTTCTTATCGGTACCTGAAGATTGATTTTTTCCTCTATTACTTCGCGAAAGAGATCCAGTTTGTTTTTGAATTTGTTAATCTGAGTGCACTTTCCCTCTGAATTACCATTTCACTGACAGTCATGATAACCTGGGAATGATTCGATACTAGAGAATTACTTTCTTCAATGTGAATGTAGTTCTGGGATATACCTCTTACTACATAAAATTCTATTAGGTCAGGTATCTTCGTTCCGTTGCTGGGCCAGTATGTTGGGGAACCACCAGAGTAAAATTCACAGACGCTGTCTGTGTTTAATTTGGATCCTTACAGTAGTGACATGCATTGTTTCTTCTTCGATATTTGATTCTAAATGGTGTTTTATATTTTCTTTTAATAGTAATGCCAAACCACCTCCTTCTCTTTCCGTTGGATGAATGGAGTGATATAAGTTATAACCTCGTATTTTAACAAACGAAGATTTAACTAGATGGCTTTCAGATTTTAAGAAAATGTCGATTTTTTCTGTTTTTAAAAATATGTATTACTATTTCTGGAATACTCGTATGTTGCATAATGCCACTCGCATTTCAGATTGCTATTTTGAAAGTTGTGTTCTTACTTAACATTTTTTGTTGGATTGCGTTGAGGGAGTTGCATTTTCTTCAGTTGATCAAATATCATGTTGTTCAGATTACTTTGGTCATCTAGCCGCTTTGTAATAGCTGCAATGCTGTTCATAATGTTTTCCATAATTTGGTTATTTTCGGAGCCCATATGTTTGGTTGAACCCAAACCTTTCACTACCTGGGTAAATGAACTTCTTTGCCCTGTGTTGCTTGGTTGTGGGTTTTGATCCATCTGTTATTTGAACTGTCCAACTGTCCATCCATTTGGTATTTGAACTCTTTGATTTTCGTTATTTTGCGGTTGATTTCTTGTTTTATCTCTTAATTTTTGTAGTTGTTTAGCAACTCACAGCCTCGATAATTAGCCGGATGTTGGCCCTTACAATTCGTACACCTGGCTGGCACGTCTATACCTATTGTACAAGCCGGGGTAATATAATTACCTGAGAACTTTATACATGTTGGACCCCGGCCGCAATATCTTTGGGGTATGCGTGTTGTGTTTCTCCTCATCGGTTCATTTTCACCTTCATATGAAGGATTCCTTTTATTAAATAAATGTTTTGAACATTATCTTTGTTGTCAAATACCAGCATAAAAAAGTGAGTCCCCTTTTACTGAAAATTTGGTTTCCTACCTAGATTTCTGTTCTCTCTTTTTTAACAATATGGACAGCATCTAGTATTTGAAGACCGTTATTTTGTAAGTGTTCCACTATTTCTTTGCTTGAGCAAGTGTGATACAAACCTCTTGCCATGACTTTTATAGGTCGGGCCTGTTTGTTCTCGTAAATGAACCACTGATACTTTTCAGCATTCAATTTCATAGATAAGGTTCTATAAGTATCTGAGTCCAGAGTATTAATTTTCCAAACGTCATTGTTTAGCGCTGTTACCTTATAGTCTTTCTCAGTAATCGATTTCATCAGTGACTGAATTTCTGGGTAACTGGTTACACCCACAATATTTATTGGTGCGAGTGATTTTTCTTCCGGTTGCACCAAATTTGGTGTAATTGTTCTTGGTAGATTTACTACATTTTGGTTGATTGGCTTTGGGTGGAACATTTTTTGAATCTGGACTAGATTGTCCCCTACCATTTAATTACTCAGCCTCAGATGACGATTCAGTGTTGCTTTTCTTACTCTTCCTGGACTGTTTTTTCTTCTTTAGGGTCTTTGTAATTCAGTGGAGTAGATGAGTTTGTCTGGTTCAATGCTTCCTATATCGCAATCTTCTTTTGAATCCCGATTCATTTTTAGGTTTTCATTTTCTCGCTTTAGCTACTCAATTTCTTCACTTAGCTTGGCGAATAATTGCTCCATATGCTCTAGTCTCGCGAAGGGATCCATATTCTCCTTTTCTAGGTCAATAGTTGTTTTACTAGATTCGGCTATTTGCAAAGTAAAATTTCCGATGGCATCACTTATTTCGTGTGATGTTCTTCCAGCACATCTAGTTATAACGTTATAAAAAGCATCGGCTTGGTCTACCGAGTTGCTTCTATTTCTCTTTATCGGTGATCTTTGTAAATTTGATCTTCTTTAGAACAGATTTGATGTTCCCTGATAATGCAATAGATGGCCCTCCCCAGAATCCATAGGGCCAGTCTCCACAGAAAGTGGATTTACCAATGTTGATATTGGTGTACCACGTGGGGTATTATTTCCTTTTTTTCGTACCATTGCATAGTTTTGATTGACATTTTGATAGCTATTCTTCTTCACTACTACGAAAGGATTGGGTACCACAACCGTTCGCTCTACAGAACATTGCCAGAGTATGCCCGTATCCATTTATAAATACCTCGTGGAGGCTCTCAATCCCGTACTCCGTCGATCTTTAATGAAATTTTTTTAACGGTATCTCGTCACCGTTCCGCACATACCAAGCAGCGTCACCAGAATGGCTGATTACATGATTATTATGCGCTTAGTGTACAAAAGTTATATGGCTTGTGTGGCAAGCAGTGCCGCCATCTTGATGGAGTCAGAACTTTTTCAAAACCATTTCATAACTGTCTAGCCGAAAAAATAGCTTTTAATGATTTTAGCGCATTAGGTTAGGTTAGGTTAGGTTTCAGTGGCTGCCATCGCACACTTAGGCCAGTTATGGCCCATTGTGATACCACAGGATCCGACATCATCAAACTCCTTCAACCCATTTAGTGCTATTAATATAGCGTAAAAGATCTCGCACATTGCAGCTTTCGAGATCAGAGAGGCTGTCCATGGTGTATTTGCCCAAGTGATCATGTCTTTTGCCAGCTAGCGCAGGGCATGAGCATAGAAAGTGAACAAGAGTGTCCTCCTCCTCCTCGTCCCTGCAGCTTCTGCAGAAATCATTTGAATCTAGACCCAGCTTTCTCGCATGATCTCCGAAAAGGCAGTGTCCGGTAAGTACCCTTACAATTCTACCTAAATCACGCTTCCCTAGTGTGATTAAGATCTTAGAGCGCTTCAAGCTCAGCACAGGCCATACTTGCTTCGCTAGTATGGCTTGCCGTTTTCAACATAGACATAGGTCTCCCTAAACATTCTCTCCCTGATTCCAGTTGGAGAGTTGTACCGTACCTTGCTAACTCGTCTGCCCTGCAATTCCCCTCAACGTCAGAGTGACCCGGAACCCAGACCAACTGGATATTGAAATGCTCACTCATCTCGTTAAGAGATGTGTGACAATTCAATGCCACCCGTGACGTCAGGGAAACTGATTCCAGCGAAAGAATGGCCGCCCGACTGTCCACATAAATAGTGATATCAATGCACGATATCACATTATGCTTCAACCAGTTCATGACCTCTTCGATCGCTATAACTTCAGCCTGGTACACGCTGCAGTAATCAGGTAGACGAAAAGATAAATTGACATTTAATTCCCCACAGAACACACTTGCTCCCACTCTACCATCGAGCTTGGAGCCGTCGGTGAAGAAATTAACTGTCCCGGTCTCGATAAGGAGACCTCTGTCCCAATCCTCCCGAGAGAGGAGAATCACCTTAAAACACTTGTCGAAGCACAACATGGGTATTTTATAATCTAAATTCTCCAAGTCATGCCTCACCGAATTGACTATAGTTGAGTGCCCCTTTTGCAGGCACTTCCAACAAGAGGTCGCTGATAGCCGGGACGCCGTATTAACCGCCATTTGCTTACCGATAATATCCAACGAGAGAAGATGCAGTATGACCTCTAAGGCCCCCTCTAGTGGGGGTGGTTTTCAGAGCCCCACTAATGAGCAAACAGGCTGCCCTCTGCACCTTCGCCATCATGTTAGTATATGATGATTTCTCCAGAGCTGGCCACCACACACTCACACCATACAGCAGTATGGGCCTTACAACTGCCGTGTAAAGCCAGTGCACCAGCTCCGGTTTCAGGCCCCATTTCCTTCCAATGGCGTTTTTACAAGAGTAGAGTGCCACAGTGGCCTTCTTTACTCTTTCCATCGTGTTTGGCTTCCAACTGAGCTTACTGTCCAGGAGAATCCCTAGGAATCTCGCCTTATCAGTAAGGACCAGCGTAGTACCATTCAGGCTCGGTGGAACCATTGCCGGAATTTTGTATCTCCTAGTGAAAAGGACCAGCTCTGTTTTTGATGGGTTAATCCCCAATCCGCATCTGCTGGCCCAACCCGCAGTGATTGACAACGCATTTTGCATCATATCCCTGACTGTTCCCAGGTGCTTTCCCGAGACAGCTATCGCCACATCATCGGCATAAGCAACCACACCTATCCCTTCTCTCTCCAGTACCAATAGTAGTCCATTGATTACTAAGTTCCAGAGAAGACGGGGGGAGGACCCCTCACTGAGGGGTTCCCCGAATGACCCGTCTTCTGACGGAAACTTCCCCCATCCCTGCTATGACTCTTCTGCTACACAGCAGATGAGTAATTAGCCTGGTTATAGGGTCTACAATCTCAAGTGGCAGCAATCCTTCCAAAATTGCTTCCATCTTTACGTTATTGAATGCGCCCTCGATATCGAGAAACGCAACCAGCGAGAATTCCTGAAAATCCAGTGACTTCTCAATTCCCCGAACCAGGGTATGTAATGCCGTATCCACGGACTTACCCTTATGATATGCATGTTGCGACTGAGCCCAGTTACTGGGTCCAATTTTCGACCGAATATATACATCCAGCATCATTTCCATGATTTTCAGCAGAAAAGATGACAAAGATATAGGTCTAAGGTCCTTAGGGTTGCTGTGCGAGCTTCTTCCCGCCTTCGGGATGAAGATCACCCTAGCCTCCCTCCATTTCTTGGGAGTGTACCCCAGCTTCAGACACCCTTTGAAGATAACTTCCAGCCAGGGAAGCAAGATCTCCGAGTTCTTCTGAATTTCTGCTGGTACAATCCCATCCGGATCAGCTGACTTAAACGGCTTGAACCCATTAATGGCCCATTTTAGCTTCCGCGGGTTCAGAATAGCCTCTGTACACAACGGTTGGACCCCGCCGTGATCCCCTGACCCACGGTCATCCAGAGGATTCGCAGACGTCACGTCCTCACTTCCCGGGAAGTGTGTTTCCATCAAGAGATCAAGTGTCTCTTCACTAGAAACCGTCCATTCGCCATCCGTTTTTAACAGATAGCCTGGAACAGTTGGATTGGTAGACAGAATTTTTCTTAAGCGCGAAGTTTCCGAGACCCCTTCCATTCTCTCACAGAAGCGCCTCCACGAATTTCTTTGCGCCTTCCTTATTTCCCTTTTGTACACTCTGAGGCTTTCCTTATAGAAGTCCCAGTCTTGACTGTCTCTAGATCTTTTCTATTAAAGGCAGACCCACAGACCTTCGGGCACTCCGCAAGTGCCGGGTTCCACCAAACAGGTTTTCGCTTCCCCCTAAGCTTTGTTAAAGGGCAGGCTACCCTCATAGAGGTATTGCAAGCCCTAGTTAGAGTGTCCACCATTGAATCCAGTTCACTTCCCGGGAAGTCCTGGAACTCTGGATGGAATGATGCCCTCCAATACCTCCCTATATACATGCCATACTGTCCTCCGGGGGTTTCTGAACACGTATTGGTTTGTAATGTTGAGATTAAGTTTAAACGTTAAGTATCGATGGTCGGAGAAGGAATGCTCCTTCGCCACGCTCCATTCTCTGATCATCGGTGAAATAAATTCGGAGACCAGAGTAATATCCAGAACCTCCTGTCTATTACTAATAATAAAGGTGGGTTCCTGACCTATATTGCTAACAGTGAGGTTAGTTCTTAAGAGAAAATCAAAAAGTAACTCACCCCTTTCATTTATATTCGAGCTACCCCAGATGGTATGGTGTGCGTTGGCGTCGCACCCCAGGATAACTCCCACCTTCCTTCTATATGCGTCAGCAACCAGTGCCCCCAGTATGTCTGGCGGCACTGGCATATCCCGGTCCATATACGCGGCTGCAAGCCAGAATCTTCTCTCCTCCGTCTCTATGCAGACCGCAGTAATGTCCCCATTACTATACTGTGGAAGTAGAAAAACATTTATGTTATTTCCCACCAATATACATGATCTGCTCTTTTCAGCCCCACAAGCATAAAGAAGGGTGTAGCCCTTCGCTCACAGACCGCAGATCTTATTATTCTTGATCCAAGGTTCTTGGATCAGCACTATCTCCTCGCCCGACTTAGCAAGTCTGAGAAGTAGCGCCGCCGAAGCCGCCTTAGTGTGATGTAAGTTTATCTGCACAAACCTAATCATTGATAACAGTATTCACTTACCTTAATTGCGACAGCAGTGCTGCGTCGGTTATGCGGACCCGACGGAGTCGACGGTATCCTCCATCTCACTCCCTCCGCAGTCCCTAAAACTAAGGAGATCCACATCTCCCCCCTTGGAATCCGATGCATCCCTCGTCCCCCTGCCAAGGGATAGTCGGTCCCTTAGTTCGCTAGTCAGCCCCTCACTCGGGTTCGCCACTAGCGGCAGTGTCTCCCCTGAAGAGATACTGCTCCTCGCGGTTCCCATAGCAGGCTGGACCTCCTCCACCTCCTTCTCGGGCTGTGTAGTATCTAATTTGACTCCGACCTCATCCTTTCTGAACACCTTAAGTGTCACAGAACCGAAGCCGAAGTTTATAACCCCTTTAGTTTTTGACAGGGGAGCCAGGGATTCCTTATTTATCACCATAATTGATGATCTGAAATTGCCCTTAGGCTCCTCCTGCTTCACAATCTTCCATTTTCCTGTCGGAAGATCCGGGTTGCAAATCTGGATAATCCTCAGGGATTCATCTAGGCTTGCCGGCTCCATGGGGAGCCAGACCATTGCTCTTGGTCTGCTAGGTATTTCCTCCTTGGGAATTGCCTTGAGCTTAGCTCCTGGCCATACCTCGCCTACCTCGTCGATCGCCTTCCTATACAAGAAGGCCGACCGTTGATCCGCGCACGCGGTCAGCTTCAGCCGTCGCTGATACCAACCCGCGTCCCTGCAAACTGGCGGTGGTCCTGGATGTTGTCCAAGGACTCGGAGGAAAACGAGGTTCAGTGCATTAAACACCAACCTCCATTTTTCCCCGGTGATGCTCTCATCTTCGTGACTCTCGTCCACGACGGCTAGCACCACCTCCCCCTCCTTCACAACGTCGCTGAAGAGCTTAGGCCCCTTCCTCGACTGTTCCGCCTGGAGCTTGGCCCGTTTTCTTTCGGCATCCAAACTCCCCTGCTCTTCCTCTCCAAACCTCTGTCTTTTCGACCCAAGATCTTCTTTCCGAGCCTTGTTAACATTGGTGACCCAGCTCTTCGCCCACTCCGCCCTCCGCCTCTGTTCCTCCGTCCAGTGCTCCTCCGGGACTGTGGCCAGTTTATCCAAGGCACGGTAGGCCGAACGCCTTGACCGATACCTTCGAACCGAAGGAGCAGTGACTTTCTCCTTCTTGCCGCTACCACTAGTTCCTGGCTTGCAAGCCTCGGAACCAGTTTTAGCCCCACCGACGACTGGAGTCACAGACTCCCCCGTTTCCTCCAGCATTTGAGAAGTACTGGCCACTTCTTTTTGTTTTTTAGTATTTCTATCCATAGTGTGTTCCCACGAGTATCGGAGAAATATATGGTCCGTCTGTGTAGAGATCCGTATACACGAGTAAGGCTAAATACAACTGGAGGTCGCCAGATATCCAGAGGGCTCCGTTCAAGACTGGGCTTTGTTAAATGGGCCCCCAGCCTAGTCGATCATCAGCACGGGTCGCGTAACACCTTAATCCAGCCCATTGGCTCGCCGAGCGCCTCGCCCCTCCGCGCCCCAGCCCTTCTCCCACATTCACCTACTCATTCCGCCATTCACATGGAACCCCTACCCAATAGGACCCATTTCATACAGGGGATTACCATTTATAGGGTTCCCTACTCACTACTTGAAGACCCGGGGCGCATTGAGACGTGACGCTCAGTTCACCGTGGTTTGTGGTCGATGGTTTTATGGCGCCATCAGTTCGCCCTTCCATACTGGGTATCATAGGCACTCAGGATTTAGTGAACAGAGGTTAACCACTCCTCAGTTCCCTGAGACTCTCCTCCCAGCAGAGCTGCGGTTGGGGGCGGCTAATTTGATTCACCGCTAACCTACCTATCGATAGGCCGTCCACTATCCACCACTTGTGACCCCCCCGGTAGCTGCAGCCCGCCCCGAGCGCATTAGTGTTGCCAATTTTAAAATAACAAATAGTTAAAAAAAATCTATAGTTGGCTCACATTGCACTACCATTAATTATTACTTAAGTTATTAGTTGGTATCCAACATGATAATGTAGACATAATGTTTCAATAAAATATACTGAAACCCACATAAGGTACTCGTATCAAACTCCAAATCCGAGTTATTTTATGCAATGCACAAGGAAATCTCTTAACGTAAATATTCATTAATCACATGGTTGAGAAATATTTGCTTTGTTTTTCACAATTCATTTGATCTTAAGACCAATTTTAATATAAATTCAAATAATCCATTCTCAAGAGACTCGAAGTAATAAAAATATACAAGAAAAATCAAAAGCAAATAAAAAAACAAACCATTAAGTGTTGGTTTTATATGGGGGACCATTTTATTAGGAAGTAGGGTATTTATGATATTATTAATTTACGCTGAAGTTGATTTTAAAGAAATGTGTTGTGTGTTTCTATGCGAAACTTGTTTGATTACAGTAATACTTTAGACTAGGTCCCTATTTCTGAATTCGAATAAACGAAAGACGTTTTCGAATTATCGGTATTTTGAATTCGAAACCGTATTGATCTACATGTTACACGTAAAAAAGCAAACGAATAACCATGAAACGAGCGAAAATTACCCTTATCGCGCATCCGTTTTCGACCGAGAATCGTCCGTTCATTGTCGAATTTTTCTTCGTTGTAAATTTTATTGACGAATCCAAAGGATATAAATAATAAATTAGTACGTATATTATTTAATTGGTGTAACAATTATTTTGGTAAGTTACGACAAGTTTCAAATATTTGTTTTTATTATTTTAGTATAATTTTTATTAAATGAAATTGCACTGTGACATGTCTAATCATTTGATTACTTACACTTACTGTGGAAGAGAATGCCAGACTTGATGAATAATTTTGTGAACCCTACATTCGTTCTTTTATTGTATCAAGCATCATTCAATTTACGTACAGTAACAGCAAGTGGGGTTTGGCAGAGACTCGCCAACTTGTCGCTAGGTGCATTTTCAGCTCAAACGTTTGATAGATTGTGAATCTATTTTAGCGAGAAATACATTAAAAGTCTCCCAAATTTCGTTGCTATACATTTATAGTTTCGTTTAAACTAAGTCAGTCAGAACCTTCAAGCCTGATGTGTTCAACAGGACTATTTTGCGGCCATTGAAAGTCTAGCCGAGCTTTCTTTTTATGTAGCGGAGAAATGAGTGCCGTTCCACTCTTCTCGAATGTCGTTTCAGTAGGGCAAATTGAGAATATAAATTGGAGAGCATACGATAAAATGGATTTATTATAATAGATGATTGTCCCCATATCATGAAATTTTGCAACAATTTCCATCTTCACCAAATGTCTTTGTTGTTTTTATTTTCAATACCTTAGGTGGAAGAATTCTTCTCACTCATTAGGTGGGTGCTGGGTGGTGCATTTTTGTTTAATAGTATGGAAAAAATACGCCGTGCTACGTGCATCGCAGTCTGTAGCAATTTTATTTATACAGTTGCATTGATTCTGATATTCACATTTTGATGTCAAAGACTTGAGTTTGTGTTATTCTTGTTTATTCATTTACTCAATCGGTTCGAAGATTTCTTTATACATAATTAAGATTCACAAATCACAACCTATACGTAGTTTAACCATAACTTCGAGAGTTGTTATTATTTCACATCCTCAGAGATCTTAATGCTAACAACGCTGAAATAATAAACCTAGTATTCTTTTAGTATTCTATTTGTCATTAAGACGTTTCATTGGTGGGAATACGTTTGTTTAAGTTCTATGACTAAAATTATGTTGTTATAAAAAGAAGTCAATAAAATATCATTCCTGGCTCTTTAATTACGCGTGCAAGAGAGATATCGCGTGACCGCTAGCCCGAGGAGAGGGATAAAGAATATATTTGGACTAGAATGAAAATTATTTCTGGAATTATTTTCTAGAAACGGCTAAATAGAAAAATGATTATTTTTCAATTAAAATTATTAACACTAATCAACATGGGATGAGTGTCAGAGACTCTTTTTAAGTTTATGGTATCTTAAAAAAAACTGTTTAAATTTATTCTTTTGCAAATTAAGTTGCAAATCGCAATTAAAAAATTTACCAAATAATTAATAGCAAGATCAGAAAACACTATTCTAAACAGACTAACAAGAACGCATGTGATGAGAATCATCTTATGCGTTAATGTAAGTAAAATGAGCTATGTTGATTAGGGTTAAATAATTGCAAATTTATTATTTTGGCTACTAATTTGAGATATTTTACATATTATCTCATTAATTTAAGTCAAAAATATGCTGTAATTAATTCATAAATACCCAATCTGTTTTTAGAAGTCCTCCGTAGATAAGTGTATGTGACATCGCTTTTAAGACAGTTATCAACCATAACTTCAAGTATCGTGCGTTGAATGCAATATTCCTGACAGATTGCTATGGTACGGGTAACGGTACCCGTACTGTTGTAAACCATAGCATCCTTAAATTTTTCTCAATAACAAATGTAAGCTAAAACTAAAAAAAACTTATGCTAAATTCATTTGAAATTCTTTTATGCAATCGAATAAATTTAAAAAAAAAAATTAATAGCAAACTTTGCAATTGTTTAAATGAAATTATTGAAACCTCATTTCACTCATTCATTCAATGATATGTAGATGCTAGATCACTCACAGAATCATATAGAGAATTTACGTGAATTTTTTTACATTTTATGGGTTGATATATTTAAATTAAAACATTTTTTTTAGCAAAACTACCACAAACGATACACATAAGACCTTACACATAAGACCAAAAAAAAAATAAACCATCCATCAATTTTTAAATAATGACTAAAATTATGGATTTTTTCTCATGAAATTAATAATATCCAGCTTCACGCCCTATTCGCTTGAACTTATAGATACTAAGGAACCAGGAACCAAGGTGTTTGATTTCCTGCAGAAAGTAGAATATTCGACGAGTGAATAAAATTAAGTAAATCTTTTTAAATACTTCAAATTTATTTTGAGACTTTATTGAAAGAGATTTAGACCTAACAGACATACTAATAATGAAAATGGTCGACCTCCGAAGACTTTGCAATTTTAACCACCGTGCCATTTGGTTGGTTTAGACCTATTATTGTACCTTATTTAATATTTCCCAGTTTAAATCTTATTCCTTTTGGCATGTATCAGGCTGTGCATATATAACAGGTCAGGTTTAAGTAGTTCTCTGAGCAGGATATGATCCCCTTTATTAAACAGAGATTTTATTACTTGAACATTCATTGATGATTCCGTTATAGTTTTTATAGAGAAAAATATATCGATAGAACTACCATAGAAAATACAGTTACCTTATAGAATTTGAATTTATTTTTCTGGACTAACTTTCTAATGTTGAATTGTTAAGGGTCTTTTGTAATCTTGCGTATGATTTTTGCTTGAGTTCGTTGCGAAATACTGTATTGGAAGCAATGGTTTGCCAGCTTCATAGTTAGATACCAATGAGGAAATGATGTCCATTAATCCATCTTTCAAGCGGTTGTTATGCAGATTGAGGGGATAGAAAATTTCATGTGAACCAGTACGTATAAACTAATTAATT
Organism: Nephrotoma guestfalica; assembly: GCA_963691935.1. Lineage (NCBI taxonomy): Eukaryota > Metazoa > Arthropoda > Insecta > Diptera > Tipulidae > Nephrotoma > Nephrotoma guestfalica. The sequence continues at coordinate 1,178,967 of OY829916.1, read as the reverse complement.
TAAAACTCTATTTATTTTTGTTTCAAAGTATTTTACTTTATGTGGTCCTTTGTCTTGAACCGATTCACTAAAACTTTTACTTATCTTCCTATATCCCGTTCGATATTATATTTGCAGCCTAATTGGTTTTTATTTATTATTTTCAATTTCATTTTTAAGCGGAAAGTTGTATGCTGTTAGAATCATTTCAGATTGCTGTGAATTATAAAATTGATATTTAAATCTAAAACAGCTTTTCAAATCAGTTTTGTACGTATCTCTAACTTTATTGTTCTAATAAAATTTGGTATCGAATTAAAATAGAGTGGTGAGGAGATGCATCGTTAGCTTTTGTGTTGATGCTTCTCACATTTAATTGCGTTTTAATTTTAGATAGGTATACGAGGTATTTGGAGGTAAAATTAACAAGAAATTTGCTAATTTGGTTAGGCTTTGAACTAGTTATCTAACAAATTTAGTGAAATTTCATTAATTTGTTAGATCAACGAGTTATGACTGTACTCGTACATGTTCTTTCACTGCAGTTTGATAAATCTTTTAATAAAACATTAAATAAACAACAAAGTATTAAATTATTCGATTAGCTCATAATCGACCATTCAAACCCATAATCTTAACTTGAGGTAAAAAATACAAATCTTTGAGTATCACCCATAATAACTCAATATTTCATAATTTCCGACATTTTAGCCGAGGGATTAGCCGTAATCGTGTAGTATTATGACAAAGTATACTGGAATCTCTATAATTCTGTCGTCGACCTTTTCTATTGCTTCTTTTTAGATTATTAAACTGGAATGACAAAAAACATATTTCTATAAATGAGCAACTTAATATATGCACTTCTCTTCTATCCTTAACTATCTCAAATAAATGTTAAGTCCTGTAAAAAGGATTTTACTTGTTAAATTATAACGGTATTTTTATATTACGTGTTTTTTTATTTCTATTTCATCTTTTACACAATTATTATTGTGCTTTTCATGTATTTAGGAAATATGCATGTAATCATGATATTAGAGAGCTATTAAAGAGGGAAAACAATTTTCGACGTTATGTATATTATAATACGATGCTCCGTTATTCATACATACTTACTCGTACATACCGAGTATAATACTATTCTCGAAATATAATTTGATTATGTTATCGGTTCGATAAATTTAAACTATTGTACTAATATGTCATATGTATATACGTTTATCTTGCATATACACATGATGATAGTTTGATTAGGGCTGAAATATAGGGTTAGTCGAGGGATTTCTAATTGATTTTCTAATAAATAAACAAGCATCGAGTTTAATTACAACATAAAGACAATTATGATTGAAATCGAAAATCTGTGTGCATGTTAGATAATGATCGAACATGTGTTGTATTTTTATTGTATAATCTGATGTTATATCTCTCGAGGAAACCTCTTCAGATGATAATAAAAATTAGAATAATACTTAAAATCTAGTGTATATAGTAAAGGCAAATTCTATGAGATTTCTGATTAACAATGTCAGCATATGTAATACTATCATCAGACTGGTTATACTAAAATGTTATAACGAATACTATCTTAGACACTCGATGATTTAACGCAACTTCGCTATGCTTTGGTTTCCTGTATATAATTGTTATACTTTGGGCCGTCATAGACCTTTGGTACTGCGTTAAACGAGCTCGACTTACATCGAATAATAATAATTTTAAAACCTCACCTACATTGTTATATAAGTGAAACAACAATATGACACTCTAGTAGTTGGCTTTATGCTTTTCTTTGAGTAGCAGACATCCATTACTAATTAGTGATTTATTGATTTGGTTAATTGGTACAACAACTATTACTACTATTACTAATAGTACTACGTACAAACAATTACTAACTATTAGTACTACTTACAAACAATTTATTTACAATTATAATTATTATAATTTACCAAATTTTTTAATTAATTAATTAAAATTTCCAAATTACCTTCTAATAACATACTAGAACCAAAAATCCAAAAAATTTACTTTTTTTTAAGTAAAACTATAATGCCAGTTAGTTTTGGCCTAATAAACTGCTCTTCTTTAATGTTGTATGAGTTATTATGAGTAAGCACTAATTCAGCTCAAAGTTGCTTTGTTATTTTATATAAATTCATCGACCAGTGCTCTAATTCTCTAAGCAGCAAGATAATTTGTAAACAGTTTAACATGTTTCTCACTGTTTTTCAATATTCGCATTCCCTATTGTGTATAAGATAAAAGTTTAACTGTTCACGTAAATAATTAGAAGGAGAATAAGAATTTGAGGTTACATAACTACTACCAATTTGTGCTATAATGGTTGAAATCCATTTTTTAGCCCCACTGCTAACTTTTGTCACTTATAAAATTGAATTTGAATTGTTTTTTATAAAACACTTGTAAAAATTTTCCTTAGAGTGACAATATTTATTGATTTTATTATTAAGAAGATCGATTTCGAAAATGTATTTCTTCTTCAGTTCCTTTTTTACAACTAACACACTTTTCTTAAATTACGCTGCTTATATACTAATCTTAGGTCTAATTTATTGTGCTCCTTCTACTATGGTTAGTGTTGTCTATAATTAGATCGTAAATCCTGTTGGTTTTGGTATTCAATTTGTTATTTAATATGATGTTGCTGTCTCTGTATTTGTATGCGTTAAATGATCTAGTAAAATGCACTAATAAATTGTAGTAAGTGTACGACAAATTGTATGTGTTGTTTATTATGAAGTGTGTTTTAAAAACCCACGGGTCGTAGATGATTGTCAAATTGACACTTAGAGCACTAAAGCCAAATAATTGAAAATTGCTAAAATCTCATTACACTTGCTATCACTCATGGGCCAAACCGTTATAAGACATTCGCCCCTTAAGTTTATACCCTGTAATCTAAACGGACAATTTCGTTTACTTCCTACTTTAGACACGAAAATAATAAATAATGAATTTGTTACTTCTGTGGTATTTATGGAAAGACTGAAGTTAATACTGATCAAAAGTATGTTAGTAGTGAAAAGGGCCGATTAAAATATTTTACTAGTATAAAATTATATTGTCTAAATTGAAATAATTCTATTATTTCTTTATGTAAGGTGTCGCAGTTAACAATTTAATGCGCTTTTTCGCGATTAGTCCCCCAACTCACTAAATAATCCTTTGAAATATTGTTTTCTAGAGCTAACCTTTAAGTAGGATTGCAACTTGTGTGTATTGTACTAATAAAACTGTACCACAGAGAAGAGATACATTCTTCCGAGACATCGGATTATTTTTCATTCCATAACGTCGCAGTGTTGAAAATTAGGTATTTTGATGTTTCGATTGCGGCTGTTTGTTAACTAGGCGCTTTTTTCGCGACTACAGACCAAAATGCATATGCCTGTCCTCTAGGATAACCACTACTTATATAATAACCCAGATGCTGAAAGTTACTGAGTTTTGTTTTTCCATGTTCGTACTAAATAAACAAAAGAAATGCGGAAAAATAGAGAGAAAACGAGAAATTTTCTGTTTTGAAATTATCATTTCAGGCAAGCAACTTAAAAAACATAAATGTGTTCGTTTTGTTTTCATTTTTGGTTTACTTGTAAACGACCAAACAAATGTCTGTTTTCGGATTTTTCGGAAATGTCCGGAATGATTTTGACACACTTCATTTAAAATATTGTATATAAATTAGTAAACAAAACCTTGCGATTGAAAAGTGATAGCCCTGTTTTTCCGTCGAAAGCTGTTTTTTTCGAGAAAAGTGCGGATTAATAGATCGTTAAAAAAATGTAAACACTGAATTGCCTAAAAAAATCACATTTTATTCAGTTCTCAAGTAACACTAAAATTTAATTTCTGATTTTCGGTGGTGATGATTATTCTTACATCGGACGTCCACGCTCGGCCACTATAAACTTTAAAGGTAAATCGTCGATTCCTAAAGCTATTAACCCACTTGGAAGTACTAGTTAAGTGTATGCGCATTTCTATTGCATGTAAACACTCGCTTCTAGTAAAATTCGTGTGCCAGATGTTTGGCGATCGTTTGCTAGTTCTAATAAAACTCAGTTTTTTAAATTATCCGCATGTAAAGGCCACTATGCTCGTTGTTGACGTTTCTTAGTTTTTTTTTTGTTTTTATTCGAAACCGATTTTAGTTGGTCTTCATAATTGCGCCGGCGTCTAACCATTGACTCATTTATGTTGAAATGCTTTGCTGCGGCTCTATTTCCATTTTGCGACTTCGGCTTAATCAATTTTTTTTTTTGACTTTTAAGTCAGACAAGCCGCAGCTTATTACAGATGTGCGGCGTGTAACGAAAAATGAACCAATTCCATGGACATTTTTATGATATGATTAATCTATGTTTGTTATTTAGATGTTTAAGAACGTTTAAGCGCGTATACAGCTTTATGTAAAAATTTCATGAACGTTTACATACAAATTTATTTGAATATTTTTTGTGTAATAGTTTGATAAAATTAATTTCTCATAAATGTATATAAAAATATTCAAGTAAACTCTGATTTGATTGCAAACAAAATTGTATGAGAATATCTTACTTGAATGACCAAAAAGTTCGAGAAATAAATCAAGCGAACAAAGCAAAAATGCCAAATGCTTTTTACAAAAACAAACGAAACAAACGTATTTAATAATTTTCCGGACTGCTCGGATTCGCCCGTTCTGCTCTCTTCTCTTTGAGGCGCATTTCGACCGAACATCTTCATTGATATCTTGTATCCATCTCCTTTTGTCTTCAATAATATTAATAAGAGCTTCTAGCATTTCTTCTTCGATTTCATTATCGCTGTCCTCAAGTAGTTTTTAATGCGCGCTCCTGTTGACGTCCGCTTGACTTGGGATACGCTTATTCTCTTGTAATTTTCTCCTGGCTTTATTTATTTATTTAAAGAAATATATTCTGTGATTTACATGTATGATTTCAGATATTTTAATATAAAATAAAAATATTAAACAAATAAAAATTCAAATAAAGTTAACGTTAAAACAATTAAAAATTTAAAAAATATTTCTTTAGGATATTTTTGAAGTTGTCCGTTGATAAAGTCAAAATTTGTTATTTTCTCCATAGTTTGTGGAATGGTGTTGAATGAAAAACTCATGGTTTGAAAATGTTCTGGCACATGAATTGATATGTTTTCCAAAATGTAAGCTGAATCAATGTGGCCAAGCAAAACGTTACCAATAAAAGAGAAGTCGCCTAAGAGAAGTCGTCTATTTTCAAGCATGCATGTTTAATTCGTGCATCTTGTTGAGTACAGAGGTAACCGAGCCATATTTTCATGGAATGGTAAATTGTGTTCGTAATCCCAGTCATTTTTCTTTAACAAGAAAATCAAAAATTTCTTTTGAATGCTTTTAATTCTTTTAATGTGTACAGCATAGTATGGATTCTAAACCGATACAGCGTATTTCAGTTGAGACCGAACGTAAGCACAATAGAGTGAACATAAGGTTTTAATATCTTTAAAATCACCTGTCCATCTTTTAACAAATCCTAACATGGCATTCGCTTTTAGTAATTAACGGATTTATTTTACGATGGAAAGACATGATTTTGCATTTCTTAATATTTAAGTAAAGCGAGTTTCGATCACGCCACTCACTTAATGAATGTTGTTCCAGCTCCTGGCTTGATTACAACTGCTTAGTTCACCAATTTCCGGAGTCCATCTTTATAACCCTTTTTCCTATTTCCTAGTGGTTGCAACGCCTAACCGCATTCACCTCTTGCAGCTGCAACTAATTATCTGGTGTTGTGACGTTAGGGGGTTCCAAGTGACGTTGTATCGCTCGACGAAGTCTTACTTGCCTTGTCCTCGCACCGTCCAGTTACTGTTAATACCGGAGCCCCATTGCGCTTATCCAGCTGATCCGACTGTATTTAACGTCGAACATGATAGAGGCGGTCGTTGAGACTACTCATCCAGAACTTTCCAGCTCCAAAACCGGCTTACTGTTTTCTCAGAACAGAATATTACATCGAGAATGGAATCATCGTCGGCTCATTCGTAGGTATGTCCTATGTTGACACTGGTGAGATTACATGACGTAGTCCAATCTGAATGGAGTTGTCCTCTATTGTCTAGTATCTCGTCTCCGTACTCTGGCGGTTTTGATTAAAGCAGTCTACGATGATCACTTCCTTTACTCGATGTCGAATTATCAAATCAAGTTTATCAAGTCTTAGGTCACACTCCTCCATCGGTTTATTGAGGTAGAAGTAGCAGCGTGGGGGTACAGCGTCTTGTACAACTACAAATGGTGATTATGTATAATGACCGGTAAACCTGTGGCGCCCGCTGAACTCAGATCGATCATATTTATTTTAAGAGATTTTCATGTCGGAATATTTTGTCGAGATTTCCTGCTCCAATTAATTTTGTCGAGTTCGAGATTTCTTTTCAAGCATATCCTTTTCAATCATTTATGCAAACTTAACTCGTTAATAAATTGTAACATAACTAGAGGCCTGCCAACTGCACCGCGGCGCGACCCCGATGGCTCCTTCGCAGTGAAATTTATTGACACAAAATGAATAAATGTCAGTAAAACTGCATGAAAATTTTTAAATTTCTTGGTATCTTTCGAAACCACATCTTCATTTAGATTTATTCATTTCCCCAAGTAACCAAATTTGATCTAGAAGAAATTTGAACTAGATTTATTCTGAGCCATTTCAAAAAAGTCTAATTTTTTTTTAGACTATAAAGGTTACTGACTTTTGAATTCATTATGCTTTGATAAAGCTTATGAGAATAATCCTCAATCAATCGAAGGTCCCGAAACCAATATCGAACGCGTCATTCGTGAGATAGAGCCAGAATTATGTAGTAATGTGATCGAAAATTTCGACAAAATGATCAACTTCTGCAAACGTGCTTAAGGTGGACATTTACCAGATATTATTTTTATCCATAAATGGTCAAGTATATACGCTAAATTTCAATAAAAACATGACATCTATTTTAAACAAAATGTGTCAAATTAAAACGTCAAATTAAAAAAGTTCTTATTGGAAGAACAAATACATAATTGAAAATATATACGCGAAAGAAGGATACTTTGTGACAATTCTTGTTAATAAAATAAATAAAAATGACATAGTGTAAATACCGATAACCAGAAATACAGCTGGGAAAGTTGCAAATTTCATTGCACAACTCTGCAAAATATGCATTATTAGTAAGCACATTAATTGAAGCCCCAAAATTGTTATTGAAAACGATTACCAAGAAAAGTATCTTTTAAGTTATATTTGCAGGGTTTGGATTGGAGTTTTATTATTTCCTTTGAAAATAGTTGAACTCGAGATTTTTCTAGGAAAAACCTTTATTTAGGTAGGTGGGTTTTGTTTGTGTTCTTTGCCACATAAACGCAGCACTTGATAGTTTCCAAGTATCGATAGTTTCCGAATTGTTATTATCTTTCAGACTGCGTACATGGCATCGGGAGTTAGTTCGGAAAAAATACCATGATATCGAACTGAATGTATTAAAACAACAGCAAAGTTAAAAATATTTCAACTCTAGTGCGAAACTAGGAGGCGGGGCAAAGAGCATTTCATCTGATTTGATTGGTTTTGAGTGCGGGAGCGAGTGTGATGCTTTTGTTTCCGATGTCATGTACGCAGCATCATGGAATATCACTCAGGTAACTCAAGAACAATTTTTATTTACGAGTTTTCTACGACATTTTTCGGGAATCGTGATCTTCTAAATCAGAATCCATTACCGGGAAAGGTAAGGTTATTAAGAATATACCAATTCCTCCTTGGAAAACAATATCTTGTATCTGTAAGAGGAAAAGCTTATAAAAATTAGTCTACACTGAAATCAAAGATACTACTCAAAAGGATATAACATTCTTGCTAACAATATTTTTTACTAAAATCTTAACAAAAATGGTGTAATTCTTATATTGCTGTTTACAACATGCTGCCCATTTATGTGCCCGACCATGTTGTTTGAAAGTCTAATCGGATAGATTCCGAAAAGCGATAAATTCTAATTTGGAAATTTTAGAGCGGTGAACTGAAATGCAAAAAATTATCATTTAATTTGACGAAAATTAACTACACGCTATTAACTAACAGTAAAATTGATAATATCATTTTAAAATTTAAGTCGGTTGGAAAAGCTTTCTAGCTCGTACCTTCATATGCAGTATGTAATAAGTAGTGTATTAAACTACTGTTATTGTTTAAAATAATACGAAAAGTTGTTCTTTATCATGTTAATGGATTAGTTCTCATATCCTTCTTTTAAACGGACGTATTATATGGTGTAATAGCTATATATATATATATATATATATATATATATATATATATATATATATATATATATATATATATATATATATATATATATATATATATATATATATATATATATATATATATATATATATATATATATATATATATATATATATGATATAGCTGCTATGATATCATTGACGCGTTGATAGGTTCGCCATAATATGGTAATTAGAAGTCTTTTCGGTTTGACAGATTGAATTCTACTAAATGAATACACTAGGAATGCACCATTATTTTCCCTGTTTAATTTCGTTACATAGACCAAACAGGCAAATTGAATGAGCTGTTAAGCTTGAGTATGATACTTTACATAAAGAATGATTTTAGGGCGATGTAATAATGTAGTAGTAGATACTGAACATTATCAGTCAGAATAATTGTTATGTTACGAAATGAAATAGGGAAAACAACGAAAGTGAGTTGTATGCGATGAGGAAATCAATCAGCATTGGCCAAATTCAACCAAAACAATTTGAATAGCATATATTTCAAACGATATCACTAAACATATTTACTTTAACTAAATAATCTTTCTTTTAATCGTACTACTCTTTGCGTACTAGCAAGTATGTATGTTCAGGTTTTCTTTATTAACTCTGAACAAAGTTGGACGTTATTACAAACCATATTTTACAAACAATTAAACATAAAAAATACATTTCCTTCCTTAACACGCGTACAAATTATACGGCCCTCGTATATAAAAAGTAACCATTTGCATTTCCAATAACTTATTTCATTTATATGGATATGTTGGCCTAGCTTCAATTCATCAAAATTGTGAAAAATCTGAAATGGAGTACACTTATTATTTTGGTTAATTTTGTATCAATTGTACAAACAATAAAAATAAATGATTTTAAACTTGGCAATATGTTGCTTCTTAGTCAGAGTTAGTATTTCTTTATGATCATGTACAAGAATTTTTCTATAAGCCCTCCAAGAAACCGTGTAAAACCCACTCCTCACTAACACGAATAATAAACGTTTTAATTTAATTTCTCATCTTTCACGGTTACTTAATTTAACTGCATTAGTTTTCAAGAAACTCAATTTTTATAGAACAGTAGTTTATTATTAATAAGTTGCTAAGATTTATCTGTTTAATTTTTTTATAGGTTTAACGAGGCCCACAATATACCCGTTCCCCACTAGTCAGTATCCATATCCAATGCTTAGTCCGGATATGTCGCAGGTTGCTTCTTGGTAAGAAAAATTGTATTATTATAATTGTACGAAATATATTAAACCGTGATTATTATAAAATGTAGGCATACGCCGTCAGTATATTCAGCGACATCGGGATTTCGAAGTCCTTATCCCTCATCGCTACCTATAAACACATCTCTGTCAAGGTATTTATATATGCTTACCTTTTAAATAATAATATTAAAAATTTCTAAATGATAAATCTTTTTTGCAGTGAATTTTACCGCTTTTCACCTAGTTTGCTGCCTTCTGTACATACACATCACCATGTTTTAAATTCACATCCAGCTATAGTAACACCGGGACCAAAACAAGAAATTGTTTCGGAAACAAATCATCGATTTGGCAGGTAAGAAAATGTATTTATAATTTTTTATATTAGTAATAACCGCTTGTCAGAAAAACATCACAGTTACTTCGTCAAAAACCATATAAAATCTGAAAATACTGGAGAGAAAATTCCGGTCGATTGATGCACATCGTATGTCACTATTTAAAGTAACATCGCCGCATCCCCGTCACTTACAAAAACAAATCTTATTATATATGGAAGAGTTTATATAGCTGCATATCAAGCTCGACGTACTTAGACACTTCGCTGCGCCCGCTAGTTTTAAAATTAGCTATTGCAAATAGTAATATAAACTGTTGCAAATTTACTATACACTTTATTCAGTTCTAATTTTGTTTTCAATTGGAAATTCGACTTAAAAATAATGTTAGATCTGATCTAATTTTTTTTATATTGAAATTCCTTTATTTTCGGTGCTTGTGATTTGGCTTTTGTATAACCTAAGTTAGAAATTCGGAATATGGTATAATTCGCAAACTGTATGTAAGCCCGGTAACCTTAAAATTTCCGTTATGCGCTAAAACGGTATTAACAAAATATCTCAAATCTGTAAACATAACTTTTGTTCTATAACTTTACAGTAGCAATTTTTTTGACGTAAAGTTATAATTTTGAAAACAAATAACTCGACAAAAGTGTCATTTTCTGAAACAGAAATATGTGAAAAATATTTTTGTTATTACTAGAAGTATATCTAGTAATCATCTTTACATATCACTTATATTCTTTATATGTTTAAATTTGTATGGCACAGCCGTTAGAAATGGTTTCTAGTTTTCGAGGTTTTTAAAAAAATGTAGTTGTTCAACATGTGTTATACTATTTTTTAATGTTGACTATGTAATAGGTTATCCAATTCAAGCTTGATAAAGTAAACTTAAAAAAAACACACAAAATATTCGGAATGTATTGTAATTTTTATTTCATTTTACAGATTGATCCTTGCCATTTTTAGTTAAACAAGATATCATTCAAATGTCCTCCACGGGACTTCTTACAGGCCTTGATTCTTTTGCGGTAATTTTCAATGACTTTTCGGCACATTTCGGGCGGTATCTCGGCCATTCCTTACGAATATTAGTTTTCAATTCGTCAAGAGTTTGAGGATTGTTTGCGTAAACACGATCTTTCGCGTAGCCCCACAAAAAGAAATCCAAAGGCGTTAAATCACAGGATCTTGGAGGCCAATTGACATCAGCCAAGCGAAAAATGAGCTTCATTACTGAAGAAAATTTTGTTCGAAAAATCAGCATCGACGGCCTGTTTTTCCAACACCCAATTTGCGTATGTTAAATGCTCCATATTCTTAAATGGCAGAATGTCAACTAAATAAATGACAGCGTACTTGACGTTTATCTTTGACAGATGTCGGTATACAGATTTCTACTTTATCAACCTCGAATTGGATAACCCATATAATAAATTCAAACAGTCGAAATAAAAAGTTCGCTTACCAGAAAATATTGGGTTTCAAGATTTTTATATGAGTAACATCGTCAATTCTTTTTAGATTATGAGTTTATGTTATTCATGGAGCTGCCGTTAAATTAGTTAGTGTAATAATATAAAATAAACACTATTTTTGGTTAGAGCGGCGAATTCACTACGTATTGACTAACAGCGGCGAGAAGGTTGCAGTTTCTGAATACCAATTTACAGAACACTATATTTTCTGTTTAACCAATTTCTATAAAAATGCAGCGCAATTTTGTTGCTTTGTCTTGATTAAGTATTCTAGCTCCAATTCCATCACGTATAGTTGGATTACGCAGAGAAAGAGGTTTCTAGACAAGAGTACCACGTTAATTAACATTTTGTTGGCTGCGTTCCATTGAACGATCTGCTTGTGTGCGTGGATGTTAATACTTTCGTTATGTGTTCTATCGTGCTTAAAGTTCGTTAGCTAAACAATTAACTTAGAAGTATTAGTTGCATCTATTTAGTTCTTGCTCATATATGGTCCAGACTTGAACTGGTATATCCATTGTGGGTTAAACATTTATTTATTATTCACGCCCTTTCTTACGTAAAGGTGTAGAGTGCGCATATTCATATTTGGCTCTGCTATCTCGATAGCTTTACATGCATAAGCATACATTTTAAGTTTCTTCTGTGAATGTTTCTTACCTTGATCCTCTTTAACTCTCCGAGTTGTGTTTTGAAGTTGTAACTTAAGTTGAAGTTGGCCAACAATTTTCGTCAACGTATCGTGATTAACTCATGATTTTCGTATGTTTTCTAGATACCAGCACAATGACAGCTGTTTTAAAGTTTCTCCACTTCGTTTCAATTTATTATAGTTCTGTAAATCTATATGAAATAATGAAACATTTTATTCAACATATTTTTATTTTGCAACTTAATCTCCATCCACGTTAATGCACTTATTATACTTGTCAATTAATTTGTACAAATCATCAAAATAAAATGACCTCCTGTCTTTCAAAATACTTTTCTACAGCGGACATTGCTTCACTGCCATTTAAAAATCTAAGTTCCTTATTTTTTCATATTAGTAAAAAGGAAATAATCACTTGCGACCAGATATGAACTGTAAGAAGGATGCTGTATTTCATTGAACTCACAATCTCCTACGTGTGTTGTCATGTAAAAGCAATATTTTTTACAGCCAACCGATGGTAATAGAACCATTTACTAAGTTTTGATACATCACAATTGCAATCAAATGGATAACTCAAAGCCAAGTCGTCGGCAAACACTGTGGTGTAACCCAATAGATTGATTTTGAAAATGGAATTAAAGTAAATAAGAAATAGCAGGGGTCCAGGCACAGAGCCCTGAGAAACACCACAACTCAAGTTAGTAGAATGCTTTGGATATATCTAGAAATAAAGCTTGCAAAAGTAGGCTTTTGAGATTTGTTTATGGCCAAATATATATTACTTAGAAAGCGCAACAATGCCTCCTCAGTAGAGGAGGAATTCAAAATAAAAGTGGGAAAAAATTAAACCACATTTTTAATTTAATTTAATTAATCACTTTTATATTTTATAATTGCAATTTAAATACATATACTAAAATTGATTGATTGATTGATTGATTGATTTTGAATGTACGACCAAGTTCTTAGGCTTGAGTTCCCGGATGACGCCGGGTCCACCGTACACCCTTTTTTACACATAACAAAACCGAAGGATTGGATAGGTTAGTTAAGTGGGACAGAATCGGCCCGGTTACAGACACCTAGGTATAGCCGATAGTTAGTAACACAAAGACAACACAATTCTAATCTACTAGATCAAGGATAAAGGCTTAATAGGTTAATGGATAACGATGGTATTGGTCTTCAACAATTGCTTCTTTAAAACGGCAACCTAAGAAAAAATATTATTATTTCACATGCATCTGGAATTTTCCTGAAATTTAATTCTATTAATACTTTTCGGCTTCCTAACCAAAATTGGTTGACTCGACCCGTTACAGACACCTATGTAAAGTCGTTAGTAATAAAATGACAACACAATTCTAAACTACACAATCAGCAATTACAATGAAGCATTAATTCACAAGCATCTGTAAATTTCCTGAAATTTAATTCTAAATTCATATTTTCCGGCTTCCTAAATAATTGAAACATTTATTAATTTAATCATTCTGCAACTCCGCAACTTACAGTAGAATTTCCTGAAACCAAAGTTATTTGAACTATATTATACCAGATTAACTAGATTAACTACCGGATTGCATTCAAATATCCCTTAAAATATCCATCCATTAAAATATCCTAAATAATTTAGAATTCGCAAAAATTTCGTATGTTTACTAAAATTTTTTATAAAACTGATGAATTTTTCCCGACGCCCATCCTTTTTCACAAGGAAACAAATACTTTTATCACTACTTTTGCACTAGTTCTGGAACTTCTTCTACGTTTGCTGGGGATATATCACATACAATTAATCTCAGACATGACACATGCGACTTGACTATGACTTGTCACCTCGTATTAGACTTGTCATAAACGATTCATCTCAGACTGGTAACAAACGTAAATTAGTAATTAGTGTGTCGTCAATGGCTTTCCTGCTGGAAGGTAATATTTAAGTAAAGACAACTAGATAAAATTTGAAAAAATTATTCTAAAATGAATGATAAATAAGTTTATTTTATAATTTTTATAATTAAATATAAATCGCACCAGTATCTTAAAAGAGGGATAATATGTACTCGTATATTAAATATATTTGAATGAGATTTCCTGAGAACCGAATAATTTTAATATAATAGCTCGGCACTGTACATGTAGATTAATATTTAGGGTTGATTTGAAATTGGGAATTAATAATTATAATTCTTGTACTAAAACAGTCAAGATTGGCAACGTTGCATTTTATGACAAACATCCAGTCGTTGGTGTATTGAAGTATACAAACCTTCTCTTTCTTTTGAATAATTATATTAATTATATCAAATATTTCTAGCTTTTCAGTTACATAGATATAACGAAGTTGCCGATAAACAATTCTTTATGTTAAGATTGTTAAAATCCAAAATCCAATGCAAATAATATTTCTTTTTATAAAGCAAAAATATCGCTAATAAGCTGTGAGAAAATACTAGTAACCCATTGAGTGTCACAAAAAGGCAATTTTGCGGTAAATAATAGGATTCGTTACCAACTCCAACATAGTTGCAATAAATCTTGCAAAAATGATGGATTATGAAGGAAATACAATATAGAAAACAGCTAATCATAAATTACCTACACTATATTCTCAATGCACAGAAGAAATACGGAAACGGAAAATTCTATCGCTAATCAAACCAAAATAAAAATAACAATTTATTACACAAACGCTGAATAATAGGATGATGGAACATCACCAAAATTGCTCTCTCCGAAAATCTCCGAAATCAAAGCGTGGAAGAAACCACCTCTACAAACAATCGTAGTAAAATGTACCAAGAGAATTATGCAATGTCCATCCAGGAGCTAAAATTACCTCGAAACGATCCCAACAGACGGCATGAATCTTCCCACCATGAAACCACTACCATCCACCAAGCGACCTCCTGCCAACACCACCATTCAACAAAAAGCACGCTTCACAAAGCCGTGACGAATCCATGACAGATCACAAACGAACCATGGCAACCCTACAGCCCAAAAACTTCAGCGTACGACCGATCATACCAAAACTCCCAAAATGATTCAGCCCCCGCCAAATCGACGGCAAACTCCAACAAAAACACCCGAAGCATTCAGCAAAGAAACCGATTTGGACATACAAATCCAACATTCAGGCAATGATTCAATACAAAACTGCAAATCCGCCCTCATACACTAACAAATGAGAACTACCTCAAGTCCTAATCAAAACAACGCAAAACAGTCAAAAATACCTTATAAATACAGGTAACGACACACATGAACACAACCCTCCGCAAGTTGAGAAACACAACGTTCAACGAACAACCACCACAAACCGCAGACACCGAGCCATTACTCACCATGAACGAAACCCATTCAAATCACTCCAAATATCAAAAAAGATTCACTGCAATACAGCTGCAGCACATCCTCGCCGCATATCCTGTGTAAACCAATCACACACATACACCACTCGTCAAAATCTAATCCAGTTTTCGCACCACAGAGAAAAAATATAACCCCCTCCCAATCGCCAAAAATATACATTCCTTTATATGTACAATATTCATTTTGCGCGATCTCGACCTGCGACAACATCCACCCCTTGCCGATGACGCCAACCCAGGTCGACAAGGAGAGGTCAACGTCAGCCGCCTCTCCACAACGACGGCAAAAAATCTCACAAAGTTAACAAAAGTCTAAATTATTATACATATAACAAATCAACAAATTATGAACAATTAAAGTCTAATCGACTTTCCCAATTCACAAATTGAATCATCCATATTCACGAACATTTAGTGCAAATCCAAAGAAATTCGCCCATTTAGACAACGTAATACGAAGTCTTAGTGTAATCCACTACAAAAATATAAATACAACCGTGAGAGAGCAGAGAATATTATACGATCATTTTGTTTATATTTTGCGCATCCCATATACCATATTTTCACTTATATGTATATCCTTAAATAAAAAAATTAAAAGAAATAAGGATTTCAGTACAACATGCAATAAAGACTTGATATCCAAATTTTAAATTAGCTTTTTGGTCGTGATTTGTTCAACTTTTCCAAGAAAATACCATCTACTCATATAACGAAATTCAACAAAATCACTGTGTACATAAAAAACTATAAACAATACGTATGGGAGAGAAAAACAAAATTATAAAAATTAGAGACCACGACAGTATTTTTCATAGAAACAGATTACATAGAATGAATGCTAGCAACTGTCGTCACAAACGGTTTCATACCACAACAACACAAATAACTCATCCATACGATTCATTGATTATTATGTAATAAAATATAATGTATAATGTAAAATAAAGTAATAAAAATAACACTTATCTTAAGTATCCTTTGTAATCAAAAAAGTCCTACAAATTGAATATTAACATACAATGCGTACGATGCATTCAAACAACGGTGTCGAAAAACATATAAACGAAATTGTTATATACATATCCTACACCATTGCAAGCGCACCGCACACAAATTAATATATTAACACAATACGTATAACTTTTCACTTTACTTATTACTACTTTACACACAAATTATTATTAATATTATTATTTATTTATTTCATAAGACATATATTAATAAATAATATTATGATTAATATTATAATTAATCAATTATTAACACATATTTAAACTATTTATTTATTTATTTAAAGGAGAGACAAAAATCATGTCTTTCCTTTACGACATTCAATCGCCGACCCCCAATTTAAATACATATACTAAAATTGTATATTTATTTAAAATTGTTGAAATTTATTTGAATTTATTTGTTTAAATTGATAACAAAAGAACCTTAATCTTAGAACAAAAATGATATCGTTCTTCATTAGCATGAACCAGATCCATTTATTTAGGTAACAGGTACCAAACACAACTCTTGGACCCACTTCTATTTGCGCTCGTTATTTTGTGTATAAAATCGGTACACTGGTTTCGCTGCTTGATAGATTGACTGATAACGCGAAAATGTGGATTCTAATAAAATTATAATCATTTCTGTCTGCTCGTATAGAAATAATGTCATTTATTTGATTGGCATTGCTTATTGAATATTGTCTTGTGCTTTTTAAAGCCATGTGTGTCATGTGTTTCGATTGATTTGGAATTACATTATATAATACATATTAGGATTACAAACTGAATTTTGGATAGTGTCATATGAAGAAGTTAAATACTACTTGGCCATGTTTAATTTGAATATGGATAAATTAGGTTTATACAAGACAAACTTGAAATCTCAATCTAGTTTTGAAATATGCAAATCTCAAACAAAACCATGCCATTTTTACAGTATGCTGTGATTAAACTAAATAAGTACCATTATCTCTTCTAAATTTCAATTTATAATTCCATTTTCATTCCAAATTAAAATTGGTTTTAGAAATCCTTATTCCACCATTAAACCTGAGCAGCATAATGGCGAAATAGAACCCAGAAAATCATAAACTGAAATTGTATTCCAATTATATTCTATATCGATAATGTATTTAATAAATTTACGAAATTTCTAGTTTTTTGTGCTCGAGGTAGATTTTAGAATGTCAACTTATAAAGAATTGTCTTTATAAAACATTGCCATAAGAAAAAAATGATATTTATGGCATGAATTGTTTATTCTGTTATAATAAAAGATATCCAATTACAAATAAAGAAATGTTTGAAATTCAGATGAGATTCCTCTGAATTACGAATTTCTAAAAATAAACGCCTTTGTGATCAAATTGAAAACAACTATGACCCCCTGTCGGAGTGTAGAACTCATGGATTGACCCATCTTCCATGTCAGTATTATAGGCTGTCATAAATCTATGCAATGCGCGGATGGTTCTACGAAAATCGGACCTAGAATAGTCGTACTTGCTCGATTTAGCTACTTTGTAAGTAAGGTAGGACGTGAAAAGCGAACTGTGAAAGAGTTTGGGAGTGTTTGGGTCCCAGAAAAGATAGCAAACTTAGTGTAAAATAAGTAATTTTAATGTTCATAATAATTAACTAAACTCATTTGGGGTTTTTGAATGGTAAAGAACATGCAGGTGAAATTTCTAAATTATTGTAATTGTCGATCACTTTTTCCCTTTTATTGATAAATATCAATAGCGTGTTTTATTCTCTTTTTAATGAATTTAAAATTATTTGTAGATAGAAAAAGGTAGCTCTAACTCTGTTTCTCGTTAAATTAATGCAAGTGTTCTTGTCGCCTATTCTTCTCTATCTACAGGAGTCGACACTCAAAATGTTACCAATTCAAAATGCTGTAAATTTTTATTTTTTTATTTCAAAACTTCAGTATATCGTAAAAACATTTCAAATTTAACAAACAATTTGTTATTGTTCGATGTAGCCACCTTTAGCACGGATAATAGTATCGAGTCTGTCTGAGAAGGCTTCACACGCTGCAAGAATGTGGTCTGATGGTATTTTGGCCCATTCTCGGCGAAGAGCAATCTTTAAGGCGTCGACCGTTTCATATTTTTAGTTATTACTTTGGCCTCCAGAATGGGCCATATGGAAAAATCCATTGGGTTCAAGTACGGGGAATATTGTTGTGAAGAAACGAAGCTGGGAACATTTTCTTGCAAAAAGAGTTGGGTTTCACAGGCTTTATGGGATGGTGCCGAGTCTTGTTGAAACGTCCAAGGGTTTCTACTGAATTGTAGAAGGTCACAAAGCATCCTTTAAAATCTTTTCACGTTAGATTTGTTTATTTACCTTTCAATGAAAACGAGTGGTGAGTATCCTGTGGCAATTACCGCGGCCCATACCATCACTGATGCAGGCGCTTGCTTTCGCAGAGAAATTCACTAGTCTAAATTGTCTTTTGATTTGCACTCTAATCAAACACGATCGTTTTGTTTGTTTACATATTGCTGAACCGTAAAAATTTTTTCATCAGAAAAGATCAAATTCTCAAGCTCGCCACCAACGTGCAAGTGTTTTAACACCTTTGCTCTTGCTATGTGAACTACCTTTTGTGCAGGTGTTAAATCGTGCACCTTTTGTATTTTGTAGGGCTTCAGTTGTAATTCATTTATTAATATGCGCCACATGCTACGAGCAGACACATTGAGATTTTTCGCCAATTGAACTGCGCGTCGTGGATTATGTTGAATTCTGGTTTTCACCTTTCGAACCATTTCTGGCGATGTTGCTATATTTGAAGTCCATCTCCATGGCGTTTTTTGATGCTACCAGCATCATCGTAACGTGTAATGGTCCGATACACAAACATTTTTTTCACATGTAAATGTCGTAGTTCATTAATAATGGCTGGTTGCGATTTTCCAGCCAAATACAAAGGATAACACTGTTGCGTTTGAATTACATTTCGATAACTTTTTTTTTAACTGGAACGTAAAACGATTTGCTTCCGTAGGCCTGTAAATAACATAACAGACTGACGCTTGTCAAAAA
>OY829916.1:1134498-1154498 GCA_963691935.1 Nephrotoma guestfalica | reverse complement strand
CCATTTCATTTATCACAACAGAGGTTTGCACAATTTATACCTAAATACAAATTATATATAAGTCTGACAGTAGAGAAATGAATTCAATGCTTACAAGGTTGAGTTTTAAATTTGAACAAGAAATTATTGTATTCTGACTTTAATTCATAATAAAAGTCGAACTCGTTTTTCTTAGGCTTCAACATAAAATTAAGCATCGTCTTCCTTGTATTATGTAGTTTATGTTCATCATGAGGCTACGCCTTGGTTGTTATTTCAAATATATATATGTTCTTCGTAATAGCATGATGTTGAGGAGTGTAGGGGCAGCTACAGACATTCTGATAGTGTACTACTTTTGGATATCTGTTATCGCCAAAATTATTTAATATTTTCAGATTTTCGGTAATCTTGAGCTCAATGTGAATGTACATTTACTTTTATTTGGGCTGTACTGCCTCATGTCTTTTTTGCAATTATTGTGTTTAGTTGAAAACTAATTTCCAAAGCTATCTAGTGTGATTTTGAACGAAGAAAACTTCGAATTTTAATATTGTTGAGTTGATCGCGCCAAAACAGCGAAATATATTCCCCAATGCTAATTAAAACCTTTTCTAAAGGGCGTTCCAACTTGGCGTTAATTTTTTTTTAAATTTGTATCCACAATTGTTTGTGGATCGTTGGCATGCACTTCTGCCTCCAAATAGCCCCATAGGAACAATTCTAGAGGTGTTAGATTGCAAGATCTAAGCGACAAATTCATGTTTCCTCTTTTTCAATTATCAAAGCGTTCAACATGTGTGTCCTGCTGAAACCACTTATTCTGGACGTCATACATTGCAATATGTCAAAAATGCAATTTCCGATATCTAGGTCCATTTATAGTAAAGCAATCTTAGCTTCGGTTCCGGTCGGATTTTAGATAACCGGTCTTCATTTTTAATAACCGGAATGTTTTTACATGACATCTCTCAAATAGCATATGGCACTCTAGCACAAAAGATATAAATGGCCACAAATGACCTGCGGTCACAAAACTGTTTTCTTTAACTGCCATCCCGGGTCTCATTAATTTTGCGTTTGGTTTTAAAAAGCTTCCAAAATTGTTGTTTTTTTCATTGCGTACATCCCATCCCGTTAAGTGTTTTTTCGTCTCAGTGAGAATTCGATGATAATTTGCGCTTCGGATGAGTGAGTCCGTTGAGTTCTAACCAGTTCCCAGATTTGGTGTATGAGACCAAACTGGCATGTTGGAGGGTAATTTTTTTCTTTCGTTCCATTTTTGTCCATTTTGCTTTGTGTTCCCATGTGGTAACAGAAATGTTTCCCGTACCAATGGTTCACTGACCGTTGAAATGAAGTTGTTTACATATTACCTTTGTATGCTACTTGTCTCCCTTCTCTCAAAACTGTTTGATTGCTCATTTTACAAACTGCTTAAAGTTGTGAATATAGCTTTTGAAGTCCAACTAAAAATAGGATTCAAAATTTTGGTAACACACAATGAATTTCTATTTACGTTTCTCTGAACTGAATTTAAAATTTCCTTTGTAAGTATCCTTGCCTTTCTTGTTTTTAAGATGAATAAATTGGACACAAGAATATATAAATTACTGCCGGTTTCCAATTTTTAGAATCGGTTTTATTAAAGATATAATAAGGTTTCCGACTTTGAGAATTTATAAAACCGTTATTCCCCCTTTGCTTTCTAATATGTTTTCAATTGCTTTGTGGTGAATATCATTAATAACACACGATGTAGATTTTATTTTATTGATTTGGCTGAGATTTGAGTTAAAAGTGATGTCGATGTACAGGTTCTCATTATCCGAACTCACGTTTATAGGCACCATAATCGTATCACTTTACAGAAGGTATGCAGTAAAAATGTGATTGGTAGTTTATGGTCTACTATTATACAATAATATGGCGGATATTCTTCTCGCAAGCTGCAGTTGGTCTCGTCAAATCGGTGAATGGTTTATGAACTGGTTTGCATATATTGTTAAAGCCACTTCAGCAAGTAAGTGGTAAACAAACGAATAGTTTAATTGTTTTGGCTGATAGTCGGACACAAATCGCAGTTGCTGATGTTATACTTTAAGCGTCATGCATTGCAAGATTCTACTCGATCCAGGTAATTTTCGTTTACTTAATGGATTTATCGCATTTTATGTATTTTAAAAAGATTAATTGAAATTACACAAGTATAATATTAATCAATTAATATTATTAATTGAGTGGCATTGGTTGAAACTGATTGTTCTTTTATTAATATTGGTGGTACGGAATACTTGATGTGTTGTATGAAACGCCAGTACAACATCCGAGGGCATCTATAAGTTTAATATGCCTAAGTATGTTTAAAATAGATGTTTATAACAAAACAAAGTAATGATAAAAGTATTTATTCCCATCAAAATAATACATGTTTACTTAGTTAAGTTTATCAATGTCAACATATTCTGATAATAATTTAAAAACGTAGCAAAAGCACTCGCCAATACAGACGGTGTTATGGGGCCGTTTAGTAGATAAAATGCATTCGTGCATGGTTGGATGGTTTTGCTGTGTTCATAGTAGATCATTACGTTTTAACTCGATATCGTACTCGATAATACTGAGAAAAGTATCTTTTCCAATTGATTAAAGGTCATGTGGAATTCATATTGATTTATCGCAGTCTGGTAGGTAACACTTGTATTGATATAACTTTGGTATAGTATGTATTCTTTCAAAAACTATGTTATTCAGTCAGAATTTTCAGTGGTTCATTGTCCTAAAAACCTACTTGCTCGATGCGATGCAGAGTTGATGTTTGGATTAAATTGAACTATTGCTCCTCTTGAATTGGCCAAATTAAGGTCAAACAATAATCAAATTTGTTATATATACGGTTGTCAAATGCAAAAACTTTAGCTGACAATAGAGAACTTAAATGAATAGTGAGAAACATTTTCGTAGTGTACAAATCGGTGTGGTTTCCGGTATTTTGACATTTGGCAGAGGTAAATCAACAATTCGTCTTGATGACAATACTCGTTTGAATTTATCTGCATCGTAGAACAATCAATATCCATTTGATGTTTGAACATGTTAAATTAATTCTAAAAACTATCAATAGTTTCGAGACGGAATGATCAAGAACTATCTGTAATGCCCGATGTTTTCTCAATTCTAGTGAAAATTTGACTGTCCGAAAGGTATCTCGCACATCGAATTTCTTTGGCTGTGCCCATTACCACTATGTATGTACTATTCAGCTTATACAACTATCTCATTCAAATGTTGATCATTTATAACAACTATGTTATTCAAACTATGACTTCAAATAATTTTTTCTTTTAGTTCAATGTTTGATTTCTTTATAAATGACTATAATAGGCATCCAACATGCTACAGCAGGTAGTGACAAAATAACTGTATAAAACTCTCAATTTAATTATTTGATGTCGCTCATGAAATTGATTACATCGCCAGGGCTATTTTTTGGAAATGTTTATAGATAGCCGCTCCTACACTCCCTCAGGCTTATATAAAAATAAATGAATCCCCCTTGAAGCGTTCAGCAATGAAGAGCGCAGCGATCTCCTACTTGCCTACGTAAGCCGTTTGCCTTACAATTTTATCCGAACTCATCTTTTAAACAATTTTCAATTTGATGAACTTCACACCAAACATTTTATAGTGCATTAACATTAACTGATTTTACTTTACAATTACTAAATAAGCAAATAGTAATCGTATTCAAAGTTGATTTTTTGCTTAATTTAGACATTTTAAGCCCGCCATGTTCGGCAGCCGTTGGCTATTTCAGTTTGATCGAAGATATATAATTGGTTTAAATTATTTGAGGCGAGTTTTATATATTAATTATTCAACCGGACTGACAGTCATACATTTTGATCTAACTGAGAAAAGTATAAGAAGGGAAGTTCAAATGGAATCGAATAAACAGAATGTATAGTATATATTGGCTTCAAAAAAGCGTAATAGAACAAAATTATCAAACATCTCACATTATTCAGAAATCTATCGTCAACTTATTTTTTGTTTATGCTTCATATCAAAACATCAAATGTAGAAATAAAATAATTTAAATTTATTTTATAAAATAATTTATTTATTTTTTGAATTCATATGGCAAATGCCTTTGTTCACTGTGTTCGAATTTTTCTGTACTCGTTGTATTAATTGGCGGGACTTGGTTCAATGCCACCGTCAAAATATTACCACTACTACCAATACTACTACTACCTTAAACTACCTACTGCTACCTTAAACTACGATGTATCCAACCACACGTATCTTTTTGAGTCGTTTTATTTTGTACCACTTGCATCTACATGCAGTTTTAAACATTTATTTATTTTGTCAAGTAATCTGACGTCTCGCTATATAAAATCATGAGTGGATCGTCATATTTTTCAGAAACTCTGCCGAAAGTCTCGAATGAGGCGTAAAATAATCACTTAGATTGCACTAGGGTCTCATACAACGTTTATCGATTTTCATTTACAATTAAAATACGGCTCGAAATTTTCTTGTTTGTCTTAACCATTTCAAAATCTACTCGGAACGTTGGGAAGATGGTGTTACTTTCATATAAACATCTTTCATTGGGAAGAGATACTGTTCACAAATTAACTGAACTGGCGATAGTGCAAACTCAAGTTGGGCTGTTGTTCTGGCAAATACGGATTTCGTTAAATATGTAGGACACCTTTTTAGGTGCAGCTTGGCATTCTCCAAAGTCTCGTACTGTTTTATTAACTCCTTCTGTTTAGAATTAACTCTACCTAACACACTTAGGTATTGTAGTTCCCAAACCCGGCGTTTTATTCAAATACGTTTGAAACATTTTCAAGTTTTGATAAAATTGCTTAAATGCATTTTGGATTTTAATTAACATTAAAAATGTATAACTTTCCTTACAAATATAATTTGATTTTTATTAGTTTTCCCAGTACATGCAATATTCAAAATCCATTGATAACATTTTCTATGATATTTTATATGTCACCATATCGGAAAATTTAGCAGATTTTTAAATAATTTGTTCGCTGGGTAAATGTAGATGTGAATGAATAGTCAAAGAAGTTTTCCACATTAATGGGTCAAAGTGAAAACTATTTAATCAGAATCAGGAAAAATATTTGGTTTGGCCCAAAACAAATTTAAATTATTTTTTAGAATGCTTTAACAAAATCAAGGTAATATAGAACCATTTAAGACAAGCTTATGTGTGTGATCGATCGAAGTTTCGATCAACAAAAATAATTCGTTCAATAATTTTAAATAATTCATTAATTGCTTATACTGCCATCTAATCTCTCTAACCATCGATTTTTTTATACATTTGTCTTATGGAGGATCACTATTAATTTTAGATTTAACGGTAGATAGAGTTTTAGAATATCTCGAAATGATGAGGTTGTTAATTTAAATAGAAAAGTGACAGTTATCTCGCCATGATATGGTTAGGTAGCCGAATTTATCCGCGTCGTTGAATAAATTATATCTCAAATAATTTGATTTTGTTTTGCACGAAAATAGTTAAAATAGTTTTAATTATTAGCTCAGGAGGAAACATTTAAGATGGTTAGCCTAGCTTTGTAATTGAAGGATAGCTAGAGATTAAAATGAAATCAATGATGATATTTCGACACTTGGGTGCCGAACATATAATAAAACGTTTGAATTTATGTCCCAAACAACTGGATCATTGGGACCCAGTACCATTACAAACAAGCTCCTCTACGCTAATTTTCCAGCATTATTTCCAGTTCTTGAATGCTTGTTCAATGATGTCATTTGTTCCAGTAAGTTGTATATCACAGTTTATGTTGTACCATATATCAATTACAGTTAATGTAATGGTAGCCTGCTTAGTAATTTTAGTTAGCTGCTTAGTAATAGTAATTTTTAGCAATGTCTTTGAAATTTTACATTTCAGGAACTCAGTTTTTAAATATTTTTATTTTCAATTTTAAGGATTTAATTTTTAAGTATTTTTCGAATATGTTTTCAGCATTTCGATTTTCAGAATACATAAACCGAAAATTAACAACTCCTCAAATTATGTAATATGATTTGCATATTTATAATTATGTCCATATTTATCTGTTCTGTGACAATTACAATTTACATATATACTATATTCCACTTCGCATAACTTTCTGCCTTATACAAAGGTAACAGTTTATCAATTTTTGAACAGGAAGTACCAAACTCGTAAGCATCATAAATATTTACGGATATACTCAATAATACAAAATAAATTAAAAAATATTCTTTATGGAAATGAGATAGAAATTTCTGGGACGACTCTGTGGTGTGCAAGAACTATTCGATAAAGTAGAAGCTGGCCTAAAGTATTGCACGTTTCTTTGCTGTCATTTATAATCAAGGCTATTTTTCTAAAATAATTAATGGTTAATATCTAATTTCAGAACGTCACACGACCAGAAAGTTTCGCCAGGTGTAATACAAGCCGAGAGCAAAGAATCAAATGAGAAAAAGAAGCCTCACATAAAGAAACCATTGAATGCGTTTATGTTGTATATGAAAGAGATGCGAGCGAAAGTAGTCGCAGAGTGTACATTAAAAGAATCAGCGGCAATAAATCAAATATTAGGAAGGCGGGTAAGATATTTTTTTATTTTTTATTGGATGAAGCAATTCTTTTTTTTTTAAATATTGTATATCTTAAGTATAATATCAGAAATTAAATGAAAATTTATATTTTTGTTTATGTTTTTTTATATTATTTGTTTCATATACATATTTTCATCCAGTTTTAGAGACAAAAAGAAAAAAGAGAGACTAAATGTATTTATTATTTTTTAAATATATGCACTGTTTTATTTTATGATTACCCACATAAAATGGTCGAGGAAATTCAGTTTTTCAAAATAAGATTTTTAATACCTTTGCTGAAGTACGATTTTAAACTATTTTTGGTTTATTTAATTTTTAACTATTATATTACCAAATAAAATAAGATGTAACAAAGTAACGCTGAGTTGATCGATGCACTTTTATGCATATATTGGGCCTAAAGTTATAAAAAATTATTCCTTTTTGTTTATTTATTGTAAGCAATTTGATCATTCCCTTTTGTGGGTAATAATATTTGTTTTATGTAAAGGTTGTAAAATTATTCCGAATTTTAACTAAATACTATTTTCATCTTGTTAAACTTTAAAACAAATATCAGTGCATATTTGGGATTACAAACTGACCTCTAATTCCATAATATATAATATACAAATATTTAAGTTGCCAATATAATATGAGATTATTCTCAGCATGTTTCGACAATAAAAGATAGCCTTTTTATTTAATCGACCATTTTATGTGATCCGATCTACGATACACAGTTTAAATAAAATAACAAAAAAATAGAAATTTTATGTTAAAAATTATACTTAAAAAATACATAAAACTACTAAAAATTTTATAGTGGCATTCACTCAGCCGTGAAGAACAGAGTAAATACTATGAAAAAGCACGACAAGAACGACAAGCGCATATGGAATTATACCCGGGGTGGAGCGCACGCGACAACTATGGTTACGGTTCTAAAAAAAAGAAACGCAAAAAAGACCGATCGCCCGCGGATTCGGGAGGTATTGCAAACAGAAATCTATCTTTGAAAAAAAAAAATTAAATTAAAAAAAGAAAAAGAAATGGCAACCAAAACTAATAAAAATTAGAAATCACTATATTCTTTCTTATTATTTGCCTTTTTTGTTTAGTTTTATTTACAAAAAAATTATTAAAGAAAAACAAAAAACTCAATATTGAGAATGTTAAATCAAACGATGTGAAATATTGTGCTAAAGCTCTGTTTGATGGGCATTTCTTTAAATATATTTTATTAATATTTTTTTAAGTCTTCAATTTTTCTTTTAGAATCTTAAAAAATATTCCGACTCATTTTTGAAGACATTTCTATTAATAATATGTATTTACATTTATTATTTATTTACATTTTTGTATACAAGTTTATTTTTAGAAATTATTTTCCATAAGGGACACTATTTTTTCAGTATGTTAGACCTCTTCCCGCCTCTGTTAAAATTTAACTTTCCTCAATTTAAAATCAAAATGTTGGTTCATTATCGCATAGACTAGAGCAATTTTAATTAAAAGAACCACATACTATTTTGATAATTTTTTATCAATTACTTATTTCTTATATAAAGTGTAAATATTTAACGCAGATAAAATTTCCCGATCAAAATCGATTTCTTATTTTATATTCTAAACGGAAAATTAGAAGAATAAAGTATGCACTATATAAAAGAGAAAATATAATAAGTATATTTACTAATTTTGTTTTTTGTTTAGATGTTTTTCAGAAAGAAATGGAAGCAATAACAAATCATTTTCTTTTTTTCTTTTTAATTTTTTTTTGTTTTATAATTTTTTCAATTTTTTTATGAAGAATATATATATTTTTACTTATTAAACAAAATCACCAACAGTAACATTAATAATTGCCTTTAATTTGAACAAGATATATGCAAGAAAGTTGTAAAATTTAGAAATTCAGACCAAAGATATTTTAAAAATAATTTATATATATATATATATATATATATATATATATATATATGTATATTTATATATATATATATATATATATATATATATATATAAATATATATATATATATATCTATATATATATATATATATATATAGATATATATATATATATATATATATATATATATATATATATATATATATATATATATATATATATATATATATATGTATATATATATATATATATATATATATATATATATATATATATATATATATATATATATATATATATATATATATATATATATATATATATATATATATATATATATCCATTATTATAAAAGGAATATATTTTGAATGCAGAAAGAAATTTTAATTTTTCTTCATTTTCGATCCTCTTAAAACGAAAATTTTCAAAATTTTATAAAAATGAAAATAGCAATATAACTTAAACCCTATTATTAAATCACCTGCAACAAATTAAATATATTTTAGACACGATAAAACAGTTTTTTTGGAATCTTAACTTTTTCTTTAATAATTCTATCATTATGTTTCATTTTTTTCTTTGATTTTATTATTTATTTTTTTTATTAATTTTTTGCAATTTTATTTGTATGAGAAAGTATGTAATATATAGCTGTATATTTTTATATATTTATATGGGAGTTGGGCCAGAAAACTATCTAGGCAATGTGAGCTCATAAGAAAACAATGAATTCCACGCGAGTTTTTGGCTTTTCAAAGTACAAATGATACAACAAAACTGATTGGTGAGATTCGGTACGAGTAATTGTTCATTCGAATGCTATTATTAATGTTCCCAAGATTTTCATACTTCTTTCACTAAATAGATAACATTAATTTAACAATCGAGAAAAAATTCTAACTTATTTGAGCATGGGCTGGCATAAAAGAGAACATTACTTTCGTTTTAAAAGATGTGAGATTCAACAATTGTTTGCTGGTTAACAAATTAACAAGTAAAAATAAATCTTTCGGTTGAGTACTATCCCCCATTTAATATTAACTAACCATTTTGGGGAAAACTTGTGCCCTTTTAAAATTTCGTAATTTTGTCTTGCTCGATCCTTGTCTAAATTAAGGGTACATTTTATTGGAGAATTTTTGTTAGTTTTATTGTATTTTGATTTATAAAGTTGTACATTTTTTAAAATTGAATTTTATTTAGGGTCTAAATAAAAATAATGGTAAGAAAATTTTTTAGGGCATTTGATTTTCAATGATAGTAAGATAAGATTTTATAATGCAATCGGTTAAAGATATAATATTCATCCAAGAAATGTATTCTTCTTTTATGTACATGTGCATGGTATTAGGCGTACCTATAGTTTTTCGTAAAATGTAATATAAATTTTAAATTTTCTGGACATCTAGTAGTGCTGGTTAGTAAAGAATGGATAAACTAATGATTCTCATCTTAGTATTTAATTATTTTTAGTTTCACGCAATTCTTTCAATGTTTGTATAATAACCTAAATGAATAATAAGACCACTCGCCATGCATTTTGTCAGGGTTCTCTGGTACATCATGTGATGAGAGAGAGAGAGGAAAGGTGGGCCAAACTAAAACAAATATCTTGGATAGACGTCTAAAATTATAAGCTAGGTACTCGTACTTTTTTCTATAAAAAATTTAAATCGTTGAGGGATTTATTCGAAAAAAATATTAAGGCGAGAAGATGGAATAGAATGAAACAGAAAAAAGGATTCTTTTTAAGCATTTATTAAAAGTTATTTCAGTTTTTTTATTTAATTTATGCAGCCCCCTTTTAGTTTGTACTGATTGTACTTTAGATTCTTATTTGAGCATTTGCTTATTTTAGATTTTGATAGTTATTCGTAATGACGTACGTTTATGCGGCTTCTGTATTGTTTCTAGTACTTTATTGAAAAATATTACTTCGTATATAAAACTTAAAAAAAATAATCTAAAGTCATCTAATATCTGAATATTTGTAAAAAAATGGCTCGAGTTCGCGATAGCATTTATTGAATTTAACCAATTAAAAATTGATTCTTGTTTAAATCACGTCACTTAGATCAACTAGTTCTCAACGTATATGGTGTCTCAGCAA
This sequence comes from Nephrotoma guestfalica, assembly GCA_963691935.1. Taxonomy (NCBI): domain Eukaryota; kingdom Metazoa; phylum Arthropoda; class Insecta; order Diptera; family Tipulidae; genus Nephrotoma; species Nephrotoma guestfalica. The sequence goes on along the minus strand of OY829916.1, from coordinate 1,143,856 downwards.
GAGTGCCGGATTTAAGTTTGCCGCCATTTTGTTAATACGAGTTGTGCGGTGATTTTTTTTACAGTTGTCACGTACAGACCACGCGATTTAAGAATATGGAGAAGTATTCAAACCAACAATGTTTAATTATTGTAAAAACACATTACAAAAGATGAAAGGTTTTTGCATAAATGTGGCTGTATTTCACCAATAGCGCGCCGTATTTCCTTTTTAAGATGTTCAACTGTTTCGGGCTTATTCGCATACACCTTTTCCTTCACATAGCCCCAAAGAAAAAAGTTTGAATACTTCTCCATATTCTTAAATCGCGTGGTCTGTACGTGACAACTGTTAAAAAAAATCACCGTACAACTCGTATTAACAAATGGCGGCAAATTTAAATCAGGCGCCCTTGCTGAGACACTCTTGCTGACTATATAACAAAAAGTTATACAGTCTCAACAGTTAAGTAATGCAACAAATGTATTGATATATTACAATAAAACTATCGAACTTTTATAATGGATTTTTTGTTATGCATAAAGGACTAGTTGATTTAAGTGTTTTGATATTAAAAAGGGAAGGGTGATTATGTTGTGGCCAACACCACCCTATTTTCTTTTACTACGAATGTACATAGATCTCGAATATATCACACCAATATACCACACATACACCACACATGTATAATCAAAACCCTTCCCGATTTCAGAAAACCAACAAGGTCAACTCTTGTTGAACATTCATCTTTAAATTTATTTGATGTTTTCTTTGTCGTTTCTTGTAAATTCTATACTTTTAATTATCATTGGAAAAATCGAAAAAAGCTCCGGAATCGGTCGTTTCCGGCACACAAATTTCCACCACGTTTCGGAAGAATCTCCCAATTTATAAAAAAAGCTTTAATGTGAAATTTTATTCCAAATAATCAATTCGCTTGGACAGTAAAGATGCCGAATTTTCGTGAAATAAAAAAGTAAAAGTTATCATTTCCGGTACAATTTTAAAAATGAGGTTATATACATACTGCTCAAAATAATTTAAAAAAATAAAGAGTTCCTAAAGAAATTTTCACTTACAGTGGACCGATTTCGGCCAAATATCGCTAGGATTTAACAATTTATAGAAAAAGCTTAAGTATGAAGTTTCTCCCTGATCAATCAATCCGTCTTCCCTGTACAGAAGCCGAATTTTTGTTGAAAAACCGTTGGTAAAAAAATGAAAAGCTGGCTGGATGGAGGCTGCTATTTCCCTTAAATTTTGGAAAACTGTTGTCGACCGATATTGTCGCAAATTTAATTTAGAATCTTTTAGTTTATAGTTCAAAATATTTGGAAAAATGAATAAACTTTTATGGATGCCGTCACTTCCTGTGGATTGATTTCGTTCAAACATTACTGGGATCTTTCAATTTATGGAAAAACTATAGTATGAATTTTCATCCCGAACAGTTATACCGTCTGGGCGGTATAGATATCGATTTTTTGTTGAAAAACAGTTTTTATGATGCAAATTTAATTTAAAATCTTTCAGATCATAGTCGTTTTTCTCTTAGAGGATAGTTTTAAAAATACCTACTATACTGTCTGAGCTGCCCAGAGGCCAAATTTTTGTTGAAAAACAATTTTTTTTGTCCAAAATCGTCAATACCGTTTAAATTTTGGAAAACTAATGGTCCTATATTGTTACAAATTTTATTTAGAATCATAGTTGAGTTCATAGTTGATTTTCTCATATAGTATAATCTTCTCAAAATATTTGCAAAAAACGGAAAAGCTAATACCTATTCCGATGGACCGATTTCAACCAAAAAATACGGGGATCTTCCAATTTATGAAAAGACCTTTTGAAATTCGATAAATGTTATCACGAACCCGAACCAATTTTTTACGAAAATGCAGCTAATATAGAACACGTTTTGCCCAAGGTTCATCAATAGAGTTGGCAGCTAAGTTCAAAATACAATTTAAATCACCTTCGAAATGGTGATATGGATCAAAAATTGTGTTAGTTTAACTGGAAAGGTTACAGCTCCATAATATGTAGATTGAATTGTGGAAAGGAAATGTCAAAAATTTGAATGAACCTGAAACACTAGAAACACTAATTCATTTTTTTTCAAGCTATTTGTTTGTTTTGATGAAGTATTGAGGTTTGCTGCATAATTCTTATTAATAGTGTGTATCTAATCAAGTCATTTGGACTAATAAACAATTTGTTTCAAACTTAATTTACTAGTTTGTCAGTCGTTATCTCTGGCCTCTACCCATTGTCGTTCCATAGTTTATGGTAAAATAAAAAAAAACATAATTTGTATCGTGGCTTTAAAATCAATACTAAACTGTGACAAGGACTATACTAGCTCAAAAGGTTTAGTTATTCTGATTCTGCGCATCATATTTGAGTTATTTGTGAGCTAGGATGCCTCAATGTTGGCGAGTGTCTGGACTCTATGCCTTCGTGCATTTTTCGGGATTTTCTTTGATACTTTATTTGATAAAGGTTTCGATACAGGTCTTGGTTCCTGATATATCAGAGTGTACCAACCATATTCCTTATTACTTTGTTCTGGAATCAATGGATGACATTTATATTGCTCTGTTTAGTACATCGTTTTCATTTCGGTTGCATTCTCGCAAGCTGATTTCTGTATGTAGCATATTAATTTTTGAAGTTTGTATTTTAACTGCTCAGGATTTTGCCGCGGCACTACTAAGTTAGCTTTCAATTCTAAGGACTTTCTAAAGTATTCCCAATTGGTGTGCATATTTAGTAGAGTTGGATCGTTTGCTTTTTATATAATTTCTTTTTACTAATGCTGCCTACATAACTTGGAAATAAATATCATCATCATCCTGAACTCAAAACCAATCAAATTTCGTGAAATGCTTTATGTCCCTCCTAATAGTTGCATACTTGATTTAAAATATTTTTCACTTTGTATTGAGCAAAAGCAATAGTAACTAACTTCAGTACGATACTATGGTATTTTTTCCGAACTAACTCCCAATGTCACGTGGTGCGTACTTGCGATCTTGATTATAAAAAAATCAATCAGATCAGGTATTTTATTTCGATCAGTTGGCCAATAACTCGGTGTTCCAGTTGATAATGCTTCGCAACTGTTTACACTCATAGTTTTGAGTTCTTCTTTATCTTAGGTTGTAGTTAGTTTAGAGACCCAGTGAGTATTTTTTGCATTGAAGTCTACTCCAATTATGATCTATTTCCCAGTTTGCTGGAAAAAATCATGACAGTTCTTTTGTTTCAGTGAATGCTGCGATTGACAGTAAATACTAACGATATGAATTATTGCAAGTATTTCTTCTGTTTGATATTTTAATTCCTCGTAACAATCAAACATATTGCACTAATTAGCCTGGAGAACTGCAAACAATTCTAAAGGGGTAATGCTATTATAAATAGAAATATAGTATTTTCTAATTATAACAATATTACCCCATTTAGAAGTGTCTCCACTTTTCTATCCTGATTAGTGCAATCAGGATATAAATGATTGACTAGTAAAGTGTGTTTCTGATGTAAGGAATATGTCAATATTATCTGTGTCCAGGACCATCTGCGATTCTTATTGATGTGGTAAGGTTCCAGGGATGGCTCTCTTAGTGTTGTATTCTGGTTTCTGTAGTCGCTTATTAAAGGTATTAAAACGGTTCAATATCAATTGGAGCGTTTGGTGTATACTGTCATTTTGCTCATTTTCCTTTGAGTCTCGTTCCTCAAGCGAGAAAACCTGTTGTTATTTGAGTGCAAACATTCCTTCTCGTCTCACCTTGCGAGGTTTCGGGCACTTTTAACCTTACTTATTGAAATTCTTCTTTGGATTTTTTCTTGGATTTTTAGCGTTAATTGGTTTATTTCTGATGTTTTGTAATTCAATAGTAATACTACCTATATAGTTTGGTGGATGGTTTTCCCCACAGTGTACACATTTAGTAAGAACTTTTAATGGTTTTACAAGGAAGAGAATAAAAAAAATATATTTCTGAACACAAGTCAAAGCGTTTATTGGATTAGATCATAGATACTTGTACACTGAATAGATTAATGGATTGAATACAAAGTCGTACTGAGATCAGAGATAGGAGCTTAGAACACCATTCAGAGAAATTTAATAAACAGATAAGAAATTTGTGAACCACTGTTGTTCTAAATCGAAATGTCTTTTTTTCACTTTATGCCACCAATAAAAATGAGAAATAGATAATTGTAACCACAAAAATTATGACTATGAGCTCGTAAGGTATGAGCCCATTCAGGCATTTTTGTATTCATAATTACAAAAGTTTTTAAAATATTACGTCACACATTTTTAAATTTTCTTTTAATTTAATAAAATCCAGCAGAATTCGTTGTTAATCGAAAAAAAGAAAAATTTATTAAATCCAGTTCAAATCCAGACAAGTTTTTTCAGGATTTACTAAATTTATAATCGCTCCATCCATATACTGTTTTTGTCCGCACGCCTTCTCGTAAATAAACTCCATTGCTCAATTAATTAATTAATAATGTCCACACAAAGGAAAATGTAAATCGAAATATTTAGTATTGTCGAATACTAGTTTGTTTTACCCTTTACTGCTTTATCTAGAGAAGAATTTACGATATACTACTTTAATTTCGCCAATCGTTTTTTGTGAATGCGGAAAATAACATATGGCCGCAGAAAACCAAAAAATTATAGTGGAAATTCTAATCCATAGATTTTCCCCAAATTTTCCTCGTAGGCTCAGTATGACCTAATCTATTAGAAAAATAACTGAAAGTATTGGTTACTAGTGAAAGGTTTTGAGTTATTGGCCAGAAACTGAAAATAACTTATATGGGCCACAGAAAATCAAAAAATTATAGTGAAAATTTTAATCCATACATTTTGCTCAAATTTTCCTCGTAGTCAGTATGACCTAATCTATTAGAAAAACAACCGAAAGTATTGGTTACTAGTGGAAGTTTTTGAGATATTGGCCAAAAACTGAAAATAACCTATATGGCCGCAGAAAATTAAAAATTATAGTGAAAATTCTAATCCATAAATTTTCCCCAAATTTTCTCGAAGTCTCAGTATGACCTAAGCTATTGTATTTTTTTATGGCATGAAAAACATTCCAATTTGGATTTTTGAACTCTTGAGACTACCCCTCCAGTGCTATAATTTTGGTTGTACTCCACAGCTGTGTGTAGTGATAATGCGTTAACAACTTCATTATCAGCGTCTAGCAACAGTTGTTGCGTTAGTACAAATTTGAGTGACCGCATGGATGGTAACAGCATAAAACTAATTGTAAAATGGAAGGAAACGAGCTTAATCTCTCTTTCTCGCTCTGGCATGCCTGTATGCCTCGAAGATACTTCACTATGTACTATGATATGTGAGACGACTCATTTTTCGACTATAGAATCAATGAACAAGCATATAATCCATTTATGTATTCTGAAATTTTGTGAATCAACAAAACCCCCTAACATAAAACTGTATCCACATTTAATTTTGATGATACCAACAACCAAAAATATACAAGTGTGGAATATCACCAAAAATTTTTGAAGACAGCAAACATATTTAACAAAATTAGAACTATAAAACATCGTACAACCTGGTGTTTAAAATTAATTTGGTCGTATTGCTCTTCATTTCATATATAGTTTTATATGGGATAAACCGGCAGATCATTTAAAATTCATTTTAATTCAAAATGAACACTTCGATCAATAAATTTCACGACGTTATATTATAAAATTTGCGGTAAGCATAATTTCGTAATATTTGGAACACCACTCAAAATTAAATCAGAATCAAATTGGAAAATCGTAAAAAATACTTCCACTATTATAATTTAAAAATAATCATTTTTAATATATATACGAGTACATATACGGCTCAGATAACTATACTGATCATCCTTAATTGATTTTGTAAAAATTTGGTTTGTCATCATCCCCGGAATTTCGCATTTCCACACAGATTTTTTTCGAGTTGGTGTTCTTCTTATGTATAAACTAATTTCAGGAAAATCAGACCGGTTTTCGGTTTTTGTAGTCACTACGTCGTTGTCTTGGGACATGTGGGTCGAGATTTTATTGTTGTGCATTTGATAATGACAGCGAATGGGTGCCTAAAGCCCAGGCAAAAAAGAATATTTTTGTAAATTGAATTTCCAAAAAACAATAAAAATTAGAACAATCCAAAGTGGTATTAATATTTCAATGCCTTTCAAGCAATATACTACATGTTTTTAAATTTAAAAAGCTTTTTTTAAAGTATTATTTTATTTTGCTGGATTAAACATTACCACCGTTCATTATAACTTTATTAATAAAACCCCGGCGCTTTGACCGTATATTCCGTCACAATAATTTATGAAAATTCGACAAATAATTTTTATAAAAAATTATGGAAACTATCATCATCTAGTTACTAGTGTTTCAAAATTCGAAAAACATAGTTCAAATTATACAGAGTAATACAATAGCCTCAAAAAGTTAAGAATTTTGACTAAAACAAAAATTTTGTATCTTCAACGTCTTCTTGGACGTTTAATAAATTTCGAGGCGAATTTTAAATTTCCTTTATATAAATACTTTCCCAAATTTGCCGTTTAGTAAAACTTTGTTTCTTATCCAGTATACAGCGTCATCTATAGACTTAAGTGACCACTTCCTCGAAGATGATTGGTTATTGCACTATTTGACGAAATATAATCATGAGTAGCCAACAACAACATTCTTTTTTTAAAATTAATTGATTTTTTTTAAAACTTATCTATAATCAGAGCCTAAACTGGCATTTTTATGCTTTACTTTGTAATTTTGTACGTTTATCATTGCTTAACACATTGATATTAGCCATCTCGCTTGCAAACTTAATTAGGCCCCACGAATATCACACTAAAGTTTTAATATCATTTAAAAATTTCAATGTAAGGTACGAGTATATATACAATTTTAACTTTTACATTCGATCAATAAAAGGCTAAAAGACTCATTTTTTGTGTTGCGTATTTTTTCAAATTATAGGTGTTAAAATTTAGATAAAAATGTCTCATGTGTCGATAACATACCCGTTAATTTACGTTAATTTTTTAATTTGACAAATGAAAATACCCCGAAAAATATTTTCTCTACGAAGAAAATTATTAATTGCAAAGTTGACGTATATGTAGAAAGGCGCACATAAGATTGCTCTATATTTATTGGATAATAAGGATATAGTTGGTTAAAAGAGAATCAACTTGATTTCTAAATAGGAACTGTACCTTTTCTGGCAGAATATGCTTCTAGATTAAAAATAGCTAAGTGGCCAAACGCACCCAATAAGTGCTACAAGTTCTTAATTAGATTTTACAAAAACAATGAAATTCCACCGAAATTTGAGAAAGCATTCCCCTTTAACTTAAACTGAACTGTTGATACATCATAAATTATTTAGGGACTTCAGTTTTAATCTAAGTGTTTACCAGCGATTATCAATTACCTAAAAACAGCCTTAATCCTTAAAAAATATTTCTATCTGTTTTTTTGAAATGGAACCAAGGCCATTCTCATTCAATGCTATCAACGGCATTTTGCTTTCTTGTCTGGAAGATAATTAAACAAAGTATAAATTTATGTATACATATATCTAAATGGGAACACTATTTAATAAGATTTCATTATTTTCTCTAAATAATTCTTAACAATAATAAATAAAATGCCTATTTATTAAAATTATCCGTTTGTTAAAAGTGGCCCAAAAAATTGAATCCTCACCTGTTTTAAAACATTTTGAATTATTCCACTGACAGTTTGCGCAGAACGATACAATAATTATTTTTCTATGTACATTATTCTCTCCCGTTGTTTTCCTTGATAAATAATTAATTCATAGATTTTTATTTATAAAATTTTGAAAAAGAGTACGTTAAAAAAAATTGTAAATTTCACTCTTATATAAATAAAATGACGCTGTAAATTATACACCATGTTTTTCTAGGTAGATGTAGTAGATAAAGTAAAGGGGTAAAACAAATCAGTGAAAGTTATCATAGAAATCGGTGAAGATTTTCGGTGGTCTTGGATTCAAAGCAAAGTATTATGGGATGAGGAAAAATGTCGTAATCTTCGCGTTCGACGATCTGGGCGAAACAGGTGGTGTTTGTGATAAATGTCCTTTAGAAGATATAAGAGAACTATTAGATAGAATTGCAATCCGGGTTTCTCCAAAAAATTCCAGCATGTCCGAACTAGTATGGTAATGACACACGTGATGATAATAAAATAAAAAAAATTGAATTCTCATTCGAATTTTTAAATTTCTAGTTTTGTTGTTTGCCTAATGAGTCAGTCAAACCGGCCATGATCACAACCGATCAAGGCCTTCTCGCCTGACAATTTTAATAATGCGTTTTTTCTGCTTTTCTTCGCCATTTTCAAGAAAAGTTTGGTGGTAGTTTTTCTAAATACCCCCGATATAAAAATAAATATACATATATCTATATAATTTCATCGCTTAGTAGTTTGGAATGCTAACATGGTTTGCTTCAATTATTTTACTTTTTATATTTAAAAATATATCATTTTCTTTGTTTCAATAAATTTAAAAAAATAACAATAAAATAATACAATCTAGGCATGCGACCCGAAACCGTTGAACGATCAGTCTCGAGATGTATAAAAATGAGTGCTCTGAAAAAAAAAGAAAAAAAATTACAATATTTTGGTTTCCCTATATAAAACATATATACAAAAAAATATCGTTGAACTCTCGATTGGTTTTCCAAAATTTCTCGAGATTTTAATGCGTTAGCTCAAGAATCAAGTTTCTTTTATCTCTGTAACTGTTTGGAGCTTTATATATATATATATATATATATATATATATATATATATATATATATATATATATATATATATATATATATATATATATATATATATATATATATATATATATATATATATATATTTATATATATATATATATATATATTTATATATATATATATATATATATTTATATATATATATATATATATATATATATATATATATATATATATATATATATATATATATATATATATATATATATATATATATATATATATATATATATATATAAATATATATATATATATATATATATATATATATATATATATATATATATATTTATATATATATATATATATATATATATATATATATATATATATATATATAAATATATATATATATATATATATATATATATATATATATATATATATATATATATATATATATATATATATATATATATATATATATATATATATATATATATATATATATATATATATATATATATATATATATATATATATATATATATATATATATA
>OY829916.1:1061072-1128572 GCA_963691935.1 Nephrotoma guestfalica | reverse complement strand
TTTCAATATACGATTTTTCCAATAACCGCGCTTTCCATTGGCAACCTACCGTTAGTTTCCTGCTAAACATGTCATTACCATTACCTATAAATCATTTCGAACCGGAAATTCAACAATAAATTTTTTCAAAAATCCCTGTTAAGCCTTACTGATTTTGAACAGATAAGATTTGTTGTCACAGATTCCGTATGTTTCGGTTATTTTGCTTTAGTGATATAATTTTGAGTAGAGCTGAGTCTAAGTTGTTCAAATATTGTCTAAATTTGTATAAAATTAATAATAAAGTGTCATAGTTTGTAACTTAAGTTTATGTTAGCTGGAAGTGTCATATTAACCAACTAAATCTCCCAAATTAAATAAATCTTGGAATTGAAACAAAACGAAACATGAGAGCGGATCTTTAATTAATAAAAATTCGATAGGTTATCGAGTAGACAAATCGAAATAGTTAAAGTTGCAGCATTTCCTCCATTGTTCCAAGTATATGGGGTTCAAAATATTAAACATTTATTAATTCTAATTAGATAACGGAAATCAACCGGGTAATTATCAGCTCTTTTATTTGGGATACCCTGTATAAATATAAGCAAAATTTGTTTATATGTACCGAGTGGCTCATATTAATATAAACTTCCAGATTATCATGAAACCACCAACCTAATTAAAATGTCAAAAAATTGTAGATTTATTTAAAACCCATATTTTGTAATTTGTTTAATGTGATATCTTTGTTATTATATAAAACACCAAATTCAGGTACACCAAATTTTGTAATTCTGCAAAATCTGAAATCGATTCAACTGGAATTATATGTGACCCATCAAAGACAAAATTAACGTGCTTGACTGTTATAAATATGCGCTTTTCTAGATAATCTGGTTGCTTTGTTTGCGATGGGCTACTCTGTAAATATATTTTCAAATGGCGGCAAATATTTATTTAAAAATAAATCGATCAATTTAAATAAAGAGAATTAAAAAAAATATCAAATAAGATGTACAGACATATTTTTATAGAAAAATAATTTAAAACAAAAATAATTATAAAATAAATGGGACTCATTCGAATTTATATCTAATCAGAACGCGGATGCGTTCAAAATTTCATTTAACTTCACAGTGCAAGCAGCAATTCAATAACAGCCAATTCATTAATTCATTCGATGAATGCAGCCATGCATTGCTGAATTTTTATAGCAGTATTTGTGCAGTTACTGAATTTTTGAATTCATCCCGTATTTGCCAAATAAATTTTGTGGCAAATATATTGTGTGTAAATTTATTTATTATAAAATAGGTGCACACTTTAAAAACGACTGATGTTAAATTAAAAAAAAAGTAAATTAGAATGACATATAATCACTTATATTTAAAAACAGGTATTCGCTTTGAATTGTGCGCCATTTAGATTAATATCAAATACTGAAAGTATACAATTTATCGTCGTATACCTGGTATTGCGATTTTTTATTTCAAAGTTACCAAGGGACAGGAATATAATCATTAAGATAAATTTATTAAAGACCGCGTGTCATATGTGCAATATCTTTAAACAATTAAGTCTTCCAAAAAGAAAAAATATATAATAAAATAAATTTTGTATTTTATAAAACTATGCAAAAATAAAAAAATATCGGATTTTATGTCATTCTAATAAAATAGATAATCAATATATGAACATAGTTAAAATTCGCACGTATCATTGTTCATTAATAAGATTATGTTTATTCACAAGAATATATTTAAAACACGAGTCTAATTTCTCTCACCACAATCTTAACGATACCACCATACTTAGTAGAAAATGATAGTTTACACGAACAAAATTTAACCTAAATCTTTCGTATGGAAAAGTTCGTGTGGGTATCTTTATAAACAAGAATACAACGGATTGGCAGCTTTTATTTTATTTTGTTCTAATTATTTTTTTTTACGATTTTTAAATAAAATTGCAAAACACCTTGTTTCACATTAAATAATAATACTCCACTAACATTTAATTTTCCATTTGTATCAAAGTATTTTTGACTCCAACTTACCGATTAAATTACCGTGAAATATAATAGTTTGTAACCTGAAATCGTCGGACTCTAACATCGAAATTCCGAAGCTCTTGTGTTCAAATATTAACATAGCGACGTTTGTTTAAAACTCCAGGATTGCGGTAAATGGATTATCTTTATTCCTGCGGTTGATGAGAGCTATTTAGAGTTGGATTACCATTTCTTGTGAACAAATCAACTTCAAAGCGAAAATTAACAGACAACGCCAAAAAACGCTCATGTACTTAGCATTTAGGCCAAAGAAATTTAAAAAAATTAATTTCGTGTTTTTTTCGTATGTTGTTATTGATTTCAACAGCAATTTGATCATATTAATATTTTCTTGAAAGTTTATCACATTCTGTTGTGGATCATTAAAAATCTATAGGAAACACTTTAAAAGGAATACTTTCATTTTATTAGTAATGTTATTTACATGAAATTTATTCGAGCAAATTACATCTAATTGTTGAAAGCTTCTTTGATTTCTACTATTTGTTTGCATAACACGGTTGTTTGGTTTAAGAAACTATACCCAACTCACTTTTTTTTTTTTTGGAAAAGTGCAGGTCAAAGTGCGGAAAGGCATATTGTCTTAATTCAAAACGAATATTCCGAAAACTATAATTTCAAAAAATATATATGTATATTAAATTCGGTGAGTTTCATGCATCTTTCTCTACATTAAAAATTAATAATACAAATAACATCGTCCATCTAAAGTTGCGTTTGTAAATCATGTAACAGTCAATCGAGGGTGATGGAAGGCCGGGTTGAGAATTGTTTCTGAACAAGATTAATGTATTTAATAATTTTGAATTTTGAATTTTTAACTTTAAATATTCAAGAGAGGGTCTAATATTTTACCACTAATTATCAGCAGGAGTGGCATACGTATATGAAAATTTGTGTTACTTATTTAATTAACATTTCCTAAGACACTATAATATGTACTAGAATGTCCGATCATAAATAATTAATGAATGTTAAAAAAAACAAGTGTAGAAAAGAAAAAAACAAATTTGTACTAAGCCCATTTAAAGCTCAAAATCACAATTTAAAAATTAATAAATAAAATAGTTAAGAGCATTGGAAAAAAAATATCAATTTATATTTTTAAAAAACCAGAAAAATGAAAAAATAAAAAAAATAAAGTATTCAATAAAAAATAAAAATGTTTTGTTTTAATCATATGCTGCTGCCTGCCAGTCAGGCAAACTACAAGCCGAGAAGACAATTGATTATTTAAAAACTTATTTAAAACTTAATTTACAATGCTGAACTTTCCAAAAAAAAAAAATAGTTCACTGCGCGTATCGAACCCAGCACCACAACTTGTAAGAAACGCGCTTAACCATCATACTACGAAATAACCGTTTTTCATAGTCACAAAATATTAAAAAACGTTTTATATGTAAGCTATTACCGCGACATCTTAATTCCAAATATATAATAAATTCAAACTGCGACATCTTAAGTCCAATAGCGCAAACTCAAAATGAAATCGATTTATATTTATGTGCGCCTATTACACGAAAAAATAAATTTCGAATATTTTGTGATTTTTTAAATTCCATTTTGTTATTCAATTTATTTTTATGTGCGCCTGTTACACGAGAAAATTAATTTCGAGAATTTTACGATTTTTTAAGACACAATAAATTGAAAATGGCGCCGATTTATTTTTATGTGTGTTTTATGATGTTTTAAAACATAAATCATAATAAAACACTCTAGAAAACCTAATTTCGTCTAATATGCGCACATAAAAATAAATCGGCGCTATTTTCAATTTATTGTGTCTTAAAATATCATAAAATTCTCGAAATTAATTTTTTCGTGTAACAGGCGCACATAAAAATAATGAATAACAAAATGGAATTTAAAAAATCACAAAATATTCGAAATTTGTTTTTTCGTGTAATAGGCGCACATAAATATAAATCAATGTTTCATTTTGAAATATTTGTGTTTTTATTTTGTAATAATTCCGTGATTTGTATGATACTTCGTGGTTTGATGGTGAAGCGCGTTGCGTTCAAGCTGCGGTCTCAGGTTCTATGCTCGCTGTGAAATGAAAGTAAATTTATTTTAAATTAAGTTTTTAAATAAACGAAGCAAAATTTTAATAAATATATAAATTCTATTTAAAAATCTTATTAAATTTTATATTTATCAACCACCAAAAGTTTGCTTGTTTTTATATCAATTAAAGTTTCATTAAGAAAAATATCGACAATGACGAGTATCGAACTCGAGACCGCAGCTTGATCGCAACGCGCTTCACCATCAAACCACGAAGTCTCATACAAATCACCCCATTATTACAAAATAAAAAAACAAATATTTCAAAATGAAACTGATTTATATTTATGTGCGCCGAAAAGACGAAATTAGGTTTTCTAGAGTGTTATATTATGATTTATGTTTTAAAACATCATAAAACACACATAAAAATAAATCGGCGCCATTTTCAATTTATTGTGTCTTAAAAAATCGTAAAATTCTCGAAATTAATTTTTTCGTGTAACAGGCGGACATAAAAATAAATTGAATAACAAAATGGAATTTAAAAAATCACAAAATATTCGAAATTTATTTTTTCGTGTAATAGGCGCACATAAATATAAATCAATGTTTCATTTTGAGTTTGCGCTATTGGACTTAAGATGTCGCAGTTTGAATTTATTATATATTTGGAATTAAGATGTCGCGGTAATACGGTAAAACGTTTTATATGTAAGCTATTACCGCGACATCTTAATTCCAAATTAATAATAAATTCAAACTGCGACATCTTAAGTTCAATAGCGCAAACTCAAAATGAAATCGATTTATATTTATGTGCGCCTATTACACGAAAAAATAAATTTCGAATATTTTGTGATTTTTTAAATTCCATTTTGTTATTCAATTTATTTTTATGTGCGCCTGTTACACGAGAAAATTAATTTCGAGAATTTTACGATTTTTTAAGACACAATAAATTGAAAATGGCGCCGATTTATTTTTATGTGTGTTTTATGATGTTTTAAAACATAAATCATAATAAAACACTCTAGAAAACCTAATTTCGTCTAATATGCGCACATAAAAATAAATCGGCGCTATTTTCAATTTATTGTGTCTTAAAATATCATAAAATTCTCGAAATTAATTTTTTCGTGTAACAGGCACACATAAAAAATAAATGGAATTTAAAAATCACAAAATATTCGAAATTTGTTTTTTCGTGTAATAGGCGCACATAAATATAAATCAATGTTTCATTTTGAAATATTTGTTTTTTTATTTTGTAAGAATGGCGTGATTTGTATGATACTTCGTGGTTTGATGGTGAAGCGCGTTGCGTTCAAGCCGCTGTCTCAGGTTCTATGCTCGCTGTCAAAGTAAATTTATTTTAAAAAGTTTTTAAATAAACGAAGCAAAATTTTAATAAATATGTAAATTCTATTTAAAAATCTTATTAAATTTTATATTTATCAACCAGTTTGGCTTGTTTTATATCAAAGTTTCATTAAGAAAAATGACAAACACGAGTATCGAACTTGAGACCGCAGCTTGAACGCGACGCGCTTCACCATCAAACCACGAAGTATCATACAAATCACGCCATTATTACAAAATAGAAAAAACAAATATTTCAAAATGCACATCGATTTATATTTATGTGTGCCTATTACACGAAAAAATAAATTTCGAATATTTTGTGATTTTTTAAATTCCATTTTGTTATTAATTTATTTTTATGTGCGCCTGTTACACGAACAAATTAATTTCGAGAATTTTATGATATTTTAAGACACAATAAATTGAAAATGGCGCCGATTTATTTTTATGTGCGCATATTGTGCTTAGTTTCGTGGATCCCCCTATAAGTTTCCTAGTTATCCTGTGTGTATACAGAAGCGGCGCGTATGCAAATGGTCTAAATTTATAAATATAAAAACTAAATATGTTAAATCGAAAGTGTTTAATAATTTATAATAAAATCAATTTTTTTATTATACAAAATAAAGTTAATAATTAATATTAAAAACAAAAATAAAAATGACTAAAAAATCATATAATAGTCATATATTTAAACTTATAAATTATTGATAAACAATTTTTGTGTAATTTATCAAAGAAAAACAAATCTGTATATTTAGAAATTACAAATATAAGTGTAATATTATTCATAAAACATATATATATTTATGTACCACGTTTTGACGTCATTTTGAATTAATTGTTTTATTTTTGTGTTATAGTCGAGATTTTTTTTGCGTTTAAGAGGCGAACAAAATAAATTGATGTGCAATTTATTATATATATATTTGCGTTGGACGTAAGATGTCGCTGCTTGAATTTATTATATGGAGTTAAGATGTCGCGGTAGTTAGTTACAAAATAACCAAAATATTTAATTTTATATAATGGCGATATATGAATGGTAGTTCGTGGTGTGATGATTAAGCGTATTTGAAATACCATATATACGGTCTCTATATAAAATACAAAAATAAATATTTCGTAACTAACCTGCTACTGCGACAACTTAACTCCATAAAATATATTTAATTGCAACCTACTATTGCGACATCTTCATCTTAACTCCATATAATAAATTCAAGCAGCGACATCTTACGTCCAACGCAAATATATATAATAAATTGCACATCAATTTATTTTATGTTCGCTCGTAATAAACGCAAAAAAAATCTCGATTATTTTATAATTTTTTAAGACAATTGAAAATGTACGTCGATTTATTTTTATGTGCGCCTATTACACGAAACAATAAATTTTGAGTATTTTATGATTTTTTTTAACACAAAAATAAAACAATTAATTCAAAATGGCATCAAAACGTGTTGACGTTTTCCTGTCAAATTGCGTAATATGATAAAACGCTTAATATTTAATTAAAATGCATTGAATTATAAAATATTATTATTATTATTAAATATTATTCTACAATGGGAACACATCCGGAAGGCAACAATTATCACGTAGCGGCATTTCCTACAGTGGGTCCCCTTCCGGTATAACGGTGGACATGATTTTTTTTGCAATTGGAGACCGTGGTTGCGTCGATGAATTTATCAAATGAGTCGATAATGATTGAAATGTGTACGGTACTCAAAGATGTAGCCCTCCTGTGGTACTGGACGTATCGCCGGCATAATCCACTGGGCTCATTTTCTGATTTAAAACGAGATTTTGTCGAACGGTTCAAGGATTGTAGACCCGATTATGAGATCCGAAGAGCCATCGAAGCTAGGAAACAACACTCTAACGAAACATTCATTGATTTTTATCATCACGTATGGGGTTTGACATTGCAATGTCATACTCCATACCGAGATGAAGAACTCATACAACTATTGATGTCAAATATGAAACCAGCACTTCAATACCATCTAACCAACCAACGCTTTGCTAATATCAATGACCTTGTTAAAAGCTGCACCGCCTGGGAAGAAACATTTAAACGATTCCGAGTTTCACCTGATAGCAATCTAACCATTCGACGTGCCATTAATGAATTGAACACAATCTTTCAAACCACGTGCCCTCCATCAGAGACAACGTTTATTTCCTCTATTCCTTCGGGCGACGTATACGGATCTGTAGCCGCTATAAAAGAACCGTCGAATAATTGAATACAGTCACAAGCTCGGCCGCCATATACACCAGGGAAAACCAATCGTGCTAATTCATCAGGTCCAGATAGCAACCCAATTTGCTATAATTGTGCTGACATTGGATACATGTTTATGGATTGTTCGCCCCCCCCCCCCCCCCCACAGGTATCTTCTGTTATCGATGTGGGTTAAAGAACACAATTACACCGAGATGCTCACGATGTGCGGGAAACGTAATGCGGGGTCAATGGAGGGCCGCCGAAACAAGTATTGCCCAGGACAATTTGGCAATTCCTACAGGAAGGGACGCCAACATTTTCACCCTGGCTTCGATGTTGTTCTGCTTCAAGAAAATTGAACGTGCTATTGTGTTGTGAAGTCATTAAAGGATTCCAATTGGGTTGATTTGAACTGGTAGGTACCACCGAGGAGATCGGTGCATTAAAAACCGAGACACTAGATCCACACGATCTCGCGGGATGGGCCAACGAATAATGAAGCCTTCGATCTTCAAAGCGTACATGAGATGGTGGAGGCTTGCTCGTACTGTATAAAGTTGGTGGGACCCTAGAAGGATTCACCGTGGTGTTGGGAGTACCATTTAAAACTTGCGTCTGAAGTTCATTTCGTTCCTGACTCAATGTCTTTACCTGATCCGACAATAATTCTAGTTTGGACATAAGGGCCATCAATAGTCGGGTTTGTTCCACAGTGTCAAGTGTGTTCGTAAGAGGAAGTTGAGTCTTCGACTCGCTTAACTTTGCTTCATTTTTAAAAGCATTGGTCGACGGTTGGTTTGATTGATTTGTACTTTCAAATATTGTTGAAGCAGCCGCCCTATTCGAAAAGTACGTGGAGAATTGTGTCTCAGTATGTGTAGCTATTGGTTGAGTTTGCCGTGCTACTAATAAAGCCGAGGTTAACGAATTTGTTACATCAGATTTGGCCGTATTTATTAGGTTAGTGTCAACAGGGTTGGTGTTCGAGTCACTAGTTACGGAAATCATTTGAGTTTAGTAAGTATTCTTCTAGTGAGGCAACCAAACTCTTACACGATTTCAACAATTGGCGGGCTGCTTCTTGATAAGTAGGAGAGCAAGATACCCGTTCTAGTCGACCACACACATGTACCAAACTACACCAAATTTTCTCTGCCCGATCCGTTTGTTCCTAACCCGGTATTGATTTTAAATCCGAGATATCCTGTTGCAACCGAATTAATTTGTTACGACAACATTCAATTTCCGCATTTGGATTTTTACTTGCTCGACTGTGCATTCGATGCGGGGCTTTCGTCGAACCGCTTTTCTCCTCATCAATTAATCTTTGTAGAGTGACCACTGCATCAGCAGACCCCGACAAGATACCGCGCAACTCACATTCTACGTCTATTTCATCAGTTTTCAAGGCTGAGGCTTTCATCATATCTAGAAACTTAGAGGAAAATTGCCTGACACAAACCAACAACAAAGAAAGCGAATGTTAAATAGTCGGCCAATCACTTGACGATACAAATTGCAAAAAAATATATACTTAATTTAACAGTAAAGGTAATTGGTAATTATCTTTTATTATTCTATATAAAAAAAATATAGTTATTATATCGTAAATTGACTTTATAATTTGAAGATAAACGTAATCAGGGGATGATGCACTCGGTTGCAGTTCTCCGTCGAAGATGATTCGCCACAATTAAGAGGAATTAAGAGGAAAATTATGAAAATGCAAGAATTTTTTTTTTCCATAATGCCTATATATATAATCGTGATTGAGTAATAATGGAAAAATTGTGCCGATGTAAAATTCCCTAACAATCAAACCAAAAAATGGGAAATTAAGTATAAGTTAGATTGGCAAGTCTAACCAAGCAAATTTAAACGGAAACAGTTGGGTATCCTATTGCCCCACATTAATAAAAATAGGCATTAGGATAGGATTGAATTCGATGTTGAACTTATCCAATTCTCAATTCAAACAGAGTTAACTGGAAACAGAATAACTTGGATAAGCGCTGCAGCGACAATCGAATAAAATGAAAATATTTAAATAAAAAAAAATAAAGAAATATAAAAACTACGACCTTGACATGCTCAGTTATTTATTCAAACAGCATATGTATATTGCCGGAAATATATTTAATGAACATTTATATAATATATATATATACATTTGTGTAAAATTCAAAATTTAAGTATTGGTAACGACGACAGCCGCGGGCGCGGCTATATATATATATATATATTTTTTTTATATATATTAATATTGAGTACAACCAGTCAAACAATTTTCTAAAATAAAATAAATTAATAAAGGTAACCTTTTGTTTAGGTTAGTCACTATTCCGATTACTCTCAGCTCCGTTCCATGTTTTATTTAAAGCTGATTTGAATAGAATGGTAATAAAATTATCAAATATTTATTTTAAAATATAGTCTTTTTGCTGCTTACCTTTATAGTTGTTTAAGTTACTTGCAGACCTGAATTGGTAATAATTGTTGGCATCATTTAAATAATTCGGTAGATGTGAATATACTGTAAAACAATATAGTACAGGATTTATAATATTCAAAATTATCAAATACATAATACGAATATTATTCAACTACTTGAAAATTTAATACCATGATTCCTGTTTTGTTGCAGCAGTTCATTTGCACGTCTTGGACGAAAATATGAATCAACTATTGATATATTGTTTATATTATCGATTTTTTTCATAAGAAAATCATTATCGTGTCCCCTATCTATGCTATTGCCACTATCACTATTATGCTCTAAATAATCTTGATATAACGAATTTTTATTCGTATTAAGGCTTTCATTTGAATTAGTCAGATTACTTAAATGAAATAATTTTAAATTGTATTCATCAACTGTATTGAATCCGTTTTCAAGTCGCCCCGGCGCTGTAATGGATGCACTTTTTCTTCCACTATTTTCAGCACAATTCTCGTTATAATACTTTTCGTTTAAAATATTTGGGGCAGGGGGAAGTTTTTTCCGAATTAATATTTCTTCAGGAATTTTCCATTTTTGTAAATCATCGTTCCATTCTGATTCGGATTTAATCAAATCAACATCCCTACACGACATATAAATAAAAAATTAGTCCAAATATCTAAATATAATCCATTCAAAATTATATTAAAGTCTTACCATAATCGTCCACTTTTCCTTAGTACTGGAAGAGCACATTCCATTAATTGTTGGTAGAATTTTATATTTTTTTCCAATCGTCGAATTGAATCGAGATAGTCAGTTCGATCAAGTTGAAATTCTGATTGTACATCAATAATTTCACGTTCAAGTGCCCGAACTTGTTGCCTCTGTTTTTTTAATGCGGCAGTTTTAAATTGAAGTTCCTGCTGAATGCTTGTATAATGGCCTTGCAATAAATCACGATCTTCTCCTTGCTCGATTCGATTCAAAACATTTGCCAATTCACTGTACCATTAAAATAAAGAAATTTATAGAAATTTACAAGAATTTGATTGTGAGCAAGAAAATCAAAACGGAAATCAAATCGCAAAGTTAAAATTCATTGGAAAGATGAATGACAAAACCAATATGAAAGCAAAAAATTTACTAAACATTTTTGCTAAAGGCTCATTAACGAGTATGTATAATGGTTTTCCAATTTTTTTCATACCAGCAAAATCTCTTGTTTTAAAAATAGTTATGATAATGTTGTTTATGAAAATACATCCAGTTATATTTATTGTGGTATGTGGGCTGCTTAGAAATGTAAATTCCGAAAGTTTCCAATCTAGCAAGACTAGCACATATATCGCTTGAAAACGATTATAATTCGTCAAATTCTTAAAAATCGGAAAACGAATCCTGGAATTATCTAGTTTAATTATGCAAATCATTTAAAAATTTGAGGATAAGTTTACGTATCTGTTCTTGAATTTCTAATTTAGCATGTCGGTTTGTGTTCAGTTTAACAATATTAAAATCATGTGTCATTAAGGTAATCGAACTCAAATATGCTAAGTAAAGGCATTCCTTAGACATCCGACTAGACTAATTTTTAAAGAGTAAAGCGTGAAAGTATTTGTATATCTGATGTGATAATGTGGTGAAAGGGTTCAGTAAATATGATACCTACCCGTTTATAGTAAATTATTATTTGAAGCCTGTTTATTTGTTAAGTAGTGAAGGAAATTAATAAAAACAGAAAAATATTCAGTGTAAAATATGCGTTTAATTAATTAATACCTTAGTCTCTTTTGAGATTCCAATTTTTTTTTGTTTCGTTTTTCTTTTAATTGTATATCATTTGATTTTTCTCCGCCAATCATAGAGTTTCTTATCGTTTGCAATCGATTTATTATGATGGAATTATCATTCATTGTTTCTGACGCAGAAATTGTGGTAGGTATAATTAGCGGTTTTTCAAATAAAATAGTTGCGTTGTTTTCGTTGATGCTGTTTAATTCGCCAGAAATTATCGGTCGGTTCGGTATTCGAATACAAACTTCTTGATCGGTCTGTTGGGAAATTGGTATTAAAATTTCATTTAGTTCATTTTTACCGAGTAAATCGGTTGACATTCCATTCCTTTCTGGACCCAAATTGTCTAGTAGTTGAGCTTTCTCTAATAAAATTTTTAGTTTCGTAATTTCTTGCTGATACTCCCGAATTATCGTATCTTTTGGGTCTTCATTAATTTTAGGTTTGTTATGAATACTTTTTGCTCGACTCGCGTAACGAACCGTCGATAACGTTTCATCGTAGTTATAATCGGCGGGTGAAACACAGGATATCATTAGAGTTTTCGTGTTGCCTCCTAGCGAGTCTTGAAGAAGTCTTGTTAGCTTTGCATCGCGATATGGTATATGTTTTGTTTTACCATCGACTAAGGCCGAAATAACATTGCCCAATGCCGAAAGAGATAAATTTATTTTGGTAGCCTCTTTTAATCTGTCACCAGTTGCGCCAGTTTTATTTTGACGTTCCGAACCAGCTAAATCAACTAAATTTAATTTACCTTTCTTTATTAAATTCATCCCATTGCGGTCCGTTGAAATTTGTTCGAGATTTATTGTGAAAATCGAATGTGATCTAGAACTACCAGCGTTCATATCCGTTGATCCGACTGCACGATGTTTAGCACCATGTATTAGTAAATTTTCACATTCAGTACTATTATGTACGGTATGCGAAGATAAATTTTTCACAGTAACTCCTTCACCTGGGACTTCTTTTAATTGCAAATTTAAATTTTCCGGACATAATAGATCGCGTATGTTTTCGTTATAAATTTCGAGATAACTAGCAAATGCCAAGTATCGCGTGTCAGATGATACAAAAATTGCCTCAAAAATATGCTCAAACGAACGTGAAATAATTCCACGCTGTGCTAAACTGTTTTCACTTTTATCGATTGAACCCAGTAGCTCGACCGGGCCTTGCATTGTATGCGATTTACCGCATCCGGTTTGACCATATGCAAAAATTGTTGCATTATAACCTTCCAGAACACTCTGAAAACGTACATATATCACTATTAAAAAATCTGTTCCAGAAAATGATGAGGCATGTTTCGCTTACCTCAACAAGTGAATAACAAATGTCATTGTAAATTGCTTCAGTGGGTGCATCCGAATTGTAAACATTATCGAAAACAAAAGATTTAGCTGGTGCTGTCACATCGTTTGGATTTATCAGATTAACAGTGCAATCATGAATGTCGACAATCGATTTGCACTTCATTTGTTTTTCTTTTGTATTCATTGGGCGGCAACGTACCACCACACAAACATTTTCATTGTTGGCCATTATTAGAGTTCAACAAAATTCTAAATATTGAATACACCAAATAAATTTAATCTTATCATAACGGGTCACCTAATTATTTCATTTTTAAAATCGTAAACACAGAAACACATTTATCCACAGAAACCACTTTTGAATATTAATAATAATTCGTCACTTGCGTATTTTGTATAATTCCGTTAAAATGTATTGCCGTCATCAGCATTTCGCGGTGAATAGATAAAAACTGAAAAATAAAATACAAATTATAAGGAAGATTTAATGTTTATATTCTTGAGTATCCCGGGTAACATGTAATGTAGTGTAGTATTTATATAGGAATGACCAACAGAAATGGTCGACATTTCATTAAAAATGTCTGTATCATTCACAATTTTCTTTATTTTCATATGCTACCTAACCCTTCAACTACTATTTCTTTGCGTATTTTTTAAGAATCGTACTCGTATGTGACATTCTAATTTGTTTACATTATGCTGTGTGCATGACCTTACATAAAACCTTGACCTGTAGTTATACCTAAAGGTAATTATATGATACTCGTAATATCTATGTCATTTACATGAAAATATCTACATATAATAAATGCGCGGCATGAATAATATAATAGGGTGGGTTGTAGGAGTTTGATAATTACAATTTTAGTTGACGCTAATGGTTTTCTATTAAAAATTAGTCAACAAGTGTTTACTGAAAAGATGATGGAAAATGGGAATACCTTAAACTAATAAAATAATAATAAAAAATATGTTTGCCAGTTTATAATTCTTTGATGCCAGTTTATAATTCTTTTGCGCCCCACAGTCCATTCTGGATTTTTGCATCCGGTTTAATGAGTTTTAAATCAAAATCAGAATTATTTTTATACAAAACCTGAACAAAAAGGTTTACATTAATTTTAAGTTTTTCTATTTTGTAAGTTTTCTTGAAATTTGTTATATTTTTGTTAGCGTTATTCAAATGGTTTTGATCTACTCAGTTTGTCAATTGTACCTACGTATGTAGATTGAATGAATATGTTGAACAAATTTTTGAGTTGAGGGGGTCTGAATCGGTTATTCATATTAGTGAATTTGTGTAATAAGCTGTAAAAAAAAGTTGTTTATCAAAGGATGCGCTTACCACGGGAGTTATTTCTGGTATTGGAAATGTCCAAAAAAAAACAAAAGATAATTTATTTAGTCGTCAAATGCGTTTTCTAATTTTATTTTTTATTATTTTATCTTATTTTATTTCGATTTTAGTAAGTACAAAATGATAATACTTTGCCAAAGTTTAAAATGAATCAAATCTAAATTAATTGGAAATATTGTAAAATAAATAACAATTTAGTACAAATGCTTATTTAGAAGTAGTACAAATGCTTTGTTTCTCACGAATCGCAAAATGTTGTTTGATATTTAGTTTACAATAGAAATAAAAATTTGAACATTTAGTGGAAAAAATATACTTTTCGTGGGATTGCTGTGTAAACAAACACACCCTATGATATTCCTCCGCGTTGAAGTTCTTAGATTGGAAAGCAGATCCTATGATGGTACGATGTTATGTTGAAATACACATTCAATTATGGTGCATCATCAGTAATGTAACTCCTCCCGCTGAAGATTGAGCCAAAGGCACTTAAGCGAAATTTGGACTATTTCCTGTTTTTATCTTAGGTTGTTTGTTTTTGCTTGATGACGCTCTATGGCTTTTGTACACAATCACCGAGAACATACAGATGGTTGTAATTAAAGATATATGTTTCTTAGATGAGTGGAGTGTTTTTCGCAGCGGCATTGTTAGCGAATTAAACCATAATGTTTGTTGCCGTTGTCGAGTCTATCTTCACTTGGTGGAACATTTTTTCGACATCTGTCATTGCAATTCGTCCTCTTCGAAACTGAAATATTGTGTTAACAAGTAAACCTTGTAACTGTGGATCAGCTAATATTATGCTGTTCAGTGACATGCCTTTGCTTGTCTTCGCCGAAGCGTTGAACACTACTCGCAACTTCCCGATCACCGCATGATGTGGAATATAATATGATTGGGATGGATTCCCTGGAACATCTGAAACCACTTCCATGTGCTTTAGTACGATGTATTCGCAAATAAACAACATATTTGGATCGTAATTCAGATTACCGGCAATCGTCGTTCCAATTGATGATACCGCCTTAGAGCCAGCGACCCGTTTCGCCGTGAATGAATGTGTTCTTGAAAATGTTTGGCGTACAATCCAAGAGTAGTCGGCGTAAATTGATACAAATATTGACGTAAGGCAATCAACCTGGGCTAAAAATTTATCGATGGAAATGTGCTTCGATGTCACACAATTCGATTTCCTCCCGATCAGGAGCATAACGTTATTTTATTGCTGCTAGCATGCGCATAATGGATATACGCGACGATCTTCTCCAATTCAATTCTGTCATCTCTGTTGCAGGGGTCGTGAGTTCATTCCACAGAAGGCACCAAAATGTATAATATTTAACTAACCTATTATACTCGCAAATACAGCGAGGTAATACAATTTTTGACTACAACTTTATATAACCTTTTACAAAACAAAAATACGTGTTGTCTGTGCAACTTTCCTTTTTACATGTCTTTTTCAACTCTATATCTCAATACATATAAAAAAAGAGTTAATCGATGCATCTACAAATAGGTGTTGTCGTCGTGTTGATTTCAAATAACTAGATTAGCTTCCGTAACAACCCTGTTAATAGTGTCCGAGGATACAAGATCAAGCTACATTCCGAAGTTATTTTGATTGTTGCTGATCTGAAATATTCCGGAGTTCAACATAATATTCGACACTAAAGATTCGTTTAAGGCGTGTGCGTTGGTACCTATCTAATGGGTGGTATCCTGAGCGCGACGACAACATAAGGTCAGGCAAATTAAGTACGCCAACAAGGTCATCATGACTATCCATGTTGTTAAACACAAAATCAAGAGCCTCTATAGAAGAGGCGGATAGGTGCCAATTTAGCACCAGATAAGAAAAATATTTTCCCATTGTTGTTGATTCCGATACGTATCAGCTCAATGTTATCAATCAGTGTTGGACATGGAGAGAGCTGAGTTATCAAAGTCCACATGTACCGCAACCAGGGGGGTCTACGTCGATTAATGAGCTATTAAATGAGCGTTTCAAATTTACGACACCTTTTAAGATGTCGAATATCGGCGAATACATAAAATATTCATAAAATTATACATAAAATATTAAATATTGGATTAAATAATTTTAATAATTAAAAATTGTATTAGTTTAGTTATAAAAATTTTTCCTAATAAAATTTTATTGAGATTTTTATATTTTCGATACAACCGAAAAACTCATAATAGGTATTTTCGACGTTGTCAGATTGGTCGACGTTGTCAAAAAAAAACGCTGTCGAGAATTTTATAATAGACCTCCAGAACTCCTCTTCCGGTTAAGCCTGCAACGGGATTATATAAACCGTCCTTCCGGAAAACGTTAAAAACCCGATGTAAAAATACGTTGTTTTTAAAATTATTGTTTAAGTTGTTTTCTGTAAGAACAATCACTTGAAAGGTTTCGAGTTGCCAAGATCATTTCACGAGATTTTGTCCGCAGTTGCCACACGTTCTGGTAGTAAACTAAAAGGACATCCGTCGTTTTCTAGTGCTGTATTCATGGTGAATCAACGTAACTGCAAGAATTCGGGCAAAGGAGCAGAATATATAAATATATCGAACATCGTTTCAGGAATTATGTTACTGTGCAGAGCCATAATAGATATTCCTTTATGGGATATGAAAGCTAGAGAGAGAATCTTTCAATCGTTTTATTATTTACAAAGAAAGAAGAATCACCATTGAATTTGATTTGTTAACTCATGCAGCTTTGCTTAATAATAATACAATTCCGGGGAGAAAATGAATCTTCATCGACGTCATTACTTACCCTTTATTTTGAGCATCCATAATACAAACATCAATTTAAAAAATCATGTATTTATACTTCCAAATTCAATTTTAATAACAACATAAGTTTTTCAACAAGAAATTAAAAATAATATTTTGCGTTTCTCCCATACTCAATATTAAGAACCACCCAGCGAAATTGTCAGATATTTAACGTAACAATATGTTAACGCAACACTTTCGTTCATCGTTCATCTTGTGCAATGAATCTCACGTAATTTATTTTAATTTTATTAAATAATATTTATTAAATACCTGTAAGAGAATTAACTTTTAATGATTTGTACTGTCGATACATTAATGCCACAAATTTCTGATTTATACACATCCTACCCTTTAAATGTTTTGCCGATTTAAGTTAACCTCATCGTTCATCTACTTCCATTCCTTTAGCCAAACAATTGATATTCGAGAAAAAAAATCGAAATAGCGGTTATAACCAAAATGTTTGTTTAATGAAGGTAGTTGTTAAGTTGTTAAAGCACAGTTTCGTTAGCCACTCTGTCAAATATCGCGTAAACAAAATTGTCGTTAAATTATTTTAAATTTCTTACAGTTTCACTGGCAGACCCTTTACAACTTTGCTTAAACTTCATAGATGTTTCTCCAACATTAAAAAGCCTAATATTTATATTACAATGTGTTATTGCGAGAAATGTAGGTATAAAATAAATAATCCGTACTACATATGTTTAATCATTACATGCTTCGTATTATACTATATTTAAAATAACTTTTGCTCGTGAATGGCTTACAAAATTATTTGGATTGTGGCTATGTGATAAGTCTGTTTACTAATGACTCTTCATAATTTTAAATTACTTGCAAAATAAAAATTGTGTAGGCACTTCTTTTTTTTATAGTCAACGTATGGAATCGAACTAGAGATCACCAAATAACAGAGCAATCGCATTGCTTACTACGAAGACGATAACCGTATCAACAGTGTAAATGTGAATGGTGATGGTAACATCATTACGAAATAACTATTCTACTTAACCCACCGACTATTTACAGTTATTATCTAATATACGTACGTGTGTGTTTATTTTATTGTCTCTTAAATCGCTTAGCCTTAACCGGGTCTTCCAATAAGATCTTTTTTCAATAGAGTATATATTTTAAAAGTTCCGTTAATAAGTTTTTTACAAATTAAAAGTGGAAGGTGGACCATTTAATAAAATGAATTCAATTATGTTTCAAAATTGTATTAAAATAATTCAAATCTATTATGGAAATGATGGATCTGTATAAACAACATATCGAAAAATTCGTGTTATTTGTGGTAGACAAAGACGCCCATCTGAGCCCGCTTTTACAAATTTAGTACAAAAACTGCCAACTGCTAGAAATACGTCACTAATTCCCAATTCCCGGTGCTCTGGGCTCTGCAATTCTCTGAGTTCATACATTTTTTTGTAAATTATGGGTAATCTGTTTTTATTTAAATTTTGTCTATAATATAAATTTAATTTTTTTTAAAACAAACAAAACTAAGCACTATATTATGGAATTAACTTTATTATTACGAAAAAAATTGAGACAATTGTTGTTAAATATTCCGATCATCTTGCACAACTTCTCGAAGTTTGAGAGCTAATAACAAAATATTAAAAGAAAATTTCGAGAAAAGGAAAAAAACCAAGCACGAATTTTTCATTATATCTATTGAATATCAAAAACAGAAGAAAATGTTCCCATGGATGTTTACCGAACCTGCACAACACTCTTAACTAATCGCCATCGATAAACTTTCTAAGTTAGCGTTCTGTAAACCTATAAAATCAGAAGCTATAGAAGACATCAAGGCTTAAACATATTCTCTCTCTGACGTACTTGAAGTTATAGTAACTGATAACGTGAAGCCCCTTAACTGAAATTCCATAACGTCAACTAGTGGGCGATACAAGTATATGACAGAATTACAATCCTACTTCGAACAATTCTAACAAATTCGAGCCAATAATATCGCCAAATCAAAACTGAAACAGGAATGACTAAAGTATGATGCCTTATACTTTTTACAATCATTTGTTTTTTTGTTTCACAAAAAAAAATACAAGTGACTATAAAAAAATGTGTTTATTAAGTGTCAGTGTGTTTCGCCAAGTGCCTACGGGAAATAGTGTTAAAAATAGATATCATAGTACCGTAAAAATAGGAAACATTGAATTTATCAAGAAATAAAATCATTAGCAGTAGATTGGGTCTCCCGTTAACTCTCGAAGTTTATGAGAGTTTTTGGGTTATTCTTTTTACATTGAGGTGAGGTTACCAAGACTTTAGCAGTTTGGTTTCGAACTAATAAAACATTAAATTCTTTAAATTAAAAAATTCAGTTATCTCATCAGACCGCAGTGACCAAACTAGAACTTTAATTATGTTTCGCTACACAATTGTAAACCCCTTCGTAACTCCGAATTTTATTGTGCATACATGCGATTTCTATATCAAATTTTGGGTTATTCTGAGTTGGGTGATAGCCAGATATTCTTGGCTAAGAAACAATATTTGTAAGACAAAAAAGATTTGGTTACTGCCAATAGACTGCCTTGTTTATAGCATTTTGGAAAAATGAGTTGAATTTTTTTAATGTTCTTTCAGCCTATAATTACACGAACTTGATAAACAAAATATGTATCACAGACATGGCTCAAAAGCGAAATAGATTATTTCGGAATTCACCAACTTATGATGCATACATGCAATTTCTATATCAAATTTTGGGTTATTCTGAGTTGGGTGATAGCCAGATATTCTTGGCTAAGAAACAATATTTGTAAGACAAAAAAGATTTGGTTACTGCCAATAGACTGCCTTGTTTATAGCATTTTGGAAAAATGAGTTGAATTTTTTTAATGTTCTTTCAGCCTATAATTACACGAACTTGCGAAAAATGCGATAAACAAAATATGTATCACAGACATGGCTCAAAAGCGAAATATATTATTTCGGAATTCACCAACTTATCTTAAAATAGTCAAACACATGTGTATTTATGTCTTCGAGACTCATACCGTATTCCCTATTATGATTACTAGAAATCAAGTAGCAAAACAAAGGCAAATATAAATAGCTGAATTTACCATAATCATCAAACGTGAATTCGCTTCAAAAAAAATTCAAATTCAAGCGAGATATCAATGTTTCTTTAAAGGATTGCACGTTGGGCGCAGGAGCTTGTATAATTACAAGGATATTAAAACTATTTCATTCCGCCGTGCACTTAAATAAAACTAAATATGTATACAAAAATAACAGGAACTACTACCCTACTTCAAGATAGGCTTGTCTTGATATTTTTAATAAGATTTGTAAATCAATGGTACTATCTGTTTCGTTTTGTTGCGCCACCGTTTATGTATTAATTATTCAAAACTTTACTCAAAAAATAATAAAACATTATAAATCCGTATTATAGCCTTCAGGTCTTATAATAGTCAATATTAGACACAATATTTATGATATTTTTTGCAAAATACGAATAAGAAATTTAAATTTATAATTTATAAAATAGATGGGATCAATCCAGGCAACAGCCTTCCAAGAACTGAAGTTTATCTAATACTATTTGGTTCCTTTTTTCTTTAACGTAAAAGCGCTGATGTTTATTTTTAATATTCGACAAGGCGATAGTTGCTTTTTAAAGATTCGTATATTGCTTTAAATACTGTATTATTTGTCAAAACAAAAAAAAACTTTAATAAATAATAATTTAGCCAATTAATTGTGTAGATTTTAAAATAAAAACTTAAAAAGTATATCGACGATAAATTTTATCACATATGAATTGATATACTCAAAATCGCCTATGAATATATCATTAATTTGTTTCGTTTTTCTATTCATACAAAGTGGCTGAGTTTGAGATGCTAACCCGTTCAGTGTTCCTTTCTGAGAAAAAATTAAAATGATTCCCTAGCCCCGGAGCGGGAGTGACCTCCAACAAAGCGAACTAAATAAAAATTACTTAACTGGTGATTGCAAAGAATTTATTAAGATTTAAATGGTTATCTTATACCTGCATTCTTTTGAGAGGTGTAAAGATTTAAAGTATTTTTTTTAATAAACTTTTCCCGAAGAAACCCGATTTAATTTTTTTACCCGCATTTAAATTCGTGGTCGTTTCTACAAATCTTAATCCATATTTCAGTTTTTTACATCAACATACATATTTACGCATTGACTCAATGTATCTTTAAATTTTAATACTCTAACGATTTTTTCTCATCTGTACATCAGAAGGCGATATGTTAATAAGTTTATCTGCGACATTCGATGATATGTCAAAAAACACAAAAAATATCTTTCGTTTTTGGAAAATACTGACTAATTTAAGTTGAGAATCTATTATAGTTTGATTTATATATTACATCAATATACTAAAATATTGATTTTAGAATACAAGTCACGTTCTTGACGCAAAAAAATTTTCAAATATTCATAGAATATTGAGAAACATAGTCGTAACTATTCAATTGAGCTACTAAAAATTCACATGCCAAAAACTTACAAACACCAATTCTGCACTGCTTAATGTAAACGTAGTGTCAATAATAATCAAAACAATTGGTTTGACAGGAATGATCCGATTCGATCCACATGAACCTCTAACCTGCCTTACTACATATACTATAAAAAAATAGAAACAAAACAAGTCTTAAAGATTGAATACAAACATCATCTGATCAGTAGAGATGATTTTCCAGAAGATTAAACGAAATCAAACAACTTGCAACAAGCAATACTTATTACCCTACTATAAATTATTAGGATGATATCACAAGGAATAATATTTAACGACTATAGGCCTACTTTTAGTCATAGCGAAAACAAGATTGAAAAAAAAACTTAATGCGCAAATTTAACTAAAAGTTTAACCGATTTTAACGATAAAAACGCAATTAAGAGAAAAATATAAATTTGTCTTTTCCTTTAATACGTCATTGTTTTCAAACGGATACAAATACAAGATAACTTCTTAGGTCTTAATAAAATCGAACCACCTCCTCTCTACCATTCTCGCTTTCCCTCTTCGTCTCCCTATCCCTCTTTTTTGCTTTCTCTCTCCCTTTTCCCAAAAATTTATCTCAGAAAGAACCAAAAATAAACAGATTAGCATCCCAAACTGAAGGCACTATTATACGTATTGTATTAATTATTTGTGGTTAATTTATTTTGCGTTTCGAAAATTAATTATTAATATTAATAATTAAGTAATACTAAGGGTGTGTTGGAATATAACATTTTATTTTAATTCTGGAAATCCTATGATTGCTTATGTGAGCTATATATATATATATATATATATATATATATATATATATATATATATATATATATATATATATATATATATATATATATATATAACACTTCAACTAACGTCATTTTTAAAACTTTAATTTAGAGGTTTAATAAAAACCAGTGACTCGATGTTCAGATGTACAGAACAGAGAAATATACATATATTATAGCGCAAACCTTGTTTATATAACATTACTTAGCAAGCATGTATCTCATTAAAAACGAATAATTTATCTTACTTTTCGTCCTAATAAATTACAAAAAGCTGACAACTTTTCAAGGAACATATCAATTATAATTATTGTTTTAAATGGTTTGACCTGTTTATTAAAATTTAAAAAAGACTAAAAATATTTTTATATTTTAAATCTTTTTTCTGTTTTTATGAAAACTATCAACCTGTAATTTACTAAGGCAATAAGCAGAAGCAATGACTAAAATATAAACGGCAACAAATGTAAGAATTAAACAGGTTAAATTAGTACTGAAACCCGAAGGCGTCCTCTTTATGCTTTACCTTGACAATAATAAAAAACTGTTAAAATAATTCAACTTTTTTATATTTAATTCAGACGACAAACGGCTTTATACATTCAGCTTGCCGAGATTTTAGAAATAGTTAACTACCGAGATAAGTAGTAATTTTGATAATTCATTAAATTTGATTTTTTAGTTATATTAGGTAATTCAAAATATCTACTTTATTTGCTTATTTTGTTGCGCTTTGATATATGTATACAAATAAAAATATGAATAATCTCGTATCTTCTAAGTATAAACTATAACATTACATTTTATTCACAATTAGGCACAACATATTTTCAAAAAAAAAATCTAAAATTCAGTTTATAATCCAATTTAATTTTTCTATAATTCAGCATTAGAAAAATCTAGTACCTGTAATAGTTGGGTTTAAATGGCCCTGCCTTATTTAAACCCATATACTTGGCTTGTTCATCACTTAGCTCAGTTAGATGAGCATCAAACGTCGGAAGATGTAAGCTGGCAACATATTCATCTGTAAAAAATAAAGTGTTTGTATTTAATAAATAACTAAAAATTGATGTATAGATGATCTCCAATCATCATACCCATTTTCTTTGGTAGCAAATACACATCTGATTTGTACCGTCCTTGTGGTGCATTAAATAATTCAATTAATGCTAATGCTTGTGTAGCCGATGTAATCGAAACAACAAACGATGGTACACTGGAACACGATAAATTAACCAATCGTCCTTCAGCTAATAAGATAATTCGTTTACCATCCGGCCATATTATATGATCAACTTGGGATCGAACCTTTTCCCATTGCAAATCAAGTGTACGCAAACTATTCTGTTTAATTTTTAATCGTTAAAATTATGTGTATTTAATTTGAGATTTATCAAGTTAACTTACAATATCAATTTCGGTATTTGAATGTCCCATATTGCATACAATACAACCACTTTTCATTTTATCCATATGTTCACGCGTCACAACATTTTTATTACCTGTAGCCGTTACCACGATATCTACAGTGCGTATTACTTCATTTAATTTTACAACCCTAAACCCATCCATGCTATAAATAAACAGAGAAAAAGATTTACGACACTTACTGTAAAAATTGTGATCGTATATAATGACGAACCTCGCTTGTAGTGCACAAATTGGATCAATTTCAGTAATATATACAATACATCCTAAACCTTTTAATGCTTGGGAACAACCTTTACCAACCTCACCGTACCCACAAATAACAACTTGTTTACCACCAAACATAACATCAGTGGAACGCTTCAAACTGCAAATAAAATCCCGAATGCTCATATTAAATTTTAGCAATTTACACTGTGTGCTTTAATATGAATTATTTTGTCTAATTCATTGTCTCTTCATTGCCAGCCGTACAGTGCGTCTATCAAATGAAAAGTTTATGATTTAGCCACAAAAATGAGTAAAAGAGCACACACACCGTATTTTTATTATTACAAATTGCGCTTCTTCAAACATTCTTTCCAATTTCCATGATTCAATCTCACTCGTTCCATAGTTCGTAACATTCTAGTATCTCCTTTGAGCACCTTAAAGAACAGTTGCCTCAAAGGAGACCTAACCAACTCAAAGTAGTTCTTACCTTTCATCTGATATTTTTCAACAAACTCTCCCATTTTCTCCACAGATTCACATGAAACATGCGAAGTATTGCCCCTATTATGGTTCTCGCCTCACCATCGCTTCACCACTCTTTCGCCGTGATACTTAGATTCGTGTGAGCAATATTTTAGTATTATGGTTCTCACCTTTATTTTGGCGAGAGAGTATGTGTCGCCGCATTATTTTTGGTCGTTATTTGTTCTTGGTATTATGATTCTCGCCGTGAGAGCGATGTGAAAGAATGATGTGTAAAAAACGATCGCCTAAAATTTTTAGGTGATGAATGTGATGTAGTACGAATAAAGTTTTTGAAGGTTACAGGACAAATAAAAAATAATGGCTACCAGCGATAATGTAAGTTTTTTTTTCAATAATTTTTACGCTTATAAATAATTTATAAGCTTATAAATAATTTATAATTTAATTTATTTATATATATATATATATATATATATATATATATATATATATATATATATATATATATATATATATATATATATATATATATATATATATATATATATATATATATATATTTATTTATATTTATATATATAATATATATATAAAATTGGTAAACAAATTATTTATAAGCGTAAAAATTATTGAAAAAAACTTACATTATCGCTGGTGCCATTATTTTTTATTTGTCCTGTAACCTTCAAAAACTTTATTCGTACTACATTACATTCATCACCTAAAAATTTTAGGCGATCGTTTTTTACACATCACTCTCTCACGGCGAGAATCATAATACCAAAATATAAATACGGCGACTCATCGTCGCCTAGTGACGCGTAGGCGAAAACCATAATAGGGGCATATGTCTCTGGGATCCATGAATTCATATTCATGTACATCCTCAATCAAACAACCCCGTTTCGCAAGCATATCGGCTCTTTCATTACCTTCAATCTATCTGTAGGTGTGAAGGTATCCATTGAAGGATGACCTCCCTCCCACAAGATTGAAGATACTTATACAGCATTACCACATACACATTGCATACAACATAATTCATTCGCATTTTGTAAAAATCACTGCTTTTGTTGTGTCACCAAACTTTAACCGCACTATTAGATTGCTCGGAGGGACTTTCGGATTTGCCGGACGAATCTTGGAGAATATGTTAATATTTTTCAAGATTACCAGTGATCTTGTTGCATTTTTGTAAACCGTCCCTCTATGCAATCTCTCTTTCATTTCATTCACCAATTTATTGTCCTTAGGTAACATTCGCACAATCTCTTGCACGGTGATCCATTCCCTATTATAATTAAAAGGTGAATCACCCAATTCAGACCACAGAGTGTGTATTGGTGTTGAATTGATCGCTCCCAATACCACTCTGGCACACGCATTCTCCACAAACATCAACTTTTTAAACCCAACCTTGGACCCATTACCATATATACTCATTCCATACGCAATTTTAGTTGACACTAGCGCCTTTCGTAACATATCAATCACACCCGGATGAGCTCTCCATAATACTACATACTCTTACAATTATTGGCCAATTTTTCCATATGCACTTTGAAACTTATTCTTCTGTCAATCCAGATTCCCAAATACCTAGTCAATATATCACACACTCAATTCGCTCATTATATTTATATACTCGCATATCAACCATCCGATTCGTTCTAAAAGCCATTGTACAACATTTACTCGAATTTACCCTCAAATTCTATTCACTCAAACATTCGGTTACCTGATTCACACATTCTTAAGTCATCTGCAAATTGCAAAATGACTTTGCCCGAGGAGTTACACCTATGTATCGAGCTTGTGTACAGATTGAAGAGAGTCGGTGAGATTTTACTGCCTTGTGGGAGGCCCATAGTCACCGCTCCTTCCAACCTATACCCTCTACCACATAAAACTAACTTTCTCTCATTCATGAACTCATACACCCATTTGCAAATTCTCCAAGGAAACCCCAAGTCATTTGCAAATATATCAATTGATGATTTGCATTCTGCAATTTGGGAAGTTAAATCGCAATCCACTGGTCTAGATATGGTTAGTTTAAAATTTGTTAAGCGTATTTTTCCTAATGTATCAAGATACTTGTTACATATTTTTAATTTTATTTTAACGACCTCGTTTTATCCCGCTCAGTGGAAGTTGAGTAAAATTATTCCTATTCCTAAAATTAGCAATCCTTCTGAGCTTTCCCATTTCCGCCCTATTAGTATTTTAAGTTCTCTGTCCAAGGCGTTTGAATTGGTAGTAAAAAACCAAATTCAATCTCATATTGATAGCTTTAATTTGCTTAGTATTTTTCAATCGGGTTTTAGAAGATTTCACGGTACTACCACTGCTTTACTGAATGTTTGTGATGATATTCGTCGTAGTATGAGTAAAAGAGAAATGACTTGCCTTACTTTGTTGGATTTTTCGAAAGCGTTCGATTCAATTAATCACCAAATTTTGTTTAATAAGCTTATTTCGAACTTTAATTTTTCTCTCTCTGCTGCTAAATTAATTTTAGACTATATTTCGGGTCGCTTTCAGGCAGTCTTTTTTGACAATTCGCTTTCTGACTTCTTACCTGTCTCTTCTGGCGTTCCTCAGGGGTCGGTTCTTGGTCCTTTACTATTCTCAATGTACATTAATGACGTTGCATGTTCGATTCGCCATTCATCTTTTCATATTTTTGCTGATGATGTACAAATTTATAGGAGTAGTCGCTTAGATAATGATTCCATTAACTCTAATATTTCTCTTATTAATGAAGATTTGGTAAGAATTTATAATTGGTCACTATCTAACCGGCTCGCTCTTAATGCTAATAAATCTCAGTCTATTATAATTTATAAAAAATCTATAGATACTTCCTCTTTCCCTGGAATTTTTCTCGGTGATTCTTTAATTCCATTCTCTAATACAGTTAGAAATTTAGGGTTAATTTTCAATAAAACTCTAACTTGGGGTGATCATTTGATTAAGGTTAGCAAAACGGTTTTTGGAATGCTTAGTTGTTTGTATAAAGTTGTTGGTTTTTCTGATAGTAATTTTAAAAAGCGTATGTTCCTTTCGTACCTTCTTCCACATTTTCTATTTGGGGATGTTGTTTTGTTTGGTATGCTTCAGGAGAGTATGAATGTTCTCCAAAGATGTTTCAATGCTTGTACTCGTTTCGTTTTTAGTATTAGGAAATATGATCACATTTCGCCCTTTTTGAATTTGATTTTGGGTTGTAATTTAGTTGATTTTTATGAACTTCGCGTTTGTCTTTTTATTTTTAAGCTTCTCAGGACAAAGCAACCTCCCTATTTATTTAATAAGTTATTGTTCAGTAGGTCTTATTCTTCAAATTTACGTTTACTTCCCCCTGTAAACTTGTGTAGGTCTCTTAATACTTCGTTTTCTGTTAGAGGTATTTCTCTTTGGAACTCTATTCCATTAGATATTAAGAAATCGGCGTCGCTTAGATCTTTTAAAACGGGTTATTTAGCGTGGCGCGCTTGAATGACAATACATTTGTATAATAATATTTTTATATTTATTTATATTGTTTTTGTATGTAGTTTGTAAGCATTCACTTCTTGCAGTATCCTCCGTAACAAATGAGCTTGAGCTCAACATGGAGGGTATTAGCATGGAGTGGATTTGTTTTTTGAAAAAAATCTGAGGTTTTTATGCCTAATGGAAGTATTTTTTTGTTGATGTTCATTTATTATGCTTCCATATGTGCTTTTCCTCTACTAAAATTGTTATGTCAATCTATTAATAAATAAATAATAAATAAATAAAGTCCATAAGGATCTGATAGTTTCACGTAATCATATGCCCTTTCTATATCCAAAAATACCGCCACAACATACTTATTTTCCTTTTGTACTCCCCACAAACTTTTCTACACATTCATTAGCAGAGTGGTTGTGACGGAATCCAAAGGTGGTTTCCGGTAACAAATTTCCTTCATTCACAAATTTATCTATACGACCTTTCATCATACCATTCACAATTTTAACAAATACATTCAACATACATATTCCCCTGTAATTTATTGCCAGCTTTCTATTCCGATCCCTTTTAGGAATACGTACCACTCCGCTTTCCTTTCATTTTTCCGGTATCTGAATACTCATCCATACTTGATTGAGAATTCGAAGCAAGGCCACCTTGGCTTCGAATTCTAATTTACCAATTATTTTATAACTCACTCTGTTAATTCCGGGGGTAGTAGATTTGGATATTTCTAAAACCCTCGGAACTCCTTACATATATCGTTCATAAATTCATTTTCATTATCAGGTAACACAACTTCATATCTATCGCTCAAATTGCTACGTACGTCCGTAACCATTTGTAAAGACACTTCCATTCTCTCATCATCTAACACAGCATTTCTGCCTAGCGCTTTATATCCTCTCACTCTATTAAATTTATCCCATACATCCTTAATTGTGGTTCTATATGTCATTTTGAACACATAGTCCCGTCAACTTTTCCTTTTCGCTCTTCGGATAGCCTTTTTCAATGTTAAATTCATCGTTCCATAATTTATTCTGCATTCATGACATATACACCTATTGAACTCTATCAATGCTATCCGTTTCCGTTCATACCAATACTGGATTTCATTGTTCCACCTTGTATTCATTCCCTCTGACATTTATAGTACACATTTCATTCACTCTCTCTATTTCATCCTCAAGTTGGTTAACCTCATTTGCTTGACCTTACGGTCTATATCAACATTTATACCACCACCTAAGCATATCCTGATCAAATAATGATCACTACCCAAATTCTCATGTGACATTCCAAGTGACTTGACTCGCCAGCCCGCTAAATATTAAAGTTAAATCTATCGCGCTGGCTGTCGAACCCACTCTGGCCATTCTAGTCGACCCACCATCATTCAGGACTACCAAGATCAGAAGCCAGAATGAGGCGGGTCAACCAGTTACCTCTAGCATCAGTTCTTTCACTCCCCCATATTCACGAATGCGCATTCATATCACCGGCTAGAATCACGTCACTTTTGCCTTCCACCCATTCAAACAAAATTTTGAAAATCTCGTTGGCTTGTCTCTCTGTCAGACGTAGACAACACTGGAGTTGCATAGATACTAACAAATAACAAGTTTCTGTCCAGATTCCGAGTTTTGGCTGCGATGACTTCGATGTGCTCGAACACACACCGTATTAATTATATTAATTATTTAAGAAACAAATAAAAAAACATAACATAATAGGGATCATAGGATAGGATTATCATTAACTTGGAGGAGGATATATAGAGAAGAAAATTAAACACAAATATTACCTATCGATTATGGATTCCTTGCAACTATATAAATTATCGAATTTAGTTTTAGTAACAGAGTCATTAACATTCATTGCTGGTACAGTTAATTTTCCAGTTTTAGATAATTGATATAACCGGTGAACTCCAGTAACACTTTCTTCAACAATACCTTTATAAATATTTTTTATTTATTTATTAGGGATATTAGATTTATGAAAAACAAAAAATATATGCACATTAAATATTTTAAAGGTTTTTTTAGGTTTTTTAAAATAGGGACAACTTAAAAAGAAAACGTATTACCTTTTACTATTTTAAACATTGCTTGGTACTTTTTTAACATTAAATGCGTTGCATCCCCTCCATCATCTAAAATCATATTTGGTTGCCAATTTTCTGCATTGACACATTTATCTATACACCACCAAAAATCTTCTTCGGTTTCGCCACGCCATGCAAATACAGAATACCCTGATTCGGCTAAGGCGGCTGCAACTTCATTCTATAAAAAAAATTAAATTATTTATTTATATTGTTTGAATGTCCTCTACATTAGGTCAACTTACCTGTGTGGAATATATATTACATGCGGCCCATCTTATAGATGCACCTAGTTCAACTAAAGTTTCAATTAATACTGCAGTTTGTGCATTTATATGGGTACAACCAACGATTTTTGCATTTTTTAACGGTTTATCGTCGCAAGCTCTTTTCCGTAATGCCATTAGACCAGGCATTTCTGAAACAAAAAAAAAAAAGAATTATCGAAAGGCGCTCGGTAAAATAATCCAACAAAAACTAAAGTTCGACCTCCAGCTTTATCTCTTTGGGTCACTATAATGTGGATAATTATTTATATGTAGGTTTATAATATTAAGGTAAAGTTTTTTTTCGGTTAAATAGGCATCATTTCTTCGTTCGCTAC
Source organism: Nephrotoma guestfalica (assembly GCA_963691935.1). NCBI lineage: Eukaryota > Metazoa > Arthropoda > Insecta > Diptera > Tipulidae > Nephrotoma > Nephrotoma guestfalica. The sequence goes on along the minus strand of OY829916.1, from coordinate 1,097,532 downwards.
TTTTCGCCTTCAGCCTCCTCTCCCCGCGGGGCAAAGTAATCGACTTCTTTCCCTCTCTATTATTTTCAGTCAATTACGACCGGACCCCTCAAAATTAACTATAGTAAGAAAATCGCAAGCTCGAACATTTATAGAATCCCAAGCTTTCACAGATGAGCTGGTTCGAACGTAATGTGAAGTTTCAATACTTCGAATAGTCGCATCAGAAAAATATGTTTAATTGAACCTAATCTAAAATATCATCAACATTGAAGCGTTTTAAACTAGGAATTTGTAGCGGCCTGTTTTGCAATCGTATCATAGATGCCACCATCATTTTCGTGATAACCAAGACACAAAATATTTAAATTAAACGATGGCACGGTAGTTATTAAAATCGTATTATAGATGCCCTTCATCATCATTAAATAATTGTGATAACCAATGACATAATCATTTAATACCTAGTTAACATGATGGCGTGGCAATCAGAACAAATTAATGTCAAATTCTTTGGAAGAAAAAAGATCAAAATTTTGATTATAATCAAAGAAATTTGATCAATACCTTCTCATGTTTTTTAGAAGAAAATAATTGATTCGTTTTTTGATTTGTGATCAAATTTCAAAATCCCAAATTTTAGGGGGATTTGTTTTGAGATCAAAATAATATGACTCACGTCAATGTCAAAACGTAAACAAGACGCGCCATTTTCATTATCGGCATTATAATTTGGTGTTTATATTTTGACGTGCGTTACTACATAAGATAATAGTGTTTATTTAAATTAAATATTATAAATAATATTAATTTTTGTGGTATTTAAAGTGAAATTTGGTGTAATTAAAAGCAAACCTAGCCTCCCAACAAACATTTTTTTGTTGTTGATGGTTTTGAGTTCCCTTTAAACAAATGTAAACAATCCATTTTTCTTTCCGGTTTCTTTGGACCATAAAATAATTGATCACATTTCATTTCTTCCAAAGAATTTGGCATAAATTTAACATTGCAATAGTGTTCATAGGCGTACGTAGCCTATAATTCAAACAAATTGGTAACCAGCTGAAACCAGATTTGGTGGATGCAATTTAGATTTTTATTGTCTTGTTTACCAAATGCAACAATACTGGATCAATTCTACATTTACGATCCAGATTGCATTACAAAATTTTCTATATAAATTATACAAAATTTTAACATTTTTTTTAGTTGGTTTTGGATTTTTGGAGACGCAGCAACAGCAGCCAAAATTTCACTTTTTTAAATAGTTTTTTTATTAATTTTAAAATTAAATTAAGTTCGTTTGTTTTTATTTATTATTATTATTTATTCTAAGTGCTTCGCATTCGGCTTTTCACTTCCACAAATTCAGTAAACCAGTTCGTCTTCGATGAGAAAACGCTTATGTACTAGACACTAAATGTTACAAGTATAATATAACTGATTCACTAAGCTAAGCTTGGATCTATTTATTTATTTATTTGAAATTGCTAATTCTGCAAGATTCAAGTAATCGAAAATTGTAATGAAAATCACTTCTCATTATTTGTGGACCACTTCGATTAAAAAATACCCTCAATACCAATACCATTTTAACGGTAAAATGTTGGTTATAATGAATAAACTTAGTTTTAATTTCGTCAAGGATCAGTGCTAACTGATTTATACTCGATTTATACTGTGGATGCACCGATATTTTCTAATTATTTTATGCCCACTTTTGCTGACGATATTGTCTTGTTAACCTTTAACATACACCCGAGTTTTATCATCAGTGAACTTGAAGGGCTTACATGATAATAAATAAAAATTTTGGCGTATGGCAGAAGTTTATTTGAAAAGGAAGTTAAGTATTTAGGGGCAATCCTTGACAGTCAAATTACGTTCAGAACTCATATAAATAACTAAATTAAACTGTCCCAAAAACCAGTCAAAGTGTTATAGACATGCTATGCAGAAAATCAAAAATAAACTTTTCTAAAATCTGTTATTGTATAACTCCGCCACAACCGATTTTATTATACGGCTGTGCAACTTGGAAGGGTGCAGAAAAATCACATATAAAGGGTGTTTTTTAGAGGCGGAGAATTTTAAATTGGCAACATTATTTTCTATGACAGCCGATTTGACAGTTTTCGGTTGTTTTCAGGTTAGTTTGGTTTGACAATTCGTCATGAACAGCCTCACGCCGAAGCAACGTTTGTAAATCGTTCAAATTTATTTTGAAAAACATGGTTCAATTCGAAAAACTCATCGGGCATTACGTGCATTTTATGGTTGCTCATAATCGTTCATCAGAGCGATTAATTCGATGAACTACGGATCGTTTTCGCGATACTTTTACTCTAATGGGTATTTAATACGCATCCCGTAAAGACGCCGTACAGTGCGCACACAACAAGCGATTGATGGTGTACAGCGTAGTGTTGATGATGATCTAAATGTGTCTATTCGTCATCGTGCTCAACAATTAAACTTGTGTCCATCCACTTTATGGAAAAGTTTGCGTAATGATGTTGGCTTACGTGCTTACACGATTCAACTTGTACAGGAATTGAAGCCACACGATTATCGTTCGCGCCGTACATTTGGTGAATGGGCCGAAAAAAAATTACGATTGATCCACAATTTCATTTGAAAATTTTGTTCATAGATGAAACACACTTTTGGTTAAATTGCTATGTCAATAAACAGTCGAAACACCATTATAGGCCGATGGGATTATTGGTCCATATGTCTTCAAATATGATGATGGTCAGAACGTTACAGTCAATGGTGAGCGATACACACATGATTATTAACTTTTGCGTGCCTCAATTGGAAGACATAAATGTTGCAGATATGTGAAGCAGGACAGCGCCAGCCTACGCCAATAAACCAGAAACAATTGAGCACTTGGCATCCCACAATTGACACATTATTGCCAAAATACAGCCTGACTTACTACGAAGAGTGAAAATTGGACCTCCAGATTACGCCATGTACACGCCAGCTGTGGCGACCCCATGCCCGAAATCGTATTCAAATGTTAATGTCATAAAATTATCTGTCAAATAAAGCCAATTTCATGAATATTAAAAAAAAAAATTCTGTGTTTTATTTAAATTTAAAGTTCTCCGCCTCGAAAAAACACCCTTTACAAAAAATTCAAGTAGCTCAAAAAATTAAAAATGATAATAACAAACCAAGGTGATTTCCCCATGACAACACTACACCAAGAATTAAATATCAGGGGCTCTATTCTTGAACTATTACGAAGATTTTCGGTACCTAAAATTTTCGTAACACTAATTTCGTAATCGTAATATAGAAATCATAAATTTGTAGTCTTTAAACCATTACGAAAATAAGAAAGACAGGAATAAAAATAATGACATTTCGTAATGAGGTGATTAAGAATGTCATTCCAATTGAAAACATTAAGCGAAACGTTTTTAAATTATTATTGTGTATTTTTGTTCTTAATATTATTAAATTTTAAATATGTTTACGTTTATATTACCAATTGCAGATATTGCCATATTTTTAAGAATAGAGACCGATATAAACAAAAATGTCTTTGTTTTAGGAAATACAATGTAAAGGAAAAAAGAATGTTTATTATTATTTCGAATAAAACATTATTTTGGACATCAAATAGAAATAGAGTTGTATTTAAAAAAAAAACATAATACCGGAGTAATTCTAAAAAAATGAATCCAAATTTTCCAAATGATCATCCATAGTAATAAAGGAAAAAATGAAATCACCTTTTCACTACCTAGCTAACAAAATGTCCATTACATCTCTAAATAAATAATTTGGGACATCAAAAATTTTCTGAATCCAATTTCAAGAATACCATTTTAAGACTTTTGATATACTTTGACACTAACTCGGTACCAAAATTTTTCGTAATAGTTCCAGAATAGAGCCCCAGAACCATAGTAAGTACGATATTTCCACGATCAAAACAATTCCTTAACAATTGCAATTTCAATGACAATCCGTTGACCAGCTCTTTTAAATAATATTAAATTAAAGCAACTGAGACAACATTTTTATTTTATGGAATAAAAAGTTGAGGACACTTTGCCTTCAACACTAGGTAACCTATAAATTATTTTAAAAAAGCTGGAAAATCTTTATTTTGATGATTTTACATTCCAAAAAATATTAAAAAAATTAATAAATTATTTGTGCGATGAACAGAATCATGTTATTTTAATACTTACTTTAATTTTAGAAAATATATAAAAATGCTCTGCCATAAATATGTAAGGAGTAAATTTTTGGTATATACCCATAAAAATAACATGTGTATTTGCGCATTAAATTACAATGGTAGCCCGGTATACGATCAACTCGGTATACAACCTTTTTGGCTGAGGAAATTTTGCTCGGTATACGACGCAAGATTCGGTACACGATCTTATTTTTATACGACGCAAAATTCGGTTATTTTTATTTTTTATCATAAAAACATAATGCGCGCATGCGCAGAAATTTTAAAACACAAAATATACAAACAATTTCTTTATTAATTTAGTCCATCACTATTAATAGCTATAAGCGTTTAAATTATTGTTGAACCTACTAACATAGTTACAGGTAAATTTTTCACATAGGAATGGATTAATTTAAATTCTCTTTACATGGCTTCTTATGGGAAAGGTTGCTTCGGTATACGACCAATTCGGCGGAACGAATTAAGGTCATATACCGGGATACCACTGTCTCTTTATTGATTATTTTTGCCATCTCATACATATGAATTTGATAAACTTCTTTATCTAAAATAATTTTTTTGACTATTTTTGCACGTATATAAATACGAAAAGATAAAATACGTGAGCATCAATGTTTGCGCCATACAATTATTTTTCAAATAAAATTAAAAAGGCGTAGGGTATTACTTATGGTTGCCAGAAAAAATACTAAACTTGATATTTTTTACGAAAAATTATGGCAACACAACAACTTGTTCAGCAAAATAAAATCGGATACATCATTCTCGCAAATAGTTGATCTACGTTTTTCTCTCGTTCGATTTATTGAAAAACTTAGTTACATCCATGGAATACATTCTGTCAAAAAATGAACTGGAATTGGTCATTTATTTAAAAAGCTTGAAAGTGATTGTAAACATTTTTTTGTCGCTAAGTTGGCACAACTGCCCTCTGCTTGACGTGAAGTTTGAGCGTGATCTATCATTTAGTTTGTTTACAGTGCTCTATTTTGTCAGTTCATCTCAATGTGCTATACGATTTTTATAATAAATAAAAATATCGAACAAAGAAAAAAGAAAGGGGAAAAAGTCAGCCGGAGCCATATCAGGTGAATACGGTGGTTGTTCAATATTTGTTGATTTTGACCAGAAATTCGTTCACAATGATCGCCTTGTGAGGTGGTGCGTTGTCGTCGTGTAAAATCTATGAGTTTTTTTTAGACTAAACTAAATGACAGATCGCACTCAAACGTCAAGACAGGACAGTTGTGCCCGTTAGCTTTAAGCCCGCTTTTTAAATGACCAATTTCCGTTACTTTTTTGACAGAAGATATATGATTTAAATGAACTAGGAATAATAAAACAACATGCAAGTTAATACCATCGTTATGTTGGATCAGCACAACGTGCCCATGCTAACATCATTATCAGCACAACGTGCTTAAATTGACACCATTGGGAATGCTTCATCAGCACAACGTGCCATTAGTGCACGCGAAAGCCAAAAGTGTTGATTCAACAATAATAAATTTCATTTTACTTTAAATTTTATGTAAAATCTTAATATTAATTTTTACACGTACGAGATAAGATCATAAAGGCGATACATTACTTCACCGCACCTCGCATTCTTGTGATGGATAATGAAAAAAGCTTTGTGAGCCCAATCATAACGGATTACTTAAAAACCTTGGGTATCCAGATTTATCAAACACCTTCTCAACGAAGCGAAGTTAATGGGGTCTCTCTATAGCCCTCTATAGCACATTCTACAATACTCGAAATAGTTCGATGTCTCCAGAACGAGTTCAAAAGAACTTATCAACATAGCAGTGGATCGCTACAACGATTCCATACATTCGGTTACGCAACGGAAACATAATGATATATTTTTTGATAGAAAACAGAGAACGAATTACCAAAATCTTGCAGATTTCAAAACCAAGGTTCACGTGGACCTGATTGCATGACTTAGAAAGAATCAAAACTCGACAATAACGAGAGAGAATAATAAGAGAGCCTGTCCGCAATCAAGCAGATACCGCAATCAAGCAGATTCAACAGAAAGACAAACCAAAATTTCGTCAAGAAACAGTGGCACAAGACAATAAGGTCATTGTAAACCACTACATCTGAAAGACGCATCCATAAAACACATATAAAAAACTTAAGCCAATAGTTTCCCATTACCACCAAAATACATATAATTAACGGGATTACCTCTCTTCCTTTTTAGCTCCTGGCTCTGGTGTTGTACTACACCACTAAGCATATACGAGTATAACCATACCCCGCTCGTAACGATAAAACAAGGAAATGGACGGATAATCCAGGGAAATTTCAAGTTGATTCATATCATCAACCTAAGGGAGTACGAGGAAGTATTAGAACGAATTACACCCTCGATCAGCAGGACACACCAGGAAAGCATCCTTCAGCCACAACTGGTCCATCAAGCGAAAACCATAGTGCAAATGATTTCGGAACTTAAGGGTCAATCACGCAAACAAAGGTCGATAAACTGGATAGGTAGTGCATGGAAGTGGATAGCAGGATCCCCAGATGCCACAGATTAGGACCAATAATGAAAAGCCAAAATGATATAATTCGCAACAACAATCAACAGTACAGGATTAACAAGGCGTTAACAAATACTACTCAACAGTTGCTTGCAGAATACAAAAAAATCTTGGACCATCTAAACGACGAATCGGAAGAAAAACTTCAACAAGTATTATTTAACCGACTAACCATTCTTAAAGATGAAATATACTAGATAGTCAGAGCTGTTCAATTAGCCAAAGGAAACATCATCAATACTAATCTACTGAATAGAGGGGAAATCAATCGATTAATTACGGAGATTGAAACATTACCATACGCCAACGAGATCGAAGCAATTGAATACGCGGAACCCATGATAATTGTGAAAGAATCTACTCTCCTTTACGCTCTCTCCATGCCTAAAACCAGCGAACAGGAGTACAATCACATCATAATACGGTGAACTCCCAACCGCAACAAGCGTATATACACCGAATTCAACGAGCTACTTCTAAATCAAGATGAAATATTTGGAATCGTAAAAAAGTATCACACATTCGGAAAAATGACTATTTGTAACCTAAGTGGATTACAGAAAATACCAACACTGTATTTATCAGCTAATCAAAGGGCTCACTGCTAGATGCGAATACCAATTCTGCCAACCAGTCATGGAAACCCTTGATGACCACACCATATTCCTGAGCAATTTTGATGGAAAAATTTCATATAATAACACGGAACAACACCTAAAAGGAAGCTTTCTAGTACAATACGCCAATGAAACGATTCAAATTAACAACACGACCTTCGAAAGCAAGGAAATAAAGACACTCCAAGTTTTACCCTCTGTACTAAGCACAAACATCATGGAAAAAGGCTTGAAAATTGACTTCGGATATCTACACAAACTGTATCTGGGTAATATTGCACAATTACAAGAACTATTCAACGAGCATAAAGAATCGGCTGTCATGGACATTGGGATCATAATCATAATTTGTGGCTTAGTTCTTGTTTTTGTGATAAACAAGGCAAGACTCGTGCACCGAAGGAAACTGCTGTTTTCCCCAAAATTAACTCTCCGAGAAGAACTCCCCAATCAACAATCTGGAGTTCAACCCATTCAACTAAATTTTTGATCCACGGGACGTGGATTTTTAAGAAGGGAGGAGTTAATACCATCGTTATGTTGGATCAGCACAACGTGCCCATGCTAACATCATTATCAGCACAACGTGCTTAAATTGACACCATTGGGAATGCTTCATCACCACAACGTGCCATTAGTGCACGCGAAAGCCAAAAGTGTTGATTCAACAATAATAAATTTCATTTTACTTTAAATTTTATGTAAAATCTTAATATTAGTTTTTAGTTGTAATTTTGATGTGAAAAGAATAAAGTTGTATTTTTTAACTTCGAATTCAATCAGAATTCTTAACTTGCATATTACATTCACTGCGCTAAAATTTATTTGATTTTTGTTATTGTTTTAATTATCATTTTATCCATTGTACCACAAATCTGTGTCGGTCGTTTTATTCTTTTTAAGTGACAGCAGAATTGGACGAATATTGAACAAAATATAAGTTCTTCTTTTTATATTTGTTATTCTAATAAAGCTCTCTTACGTTACTTCTCTTATTATTCCAAATATGGTTCCCACTTAAGTAAAATATAACATAACGTTTCCGTTCATTGTGTCGTCGAACGTACTGATTTGTAATATTTATTAGCTGTAAAAAATGTTCCATAAATGTTGGTTATTGTATAACGTTATAAAATGTACATAACAAAATTTAAACCAAAAGATAAATGTTTGCAAATTGACATCGCCTCTCAACATGTTATCATCAACATTATTATTCGATTAATCTGCGTCGAATTTTTCTGGACAAATTTGTCTGAGAGATTGAAAGAGAGTAAAACCAAAACAAAACAATGTATTTGTTAAACCAACTTTATTCCGAGTCAAATCGTGACCCAGGGATACCAATTCACAAAACAAAAATGTTAAATGCTATGTGATTGCTAGGATTAATGTCAGCTAACTTCATTTCAAAGTGCAGTAAAATTTCCCAAAATTTTGAGACACGTAACATTAAAAAAAGTTAAAAATTAAAAAAAGTTACGGAGTGGAGTGGTTAAGTTATATTACAACCAAAATATATATTTTGTCGACCCAAAAGTCGCGAGTAACCTAGTCAGAGTTCATAATTTTATTTTAGTTATGTATCAATTAAATTTTGGTAAAAACTATATATTTATTTAAAATTTGGATTTAAAAATTAAACTTATAAAATTAACACTTTCATTATTGTGATATAATTAAAAGCGTGTGATATAAGCCACGGACATATAATAATATGGATTTATACCAATATTACAGTACATTCATAATTTTATTGAGGCGATTATTATTCTTAGCACGGATTGATGTTATCGGACCAAGTATTGCTCCAATACTGATTGAGAATTGGATTTTAGAATGATATTCCAAGTGGAGGGAAATCTGGGGATAACGAAAGCGATTGTAAACCACGGCGATAATCATTATTTGTATTATTATCTTTATTTAAAGCTCCCTTAGGTAAGGAAATACCTGTGTTGGAGCACAATTAAATTGATCAAGTAATACAAATTAATTCTTATTCTCTAGTATCTATTGCTAAACAAAAGAAAAGGAATTATTGACAATTATTAAAACATTAATATTACAAGGTCGGGTAACTAATAAAATAAAATTTTTTATTATGTTTAAAAAATAATATTAACTTTACTAGCTTAAATAATATTTCAGAAAAGCAAAATATGCATAACCATAGTTAAAAATATTGCTCAATATCATTTATATTAGACAGCCAAATTTGTAATTCACGTACAAATTGGCATTTGCGCTCTATTGTGAGAAGTTTTAATGCTTTGGTAACATATGAAAAAACGCCTATATTTTTCATTATTGCATCGAAGACCAGCAAAGATGTTTGGGTTTCTCATGTTATAAATATGTATTACACGGTCGTGAAAACCATGACTGCGAATAAAAAATATTTTCAATTCTTTAAAAACGGATAAATATCTTAATGGTAGAAGTCTGAGCTTACCGAAAAGTGGAACTGTGTTGGTCCAGAACGATTATATATTAATTTAACAATCCGTGAAATAAAGTCCCTAGAGGTGAAAGTTGACCAGCTCAAGGAGTTTGAAAATAAAATTAAGCAAGTAGAGGCCCGCCTCGCAACACATACATCCCAAGTTATTGGAGATGGCCAGCTAAATAAAACTTTTTCGAACGAACCAGTTAGTTGTTGGAACCTGAAGGGGAATTTTAAAGCCTCCAACCTTCGACGACGAAACCCCATTCGGGATTTTTAAAGTGCAGTTCCAAGCGACGGTGCAGCACAATTGTTGGGGCGCAGGTAAAGCAGCAGATGTCTTGCAAACTCTCTCCGCAATAGAAAGGAGATATGAGCCAATTCCAAAGCAAGCGACAACTACGTGGGGAAGTCAGTAAGACCTGGAGAGAAGTAACGAAATTGGCAGGTTAAGCTTATGGCAATGCACCTGCAGATGTTGAACGGATTAACAGTGGACGCGTTTAGGACGGCTACTTGATACTTCATTTAAGAACGAATACTAGAGGTAAAACCATGAATGAACTATTGGCGTTGGCATTAGAATATGAGGCCGCCATAGCAAGTTTAGCCATTGACTCAGTAAAGTTGCGCAAGCTGGATTATGAGTATAGGGGCTGGATTATGAAGATAAAGGCTATAATAAGAAAGCAGTTAAGACAACTGACACTGAGCTATTGGAGTCACAGAAAATTACAACAGTCAAATGGTGAGCTGTGTAACATCAAAAGTCAAAGAAGATGCTTCTGATGCGGGACGTTAGGTCACTATATTCAACCATGAATGAACTATTGGCGTTGGCATTAGAATATGAGGCCGCCATAGCAAGTTTAGCCATTGACTCAGTAAAGTTGCGCAAGCTGGATTATGAGTATAGGGGCTGGATTATGGAGATAAAGGCTATAATAAGAGGCAGTTAAGACAACTGACACTGAGCTATTGGAGTCATAGAAAATTACAACAGTCAAATGGTGAGCTGGGTAACATCAAAAGTCAAAGAAGATGCTTCTGATGCGGGACGTTAGGTCACTATATTCGAGAGTGTACGCAACGATTTGATGATCGTTTTGCGAGGCAGCCTGATTCCCGAGATAAACGACGTGAAAACTGACGAGAGGAGTAGTCACCGGAAATAAAGAAAGAGGGGAATCTGGAGATAATGAAAGCAATTGTGAACGGCGGCGAATCATGGAAAGTACTAGAATTAAGAACGGCGTTAATCATCAAGATAGAGGAATATATGACGAGGAATGTTCGCAAACACAGCTACATGAAAGTCAAAGTCGAATAGTAAAAAATAGAGAATAGCAAAATGAACAGTTAAAGTAAGCATAGTAAAAGCAAATTAGTAGCAGCAGAGTGAACGAGTGAAAGTTAAAATGAGAATTTGCTGTTGAAAGATAAACGCAATCACTGAATGTGTTTATTTACCAAATCCAGTATGAATCCATATCAAACGCCCGAAATTCGTAACAATACCTTAATCCTTAATTCCTTTATACAATATGCACAATTTCATTCAACGCGCTAAAATATGCTTATTTTATTTTTTACTTGTTGCGCAAATTTTCGCTTGATTTATTCTTTTTTGTAACATGTATTTAGATTATCTTAGATAAAATTCTAACATGTCTTAGCGCATCATAGAGCAATAAATGAAAATAAATTTTACAGATCATGTGGTGGTCTTCTGCCTTTTAATAACAACACTACACGATATAACTTTAAACACCATTTTGATATTCTATGTGGGTGTTTTCATCATTCAACAAAAGAATTTATGTGTTTCAATTAGAATTCGATCTTATGATAAAATAGATACGTAGTTATCTTAATCTTGAAAAAAATCACTTAATAATTTTAGTTTTTATTTAAAATTTAAATTTAACAGACGATTTACTATGAGTTTTTTTTATTAAATCACGCAGTTATTGAGATATTACCATTTCATTGTTGAACTTTGAACTTGTTGAAAAAAAATTATTATAATTTGTAATGTATAAGTAAAAAATGTATGATAAAACTGTCCTGTGAAATCTCAAAATATATATTCATAAACCTTTACTGAACACAACTGTTTGATATAATTTATTACATTACATGTTATTAAGAAACTAAAAAAGCATTTTGAGTGAACAAATACAATAAACATTTATATCTATTCTGCCTACCTTGTTCAGCTATCTCGATTTCTCGCCGCCCAAATAAATGCTGATTTACATTTCGTACGCAAAAATCAGAAGACCCTTTAGAATTTTTTTGTACTTTTTCTCTTGGTGAGATTCCATCATCCTCCTCTGAGCTACTTCCTGTGTATGACGCTGAAAATGTAAAAAACAAACAATAAAACGCAAATTAACTAAATAATCAGACAAGTATGAGATAATATATGAGAACATTTCGCCTAAACACTTACCTGAGCTATAAGAATCCGTTGAAGATGCAGATAAACTTCGACTGCGATATCGTATAGTCTTCTTTAAGGCATCAGATGTCTTATTCTCCTATATGTATAAAAAAATTAAAAATTAATAATCAAATATATTGAATTCAGTATCAAATATAAACATTTAAAAAAACTATGTTATCATAATTTTAATTACAGGCAAGACTATTAAAAATGATATGTAAAACTAAATTAGCTTATATGAGTGATTTTAAAAAATATTTTTTTTATAGGCACCATAGTCAGATACACTAATATATACACCATTGCAAACTCAAAATAATAAATATTCAGAGTGTAGAGTATAAAATACAATCATATCATTCGTAATCAGCTATTGACTCGTCTCATGTGGAAGCAAGGCACAGAAAAAGATACGGCTAAAATGAAGTAAATACTAAATATTAACCGCATATAATGTAGAACAGTGAGATAATAAATAATATTTGTTAAATTATATATAAACACAAATTGCAGTTAAAGTGGCATGCGACATAAACTGACGTTTAATGTGCCTTTCCACATGGGTATTGATTGAGCACAACATATCATGAGAACAAAAAAGGTGAATTAAACGAGTGTTCGCAATTGTTAATTATTTTTTCTAAATTTTTCGTAATTTTCACTAAATTTAATTTGCCATTTGTAAAATAGGCAACGGGTACTTGAACCGCACGTTTTCTTTAATGCTATGACAAACTACAAATAAGCTAAAAAATAATACAATTATGACGGACAGTCATTAAAATGAATCTTTTTTGGTGTAAGGATGTGTTGTGCTTAATATACGTGTGGAAAGGCAGAATGATCCTATCCTATTTTCTGTTGTTTTATATAGTTTATAAAATAAAGTTAGTTTAGAAATAAATTCTGCTTTATAATTCTGCTTAATATAATTTTGTTATTGTCATTTTTTATTTTATTGTATAATCGATTCTGATAGATTTAACAGTAGTAAATATTTATAATAAGATTATTATATTTTTAGAACTTTATTTAACTATACTTTCAAGTGTAAGTAATATTTATTAATTTAAATTAGGTTTACATACGAGATCTAATGTGGCGTTTATTGAATGGCGCTTCCGAGAATACAAAACGACATGCCAAAACTGTTGACAGAAACCATGAAAAAACAATATCGGTTCTAAACTGTTCTTAATTATCGCATAACTTTACAAATGCACTCTTAAAGAATATGTTATCATCTCTACTAAAACTTTAACATTTCTCTGTGGTGCGAAAACTGGATTAGACGAGTGGTGTATGTGTGTGGTTGGTTTACACAGGATGTGCGGCGAGGATGTGCTGCAGCTGTATTGCAGTGAATCTTTTTTGATATTTGGAGTGATTTGAATGGGTTTCGTTCATGGTGAGTAATGGCTCGGTGTCTGCGGTTTGTGGTGGTTGTTCGTTGAACGTTGTGTTTCTCAACTTGCGGAGAGTTGTGTTCATGTGTGTTCTGTCGTTACCTGTATTTATAAGGTATTTTTGACTGTTTTGAGTTGTTTTGTTTAGGACTTGAGGTAGTTCTCATTTGTTAGTGTATGAGGGCGGATTTGCAGTTTTGTATTGAATCATTGCCTGAATGTTGGATTTGTATGTCCAAATTGGTTTTTTTGCTGAATGCTTCGGGTGTTTTTGTTGGAGTTTGCCGTCGATTTGGCAGGGGCTGAATCATTTTGGGAGTTTTGGTATGATCGGTCGTACGCTGAAGTTTTTGGGCTGTTGGTTTGCCATGGTTCGTTTGTGATCTGTCATGGATTCGTCACGGCTTTGTGAAGCGTGGTTTTTGTTGAATGGCGGTGTTGGCAGGAGGTCGCTTGGTGGATGGTAGTGGTTTCATGGTGGGAAGATTCATGCCGTCTGTTGGGATCGTTTCGAGGTAATTTTAGCTCCTGGATGGACATTGCATAATTCTCTTGGTACATTTTACTACGATTGTTTGTAGAGGTGGTTTCTTCCACGCTTTGATTTCGGAGATTTTCGGAGAGAGCTATTTTGGTGATGTTCCTTCATCCTATTATTCAGCGTTTGTGTAATAAATTGTTATATTTTTATTTTGGTTTGATTAGCGATAGAATTTTCCGTTTCCGTATTTCTTCTGTGCATTGAGAATATAGTGTAGGTAATTTATGATTAGCTGTTTTCTATATTGTATTTCCTTCATAATCCATCATTTTTGCAAGATTAATTGCAGCTATGTTGGAGTTGGTAACGAATCCTATTGTTTACCGCAAAATTGCCTTTTTGTGACACTCAATGGGTTACTAGTATTTTCTCACAGCTTATTAGCGATATTTTTGCTTTATAAAAAGAAATATTATTTGCATTGGATTTGGGATTTTAACAATCTTAACATAAAGAATTGTTTATCGGCAACTTCGTTATATCTATGTAACTGAAAAGCTATAAATATTTGATATAATTAATATAATTATTCAAAAGAAAGAGAAGGTTTATATACTTCAATACACCAACGACTGGATGTTTGTCATAAAATGCAACGTTGCCAATCTTGACTGTTTTAGTACAAGAATTATAATTATTAATTCCCAATTTCAAATCAACCCTAAATATTAATCTACATGTACAGTGCCGACCTATTATATTAAAATTATTCGGTTCTCAAGAAATCTCATTCAAATATATTTAATATACGAGTACATATTATCTCTCTTTTAAGATACTGGTACGATTTATATTTAATTATAAAAATTATAAAATAAACTTATTTATCATTCATTTTAGAATAATTTTTTCAAATTTTATCTACAAGCCTTTACTTAAATATTACCTTCCAACAGGAAAGCCATTGACGACACACTAATTACTAATTAACGTTTGTTACCAGTCTGAGATGAATCGTTTATGACAAGTCTAATACGAGGTGACAAGTCATAGACGAGTCGCATGTGTCATGTCTGAGATTAATTGTATGTGATATATCCCCAGCAAACGTAGAAGAAGTTCCAGAACTAGTGCAAAAGTAGTGATAAAAGTATTTGTTTCCTTGTGAAAAAGGATGGGCGTCGGGAAAAATTCATCAGTTTTATAAAAAATTTTTAGTAAACATATGAAATTTTTGCGAATTCTAAATTATTTAGGATATTTTAATGGATGGATATTTTAAGGGATATTTGAATGCAATCCGGTAGTTAATCTAGTTAATCTGTTTTTTTTTTGTTATTTCGTGTTCGCCCAATTCAACGGTTAAATACTAATGAATTTTAGAGTTATTTTGAATATAGTTCAAATAACTTTGGTTTCAGGAAATTCTACTGTAAGTAGGAGTTGCAGAATGATTAAATTGAATTTAGAATTAAATTTCAGGAAATTTACAGATGCTTGTGAATTAATGCTTCATTGTAATTGCTGATTGTGTAGTTTAGAATTGTGTTGTCATTTTATTACTAACGACTTTACATAGGTGTCTGTAACGGGTCGAGCCAACCAATTTTGGTTAGGAAGCCGAAAAGTATTAATAGAATAAAATTTCAGGAAAATTCCAGATGCATGTGAAATAATAATATTTTTTCTTAGGTTGCCGTTTTAAAGAAGCAATTGTTGAAGACCAATACCATCGTTATCCATTAACCTATTAAGCCTTTATTCTTCATCTAGTAGATTAGAATTGTGTTGTCTTTGTGTTACTAACTATCGGCTATACCTAGGTGTCTGTAACCGGGCCCATTCTGTCCCACTTAACTAACCTATCCAATTCTTCGGTTTTGTTATGTGTAAAAAAGGGTGTACGGTGGACCCGGCGTCATCCGGGAACTCAAGCCTAAGAACTTGGTCGTACATTCAAAATCAATCAATCAATCAATCAATCTCTACTAGAACTTTAACATTGGTGGACGATTGACCGTCGTAGAGGAAAGACGTGTTTTTTGTCTCTCCTCTAAATAAATAAATAATTTGATTTAAATGTGTATAAATAAATAATAAATTAACTAATAAATAAATAATATATATGTGTTATTAAAAAATAATAATATCAATAATAATTTGTGTGATTTTAGTTATTATTATTTGTGTGTATAAGTGAAGTGGAAAGTTTTACATTTTGTACAGTTGCGTGTGGTGCGCTTGCAATAGTGTAGAATACGTACATAACAATTTTCGTTATATGTATGTATTTTGATACTGTTGCTTGAATGCATCATACACATTGTATGTAAATGTTCACTATGCAGGACTTTTGATTCCAAAGGATGCATAAGCTAAGTGTTTTTCATTGTTTTATTACATATTCAATACATATTTTTTCAAATAAGTTTTAATTATATAAACATTTACATGTTTTTTAGCATATAGGTTTCAAATAAATTTTAATTTTATTTATAAGAAAATACGAATTTAGTAATATGTCGCCGTAGTAGTGGCGTGGTATGTTGTACGTGTGTGTGTGTGGAAGCTATGTACATTGTGCATAAAATGGAAGAAGGAATATTAAACATATGTTTCTATATACATATATATACGTATATACAAGCTTGTTTTTTTGTACACTAGAATTCGTTAATAAGAAACCCTGCTTGTAATATATACACGGATAATATGAACGATTTTTTCGTCCCTTTTAGTACCATTCAATATAGAAACATATGTTTGAATGGATAATGAACAAAAATATTTGTCCCTTGATCGTCATTGTGTTATGTATATTCACACAATGTAAATATATAATATGTACATACATTGATGGATATTATTATTATTATTTATTATTAACTGCTTTTAATGTTTGTTTAACAGATTTATAATTTATTTAATTAAAGTAATTTCCCCTCTAATTATTAATAATGCACGGTGAAAATTGTACTCAATTTTCAATTTCAAATAATATAAATAAGCATATTCCTTGTAGTCTGATTTAAAGTGGTGAAACCTCATATGTGTTATGGCATGGCAAAGGGAAAATGGTTTTTAATTTTAATTAGATGAATTTCATTAATAAAAAAAACTTGTTTTGCGCGATTTTCAAATTCGCAATTGAAATATTCAATTCGCGAGGGACGGATTCTTTTAATTTGGTATTTGGATGGTCGAAGCTGGTTTTTAAAATTTGGAAAAATAAAAACCCGGTTTATTTAAAGTAAATTTCGCAATACCGACAAATGTATTTGTTTGATTTTAGGTTGATTTGTTACTCAACAGTCGAACTTCTATTAGCCGGAATCGTAAGGGATTCCCGCATTTCGGTTAATTAAATTATTTCAGATACACTTCGTTACATCAGATTAAATCCACTAAATAAAAAGGGAATTCCCGATATCCATCTCTTTTGAATTCTATCGCTATTTTTTTTTCTATAAGGTGATAGTTTCATCATTAATCAAATGTCAATTTTTTTTCTAGTTGGCTTTGGATATGTTCCTTTTTGTATTTTTCATTAAAATGTAGTAAAAAAGTTCGTTTTTATTGTTACACACGAATATTTTTAGGAAATTATATTTTTTTAAAGAGAAATGTTGGCGGAAGCAGCTTTGATGGCTTCAATAAGCGACGTTCTTCTTGGAAATTCAGACTTTTACAATCCTTGCCGTATGGATAGGGGCGTTATCTTGCTGATAAATAAATTTCAGTGGTCCGAACAAATGTTGGAACTTTGGAAATGCTGAATCCAAAATAGACAAACACGAATTTTCTGTCATCTTTTGATTTTGAAGAGCTAACTCAATCCCAGGATAGAATGGAATAGCTCTCTAGACTATAACCCCTTCGTTTCTGTTGTGATGCCAATTAAGAACTAGCTCTTCTTTGCTGAGATCATGGAAATAATCGTTATAACCATCTAACCATCGTGCCCGTCCAAATTGATTTTTTTTTTTTTTATAACTTCATCAAAAAGGCATGTTAAAGTCAAAATGCCAGTTGACAATGCGAATGAAAATGCAAGTTGAGTTAGTTTATTACAATCCTAGCCCAGCTCTCCCAAATAAATCCAGAATGGATAATTTTCGGTTAGAACAATTCCATTTATTATAGTAGAATCCCAAAATTTCGTTAAATTCAGCTTTGCACACCGAATTTAACCATCATTTGTTGAGAGATGGCCTAGTTCCATTGAGGATTACGTCAAAGTGTCAATTTATCCTCCATACCATCATTGGTACCATAAAGTTCCATTATATGTCCTGTGTTGTGTAGTTATATTTGGGAATTAAATGAATATTCTTTGGTGGCCAAAATTAATAAAACATTTGAAATTTCTGCGAAATAAGCTAAATTTATTTGAAATATCCAATCCGGTATTGAATAACATTGATAGTTTTCCGGGAACCATTGCCTTTGGGATGCCTCACATATTTTTTCTATATATTTGAATATAATTCAACTAATTATGGTTTCAGGAAATTTTATTGTAGTGGAGCTGCAGGGGGATTAAATTAATAAATTTTCATATTATTTAGGAAGCTGGAAAATAGTATGCCCCTATTATGGTTTTCGCCTACGCGTCACTAGGCGACGGTGAGTCGCCGTATATATATTTTTGTATTATGATTCTCGCCGTGAGAGCGATGTGAAAGAGTGATGTGTAAAAAACGATCGCCTAAAATTTTTAGGCGATGAATGTAATGTAGTACGAATAAAGTTTTTGAAGGTTACAGGACAAATAAAAAATAATGGCTAAAAGCGATAATGTAAGTTTTTTTCAATAATTTTTACGCTTATAAATAATTTGTTTACCAATTTTATATATATATTATATATATAAATATAAATATATATATATATATATATATATATATATATATATATATATATATATATATATATATATATATTTATATTTATATAAAGGGTGTTTTTTTAAGAGGTTGCCGATTTTTTTTTTGAATAAAACACATATAAAATTATGAAATGACCAAAATTTTTTTTTATTTGGTAGATAATTTTTTGGCATTTAACATTTAAACACAATTTCTGGCATATGGCTACCACGACTATTTTTCACAAATGTCATTCTGGAGGTCCAATTTTCCAGCACTTTTTCAAGCATTTGAGGGCGTATGTCAGCAATGACACGTTGAATATTGGTTTCCAAAGCGTCAATCGATTGAGGTTTATCCACATAAACCAATGACTTCACGTATCCCCACAAAAAGTAATCGAGTGGCGTCAAATCGCACGAACGCGGAGGCCAATTCACCGGACCATTTCTCGAAATAATGTTGTCGTTGAAAGTTTCTTTCAATAAGTCGATTGTTTCACGTGCTGTATGGCAAGTGGCACCATCTTGTTGAAACCACATTTCATTCATATCCATATCTTCAAGATTTGACAACAAAAACTCATTTAACATGGTTCTGTATCGATTTCCATTCACGGTAACGGTTCGTCCTTCCTCATTTTTAAAGAAATATGGACCGATGATCCCACCAGCCCATAGACCGCACCAAACAGTACATTTATCAGGATGCATTGGTAATTCTAGAACGGCGTGTGGATTATCTTTGCTCCAAATGCGACAATTTTGTTTGTTGACGTATCCATTTAACCAAAAATGCGCCTCATCACTGAAGAGAATTTTACGGTAAAAAAATGGATCTTCGTTCAATTGATTTAACGACCAATCACTGAATTCACGGCGCAAACGATGGTCGTGTGGCTTTAATTCTTGCACCAATTGAATTTTGTATGGCACCAAACCCAAATCTTTACGTAAAATTTTCCATAAAGTCGATGGACAAAGTCCAATTTGCTGAGCACGACGACGAATCGATAAATTGTCGTTTTCTTCGACACTGGCCTCAACGACAGCAATATTTTCTTCTGTACGAATTCTTCTCATTCTTGTCGGTGGCTTGGCATCCAAAAGAGTGAATGTAGACCGAAATTTGGTAATTACGTTCTTTATGGTGGTCTCTGACGGACGATTATGTGCACCATAAAATTCACGAAGTGCTCTATAAACATTTTTAATTGAACACCGATTTTGAAAATAAATTTCCACGATTTGAAAACGTTGTTCTGGAGTTAACCTATTCATAATGATTTGCCAAACAATACTGAGTAGAAATGCCACTTTGAGCTGTCAAAACAACTGTCATAAAATAAAACGACATCTATCGGAAAAACAAACCTCCTAAAAAAACACCCGTTATATAATATATATATAAAATTGGTAAACAAATTATTTATAAGCGTAAAAATTATTGAAAAAAACTTACATTATCGCTGTAGCCATTATTTTTTATTTGTCCTGTAACCTTCAAAAACTTTATTCGTACTACATCACATTCATCACCTAAAAATTTTAGGCGATCGTTTTTTACACATCACTCTCTCACATCGCTCTCACGGCGAGAATCATAATACCAAGACAAATAACAACCAAAAATATGCGGCGACACATACTCTCTCTCGCCAAAATAAAGGTGAGAACCATAATACTAAAATATTGCTCACACGAATCTAAGTATCACGGCGAAAGAGTGGTGAAGCGATGGTGAGGCGAGAACCATAATAGGGGCATTAATTAAGAATTAAATTTCAGGAAATCTACAGATGCTTGAGGAATAAGATTTTTTGTAACAGTAATTGCTGATTGTGTAGACTAGAATTGTGTTGTTATTGCGTGTCACTAACTATAGACTTTACCTAGGTGTCTGTAACCGAGCCGATTTAACCATTCAAATTTGATCAGGAAGCGGGAAAGTATTAATTTAGAATTAAATTTCAGGATATTTTCAGATGCATGTGAAATAATATTTTTTTCATAGGTTGCTGTTTTAAAGAAGCAATTGTTGAAGACCAATACCATCGTTATCCATTAACCTATTAAGCCTTTATCCTTCCTCTAGTAGATTAGAATTGTGTTGTCTTTGTGTTACTAACTATCGGCTATACCTAGGTGTCTGTAACCGGGCCGATTCTGTCCCACTTAACTAACCTATCCAATTCTTCGGTTTTGTTATGTGTAAAAAGGGTGTACGGTGGACCCGGCGTCATCCGGGAACTCAAGTGTAAGAACTTGGTCGTACATTTAAAATCAATCTCTACTAGAACTTTAACATCGTGATGAGCAACCCCAGAGCCGAGGTTTATAAAAAAAAAAATTCGACACCAGGATTGGAAAATGTTTGTTTGTACCTCGGATGAATCTGATTCAAATTGTAGTAGGTCGAAATATATTTCTCACTCGAATGAATATGGCTTATCAACCTAGATTATTTTATCACCATAAAATTCTCGAATATTTTGCACATAGAAGGAACAATGAACGCTGACAAATATATTCAGCTCCTGGATACAATGCTGGTACCAGAATTTTCAAAAAATTTCCGAAATACCATACTGCCGTGGAGTAAATGAAAATCGTACCCATTCTGAATTGTGTGGATAATTCACCAAATATGAACTCAATTGAAGATGTTGAGCTTTATTAAAATATCAACTGTCAAAAAATGGCATCTAAGATAATGTTGAATGACTAACCCTTACTTATCAAGGACACTATCATAAACTTAATCAAATGTATGCCCGTCGTGTTCCACTTTTACTTTAAAATAAAGGCCGGTGGATGAAATAATAACTCGGTTAAAGTTTTAATTTTAATAAAAGATTAAACATCTAATGAATAAGGTAAAGGAAACACGTGTTTTTAAATAAATTTCCACTGCACTGAATACTTAATTTTCAAAGAGTTCCTAGCAATTTGGCCACGTCCTATACTATTTTACGACTGACCTTTGGTTAACGAATCACACAACAGTGTCAAGGAAAAGGAAGAGAAGAAAAAGAAAAGTAGTTCAGATTTCCAGTAAAATTTTTGATTTTGGGTTTGAACCACTTTAAGTCATAACCCAAAGCGCATTTATGTCATCCAGTTCGTTCTACATACGCGGCATCGACCCACATAAATCGTTTAGTATGCAATTAAGTGAAATTACTACACCGAATCAAATATGTTTGTAAATTATCGTCAAACCTAGGCGATGCTATAACTTCAATAATTTAAACGGTCTTTCTAATTTATTATAATAACCGTTCACACATCCCGCAGTATTTTGCGACATTATTTCATGAATCGATTGGACTGTTGGCTTCTGTATCGATCAGGTCATTTATCGTGTGATCTGTTCTTTATCTAATAATCCATCTTAGACGATATGTTTCCATATAATATTTATGCACCAAGTGCCAGTTTTGGTGATATACCATTTATTTGCTTTTTGTAGCTTTCTACGGTGTTGCCCAAGATTGGTGTCTTATAATATGTTCGATTCTTATATCATTGTTTATAAGGTAATCTTGTTTACCAGCATGTTTGCTATTTCTCTGCTTCTGATTGATTTCCTATCTTCCTTACCATAGTCCAATATCCGGTATCCGTCGAATGAAAATATTTTTTCTTCATACTATCTCGCCAGTTCGAATATTTCCCGTTCATGATGATATTTATCGGATTTGATTGATTTAGTATTTGGTATTCTCAGTTTTTTGCTTTGTATATCGCCAGGTTTATTGCAATCATTTTTATGGTTTTAATTTTAATACTCTCTAGATAATGAAATATTTATCAGAATGTATGCTGCCGAAGTATGTTAAAATAAAATTCTATTTTTCCCTGGAACAGAGATTTGTTTTCATATATAATACGGTCGTCGATAAAATTGCCTTATACAATATAATAGTGGCAAAAACCCAAAACAGCATAAGTTGAGTTATGTAGTTTTTGAGGTTTATGTAGATTTACAATATTTACATTAAAACAAACATTTTGATATAATCGATGTATTTTTACGAAGAACTTTAGTACCTAAAGCGAGAAAATCAAAAACGACACAACTCATTGTGTTTTCAAATCGATTTAGCAAAAACGAAGTAAGTTACTTTTTTAAACAAGTAAATTTCGTTGGGTAAACTTATGCTGTTTTTTCTGATTTAAAAAATAATCATTTTTATTATTTCGTATTACAATCTAAAACGACATAAGTGACTTGTGCTGTTTTTAACAAATTAAAAAAAAATTGTATCTCGACTTATTCAGTTTTTGTTAAATTTTATTGTAATTTGTTTTTGTGAAATCAAAACTTAAGTGGTGATATGTTATTTTTGCAATTTGTTTTGTTAAAATTCAATTATTTAACTTAATATAAGTAGTTTTTCCCATTGCAAAAATATCAATAAAAGGTAAATATGTACTTTTTAATCAATTTTACTATGTAATTAGTAAATTTATGTGTCTTTAAAAATTAACATAATTTTTTATTTTTTCAGTTTAAAAATGAATAGTAATTTGAGTAGATCATCACGGATGGTAGCACTAGCATCAAAAGGTAGAATAAATAAAACGAATACCACGTACCCGATACCATGTGTACCCGAAACCGCTACGTTTGCTAATTTAAACAGGAATGAAGTAAAATATCAGAATACATACTCTGGAACTGAAGTAAGTTTTAGTGCGTTCCAATTTATGGATAAAAATACGAATTGTGAAACTTCCACTTATTATGATAAAGTAACTGACGAATTATTGGATACTCTCAAAGAGGCTTATCAGAATAATCCATTCGAAAACGACGATGACTCCGATGCTGATCCAAATTATATGCCTCCTACTGATGAATCAGACGATGAATATGGTGAAGAAATAGAAGAAATGGCAAGAAATGTGGAATTTAACCTAGATAATGGTATAAACGAAAATCATAACTCTAATGCAGACAATTTTATAGCAGAAAGTCACAAACCATCGAGTAGCAAATCAGTTATGAAAGAACTTAAAATCAAGCGAAACACAGGTCAGCCATATGTTTCAACAAGCGGAAAACCAGTAGCTGCTCGAGAGTGTAAACCACTACAAAAATGTCGGAAGCAATGTGAGAAAAAAATCACATTTCAACAGCAAAAACAAATTTTTCGGCAATATTGGGATTTAACGTCGTATAATTTGAGATGTGCATTTTTATCCGGTTTAATTGAAATAGGAAAGCAAAAAAATCAGACATTACAAAAGCGGTCAAACAAAGTTAGAAACTTTTCGTGTTTTTATTTTATCGAATTGGATACGGGAAAAATCGAAGTTTGTAAAAATTGTTTTAAGAAAACATTTGGGGGACTGATGGGATTATCAGAACAATCACCACGAAAAAATTTGAGTCACCTGGACTAATTATTCCATCCGATAAACATGGATCCAGACCACCACCAAACCTAACATCCCAGGAAAAAGTAAATGAAATCAAAAATCACATCAACTCATTCCCATCATACGAAAGTCATTATACGCGGAGAGATACATCTCAAAGGTAAGATTTGAAGCAATTAAAAATTATCTCAACTTTTATTAATAATTATTTACGTTTTAGATATTTCCATAGTGACTTAACAATCACTAAAATGTACCAGCTGTACACCGAAAAAATTGAAAATGCCGTCTCCATTACAAAGTTTTCGAAAGTGTTCCAAACAATGGGCATTAAATTTAAAACACCCAAGGCTGACTCATGTCACAAATGTGACATTTTTGCTGCAAAATTGAACGTTATGGACAACGAAGAACAAAAAGAGCACATTATTGAGGAGCAGCGAAAACATCACCAACTTGCAGATGACGCTTATAAATCTAAAGAACGAAATAAGGAATTGGCAAAGAGCAATCCATTAATAAAGACTTGTGCTTTCGATCTGCAGCAATGCCTACCCACTCCAAATGTAATGACCTCAGTATCGTTCTATAAACGTTTACTTTGGACTTACAATTTAACAATACACGATTGCACTACCAAGTGCGTCTAATTGCTATATGTGGAATGAAGTTGTAGGACAAAGAGAAGGAAACGAAATTACAAGCTGCCTGCTAGCTCATTTAAATAAGCTTCCTACTTCAACAGAGCAAATAATTTTCTACAGTGACTGTTGCACAGGGCAGAATAGAAATTCTTATGTTGCCACAATGTTCCACGTCTACATGCAAAATAATCAACAAAGTGCTTTGAAATTTATTGATCACAAGTTTCTCGTATCTGGTCACACGCACATGGAGTGCGACAGCGATCACGCCGCAATTGAACGTAAAAAAAACGTTCCACGGTAAAAATTCACGAACCGAGAGATTGGTATCAGTTTGTTCGTTCAGTATGCAGTCGGTTCTTGGTTCATGAAATGAGTCAGGAACAAATTTTTAATTTTGGGGATCTTGCCAAATCTAAGGTTATGTGGCGAAAAGTAAATACTGATGGCGAAAAGTTTGCGTGGCACGATTTTAAATGGATTCGATATACAAAAGAACGAGGCCATATTTTATATAAAACAAGTTATAGCAACGATGAACAATTTAAAGTTCTTAACATAACACGACGCGGCTTTAATAATTTATCTAACTATGATTTTGTTCAATGCTATTCGAACCTGCTAAAGATATTACCGCTCTTAGATCCCGCACATTACTTCTACATAAATTTGAATGCAGAGCCCATGCCGGATACACATCCAGATTTAACTGAAGTAGACGATGATTCTTAAATAAAATTTAAGAATCATCATCTGCTTCAGTTAATTAGTTAGTTATTGGATTTCTTGATTTTTAACTAATTATTTTATTAAAGTTTATATATGGATTAAAGTGTAATTTTATATTATTTTAAGTTTCAATAAACTAAATTATTTTTTAATAGCAAACAGAAAAAACAGCTTAACTTGAGTTACGTAAAACTATAATGTGAAAGAAAAAGCTAAAAATCATTTAAGTACTTTTATGTCAATTTTGTTTAAAATATTAAATATCCAAAAAAACACAAGTCACGAAAATCGCGAAAATTATTGAAAATTTTCAAAATTTTGGAAAACTGAAAATACCACTATTGAATATCTTACTCGGATAATGTTATGTATTAATTTGAGATAATTTAAGGTGATAAAATTTCTTCTGGATAAAATATTAACTTAAATTACAATTTTCTCAAAATGAACATTTTCGAGTTATGTACTTTTGGGTTTTTGCCGCTGATAATATGATAACCTTGGATTCTTAAAAAAACTCATTAATGCTAGGAATCTGGTTGATTATCCCAGAAAAGTTTAATTTCCAAAATTTATTCGAGTTTATACTGAGGAGTGTTACGAGTTGGGTTTTATGTTAAAGGGATAAATTAGCTTGTTTTAATACACATCGATTTAGCATGCATGTTTATATACATTTTATCGTGTTTATTAATTCACCTTGTGTTTATTATGTTTCTGATGTAATCGTAGTTGGCTATTTCCATTAAGTTATCAATATCGAGTTTGGAAAAATTGGTTTCTATAGTTGTCATCAATATCCAGTTTGGAATAATGTTAAGATATAATGAAAAATCCTTCTTTGGTATTTTCGACAATTTTTTAGTTACGAGTATTTTTATGTTATTTTGATATGGCATAACAGCAAAGAAATATGTGATCTTATAAAATTGTATTTAACTTAACCCCAACTTTTGTCAAAATCTTCATGAAAATAAAACTTGTATACACATTTTATTAAAAAATACCATAGCACATAATTCGATACCATATATACTTATATCAAAGAGAATCTAGTATTATAAAGAGCAACGAAACAAAGGAAAAATTTTCATCAAAAAATGCATGGAGTATGCAATTTAAATGGGTTACACTACACATCTTTATTTACCGTAATTTTTATCGTATTATGGAAATAGTCACGAGAATGACAATATTCGATATACATACATTTAAAAAAATGATTGTGTAAGTGTATTGTATAAAGTATAACCAGTGCACTTAGAATACTACAGACCACACTGCTTTAAAAATTTTGCTATATGATGTCATTGGTTATATTAAAATATGTTTCTTATTGTTTGTTTACAATTTTCTTATTAATATGACAACTTAAACATAAAAAAAATCAATACAATCTTTTTAATATATATATTAAAATTTAATAAAAAGCTATTAGTAAGTATTAATTAATAATATTATTATAAAATTATGCATTGTAATTTGAGTTAAATTTGAGTTAACAAGTTTAAATTGTTACGGCCATCGAATCAAACAGATAGCTAAATAGAATCAATTACTAAAACTACTTACTGCTAAATCAATTACTTTTCAATTTCCGAATAAATCGTGATAAATAGAATTTTATTTCAAGCGCACGATTGAAGAATAATTAGCCAAATTACTAGTGGGAATTTCATTTATGGGTAAGCAAAATAACTGTTTTATTGTTAGTATAGAACAGCCGTATGCAAGATTTCAGGTGTATTCGTTTACCAACCTGTTTTTTTTTTTTTAATATATAGATTCGTACGTCTGTAACGATATAAGTCCATGAGGTATTGGTTGGCCTCAGTTTTTTTGTTTAAATGCCATAAAAAGATAAAATACGGCTACATTTTTTTCGTCACAAATATAAGTGATTTGGTAATTTGGTAAAGCACACAACAAACGAGTCGCAAACGAGATATTGAAGTGATACAGTGGACAACGGATTATTTTTACTTCACTTGATGATCGAAGGAAAAAGAAATCTACATATAGTGTCCAGTATACCTCGGCTTTGCTTAGATCCCGGTGCTAAAGATAAGCCGGTGTAGTAGTGATCATGTGATAAATTTTATTAGGGAAAAATAGTTAAATCCTTATGTTTTAAAGTTAAGAAAAAAATATAAATTAAAATAATATTGGAAATTTGAAAAAAATGAAGCATGCTGTATACAAAAATGTGTGCAAATTGTGTAGAATATAATTTAATTAGTGAAAACAAATTTTAATGAAAATTCTCATATAAAAAAAATAAAATCAAAATCATAAGAAACGGGAAATGTAATATTTGGATTTAGTGTTTTTGCCAAAAATAATGTTTTTTTAGGTCATTTCATTCGCTTCATTACGCGGACAGTCACAAGGAGTACTCTTTGGGAGTATTGTCTGGTGACTTTTTTACAACCATTTTTTTTGTTGAAACCTAAATCTAAATAATTTATTACTTTTCGACCTTCTTATGAAAAACAAAATTTAAACAGCACAGTCTTAAACAAGAATTTCCATTAAATTTTGTGTGCAGAATCAATTGGTGCCGAAACGTTTAGAATGTCGCAAAAGGCCTTCGGTGATAATTGTATGTCGTGAGCAAGTGTTTTTGATTGGTACAAATTGTTCAAAGTGGGTCGAGAACGTGTTGACGACGAACCACGTCTAGGATGCCCATCAACATCAACTGATGATCAACACGTTAATAAAATCAAGGAATTGGTGCTCGAGAATCGACGATTAACAGTCAGAGACCTTACTGGCATCGTTGAAATATCGGAAGGATCAGTCAAAACCATTTTGAAAGATCATTTGGGCCTAAGAAAAGTGAAAGCACGATTGGTTCCAAAATCACTCAATTTTTTGGAAAAACAGCGTCGCGTTGACGTCTGTGAAACAATGCTTTCCGACTACCAGGATGTCATGAAACGTAAAGGCTGGTTAAATTTTAAGGGCCGACGTTGAATGTGAACCACACCTAAACGTCAAGTTTTTTTCTGCATTTAATTTGACATTTCTCAATTTCAGACTAACTCAATTTGAACCATGGAAAGATACACAACACAGAATGGTGGCAAGAAATGGCAACAGTGGATGATCAATTTTCGAAGAAAATGATCTTCAGTGATGAGGCACATTTTCACCTCAGTGGATTCGTCAATAAGCAGAATTGCCGCATTTGGGCGAATCATAATCCAAGAGTGATTGTCGAAAAACCAATGCACCCACAAAGAGTGACTGTTTGGTGCGGTTTATGGGCTAGCGGCATCATCGGGCCGTATTTTTTCCAAAATGAGGCCGGTCAGGCAGTTACTGTGAATGGTGTTCGCTATCGTGAGCTAATAACGAACTTTTTATGGCCCGAATTGGAAGATATGGATGTGGACGATATGTGGTTTCAACAGGACGGTGCCACTTGCCACACAGCTAATCTTTTGCGCGACAAATTCAATGGCCGTGTTATCTCATGTGGTGGCGATGTCAATTGGCCGCCAAGATCATGTGATTTGACACCGTTGGACTTCTTTCTGTGGGGTTATTTGAAAGAAAAGGTGTACGTCGATAAGCCAGCAACAATTTAAGAGCTGAAGGATGAGATAATTCGGCACATTAACGGCATAGAACCTCAATTATGCCTAAGCGTCATAGAAAATTTGGACCATCGAGTGGAGGTGTGCCGCCGAGGTCGCGGCGGCCATTTGGCCGATATTTTATTCCATACATAATACCATATTATCATTGATATTGTGTCCCATACATAATACCATATTATCATAATAAAAAGAATTGACAATAATTTCCTAAATAATTTGTGTTTTATTCAAAATAAACATCGGCCCTTAAAATTTAACCACCCTTTATTATAACTGGCGATGAGTCTTGAATCTATGCTTACGACCCGGAAACAGACGATCAATCGGCCGAATATCGTGACCAAAGGTGAACCGAAGCCGAAAAAACCATGTCAAAGCAAGTCAAAAATCAAGGTGATGTTGACAGTTTTCTTCGATTATCGAGGTGTGGTGCACTCCGAATTCCTTCCGACCGGCAAAACTGTCAACAAGGAATACTATTTGAGTGTTATGCGTCGTTTGCGCGAAGCTATTCGTAAAAAAAGGCCGGAATTATGGGTCGACAACTCTTGGTTTTTGCACCACGATAATGCACCTTCTCATACTGCATTAGTTTTACGTGATTTTTTCGCCAAAAATTCCACTCATATCGTTCCGCAACCACCGTATTCGCCTAATTTAGCTCCGTGTGACTTCTGGCTGTTCAGCAAACTCAAACGACCGCTCCGGAGTCAATTGAAGAGTCAATTGAAGACATTAAACGTGAATCGCTATGCGCATTGGAGGCTATTCCGGAAATTGACTTTAACAACTGTTTCGAGGATTGGAAAAAACGTTGGCACAAGTGTATTGAGACCGGGGGGATTACTTTGAGGGGGACGACATAGATTTGGAGAAATAAATAAAGAATTTTAAAATTATGAACAAAGTCTTACTATTTTTTGACCACAGTATTTATTATATATAAGTATATATAATGCAATTCTATATCCTATAACGTTGTTTATTAGTATATGAAATACAAAATTTAACCATCCTTTATTATAACTGGCGATGAGTCTTGAATCTATGCTTACGACCCGGAAACAGACGATCAATCGGCCGAATATCGTGACCAAAGGTGAACCGAAGCCGAAAAAACCATGTCAAAGCAAGTCAAAAATCAAGGTGATGTTGACAGTTTTCTTCGATTATCGAGGTGTGGTGCACTCCGAATTCCTTCCGACCGGCAAAACTGTCAACAAGGAATACTATTTGAGTGTTATGCGTCGTTTGCGCGAAGCTATTCGTAAAAAAAGGCCGGAATTATGGGTCGACAACTCTTGGTTTTTGCACCACGATAATGCACCTTCTCATACTGCATTAGTTTTACGTGATTTTTTCGCCAAAAATTCCACCCATATCGTTCCGCAACCACCGTATTCGCCTAATTTAGCTCCGTGTGACTTCTGGCTGTTCAGCAAACTCAAACGACCGCTCCGGAGTCAATTGAAGAGTCAATTGAAGACATTAAACGTGAATCGCTATGCGCATTGGAGGCTATTCCGGAAATTGACTTTAACAACTGTTTCGAGGATTGGAAAAAACGTTGGCACAAGTGTATTGAGACCGGGGGGATTACTTTGAGGGGGACGACATAGATTTGGAGAAATAAATAAAGAATTTTAAAATTATGAACAAAGTCTTACTATTTTTTGCCCACAGTATTTATTATATATAAGTATATATAATGCAATTCTATATCCTATAACGTTGTTTATTAGTATATAAAATACAAATGCATTTATTTGCACATCAAACCGTTTACGGTATTAACCAGGTTAATAATTTTTAAAATTGTGTAAGGTCAGTGAACCCAAATGACAACAAGTTATCCATTCTGTTTAATTTCTACTTACTAATGAATGAATTATATTGATACAATAATTTTGTGACGAGCTCCTTTTTCATTTCTAATTACAGTTGCATTATATATAATTAATTGAAATAGAACAAAAGTAACGAAATTAAACCGAGAATTGCAAATGTTTTAGGGAAATTGAAAAGTAATTGATTAAACTTCTATTTAGCACTCTGTTTGATTCGATGGACGTAACAAACTGTTTGCTTACTTTATTTACTTATTTAGTATCACGCCGTGCAGTATGAGTTTGGCCAGTGCACCTAGAATACGACGATTATCGAGCGTCTAATGGATCATCAGGTTAACTCCTAGTTTGTCAGATCAAAATTAATACAAGTATAGCTTTGTCGGCCGTTTGAAGGTCATAACCCCGGCTAAAGGTGGCCAAATCGAAAACTGCTAATGCAATTCGAAAATTTTAATTATTTGTGAACATTTTTTACTTTGATTCAATAAAATTCATCAAAAAATAAAAATTCTGTGGCGGTTTGCTTTGGTAACACTTCGTGTCAGCCACCCAGCCAGTGTAGAAGACCATTCCACAAACTATGGAGAAAATATGGAGTTGTTTTAATCTTGTCAACGACCTATTTGACTTTAATTTATAAGAACTACTTCAAAAATATCCTTAAGAATTATTTTTTAAATTTTTAATTATTAAATCAAAGTTTGATTTATATTTTTGTGTTTTAAAATTCTTTATTTGAATTTTTAATATTTTTGTTTTAAATTAAATTCTGAAATCATACATGTAAATCATAGAATAGATTTCTTTAAATAAATAAACTTCTCACAGAAGACTCCGGCTTCTAGCTTGCCGTCTAGCTTAGAGCCGTCCGTGAAAAATTGCACTGCTTCGGTTTCCAGTATTAATCCGTTCCTCCAGGATTCCCTCGAAGGACCGATGGTCCGGAAGCCTTTATCGAAGCACAACGTTTACTTAATATAATCTAAATTCGCCCGTTCTCTCCTTAGCAATCTAACTAAGACACTTTCACTGAGACAGCCGAGTCTCCTCGGCATACAACTATCGCTACATCATCTGCATACGCCACCACCCCTGTCCCCTCTCTCTCTCCAGTTCCAACAGCACTCCATTCATCACTATAACGAAGTGTTACCACAACAAAATGCCACAGAATTTTTATTTTTTGATGAATTTTATTGAATCAAAGTAAAAAATGTTCACAAATATTAAAATTTTCGAGTTACGGTGGCCCAAACCATGACCATCGGCGGCGCTTGGTTTCGAGTGTCAATCCGTTGCTCCAAATTTTCAGTAGAATGGCCGGGCAAGCAAATCCGGTCGTTTTGCTTGTTCACATATTGCTCAATAACTAACGGTGACACATTGGAGAAAACCAAATTCGGCAAATCGCCACTTTCGTGCAAGCGTAACAACTCCTTTGCTCTTTCCACTCTAACTTTTTTTTTAGCATCGATGAGACCATGCGTTTTACGGAATTTCAAGGCCTTTAGTCCAAAATGATCTTTCAATATGTGCTGCATCCGTTCGAGCCATTTTCCTGCCGCTACGGTGCGGATTCCGAAAGATATCCGGCTATGTTGCAGTGCGTTTCGGTCCACCATCATAGCGTTTTGCAATGCTGCCAGTATCGTTATAACGATTTATGGTGCGAATACAAATATTTTATTCACATGCAGATGTTTTAACTGGTTAACAATCTGCGGCTGTGGTTTTCCAGCCAAATATAGAGCAACTTTTTCTGAATATTTCCCACTAAAATGCTTTTGTACGCTTGTAAACAATGAAATGAACTGTCATTAGTGTAAATTTGAGCGCTCTGTCATCCCTGGTTTGGCAGCAATGACAGTCTGAAGTTGGTAATACTTCGTGTCAGTCAACCGGTAGGTATGATTTTATGCATAATAAACCATAAAGCCCTTTAACGAGCTTTTGAGATAGTTTAATTTTGTCTTCAATATGTGTTTTGAACGTCAGCATATTATCTAGAATTATACCGAGATATTTTACCTGGTTCTCCCAGGTTATTAATGAGTGGATCAGGTTAAGTCTTCTGCAGGGTAAGTATTTAGGTGCTCTCCGTCTGGTAAAGTAAATTGCTTTTGTTTTACTATGGTTTACTTTAATCCCCCATTTGTTAAAGTAACTATTCAAGATATTAAATGAGTTCTCGAGCGTATTTATGATATGATTAGGGTCAATATGGGAGGATAATATTGCTGTATTATCGGCAAAAGTAGCTTGCAAGCAATTTGGAGGAATTGGGATACAACCTGTATATATTGAATGAAGATCTGGACTGAGTACTGATCCTTGTGGTACTCTGACGTTATCTCATACCAAACAGATGTTGCCCTTTGTTAATGAACTTGACATTTTCTTTGATCAAGGAAGCTCCGGATTATCCCTATTGTTTTAATAGGAAACCTATTGCTTATTAATTTAAAAACCAGATCTTCATGCCACATGATACTGTGTAAAGCTTTTTTCCAACAGAATCATACCAGTGGATCTCTTTTTTGTGAAATTCATTTTTACTGATTCTATTAGTCGAATTTGTTGATGTGTACAGGAGTGGCCGTGTCTAAAACCAAACTGATGGTCTGGAATTATTTTTTGATTTTCGATTTTTTTCGGTTCCGAATAACACGCTCAAATAGCTTGCCGATGCCGTTTAGAAGACTTATGGGTCTATAGCTAGTGGGTTTTGTTGGGTCTTTGTTAGGTTTTAATAACGGTTTTATTTTTGCTGCCTTCCAGATTGTAGGAAAATAAGAAAATTTCAGGCACGCATTGTAGATATAAACTAATGTTACAATCATTTTCTTTGTAAATTGTTTTATTACAACATTCAACATTATTACAAATCAACAGTAATTAATCGACGCCAAAAATCAACAGGATTACGATTTATCATGTCCAAACACCGCTGTGAAGTGGTCTGTCGAACTCGTTTTTGTTCGACACTGAGCAAACGCGGCACCCATCTTGCCGATAGCTTTTTCATATGCAAATGTTCATGCAAAATGTTGAACACACGTTCATATGATATGTTTACCATTTCAACAATCTCACGCAACTTGACTCGGCGATCATTCATAACGATATCGAGGATTTTCTTGATATTTTCTTCAGTAACCACCTCTTATGGCCTTCCTGTTGATGGTATTGTTGCAGTGCATCTTCGGCCGCGTTTAAATTCAGCAATCCAATATTTTACCATGTAATCTGACGGAGCAGACTCACCGTAATGTTTATCGAGCTTTTCTTTTGTCTCTTTCGCCGTTTTGCCTTTCAAATAATAGTGTTTAATCACTGCACGAAATTCGTTTTTTTTCCATTTTTCAAGAAACACAAAAGTTGCTTACTTCAAACGACTACAACAAATAAACTAATCAATGAATTTGGGTGAAATTTTGACAGCTGAAGTTTGACAGATCGCAATTTTAAAAAAACAAAAATGTTTTGTGTTTGTGCTGCCATGTAGCGCTAGGTAATTTCATTTTCAATCCGCCCTCGTATATATATATATATATATATATATATATATATATATATATATATATATATATATATATATATATATATATATATATATATATATATATATATATATATATATATATATATATATATATATATATATATATATATATATATATATATATATATATATATATATATATATATATATATATATATATATATATATATATATATATATATATATATATATATATATATTATATATATATATATATATATATATATATATATATATATATATATATATATATATATATATATATATATATATATATATATATATATATATATATATATATATATATATATATATATATATATATATATATATATATATATATATATATATATATATATATATATATATATATATATATATATATATATATATATATATATATAATATATATATATATATATATATATATATATATATATATATATATATATATATATATATATATATATATATATATATATATATATATATATATATATATATATATATATATATATATATATATATATATATATATATATATTATATATATATATATATATATATATATATATATATATATATATATATAATATATATATATATATATATATATATATATATATATATATATATATATATATATATATATATATATATATATATATATATATATATATATATATATATATATATATATATATATATATATATATATATATATATATATATATATATATATATATATATATATATATATATATATATATATATATATATATATATTATATATATATATATATTATATATATATATATATATATATATATATATATATATATATATATATATATATATATATATATATATATATATATATATATATATATATATATATATATATATATATATTATATATATATATATATATATATATATATATATATATATATATATATATATATATATATATATATATATATATATATATATATATATATATATATATATATATATATATATATATATATATATATATATATATATATATATATATATATATATATATATATATATATATATATATATATATATATATATATATATATATATATATATATATATATATATATATATATATATATATATATATATATATATACATATATATATATACATATATATATATACATATATATATATACATATATATATATACATATATATATATACATATATATATATACATATATATATATACATATATATATATACATATATATATATACATATATATATATACATATATATATATACATATATATATATACATATATATATATACATATATATATATACATATATATATATACATATATATATACATATATATATATACATATATATATATACATATATATATATACATATATATATATACATATATATATATACATATATATATATACATATATATATATACATATATATATATACATATATATATATACATATATATATATACATATATATATATATATATATATACATATATATATATATACATATATATATATATACATATATATATATATACATATATATATATATACATATATATATATAATACATATATATATATATACAT
>OY829916.1:891911-1056911 GCA_963691935.1 Nephrotoma guestfalica | reverse complement strand
ACATCTCACAAGATGTTGTTGTTGTTCCCTCTGTAAAATAAATTGAGTGAAAATCTAAAGAGGTTGATCTAACAAATCCATACCCAGTATAACAAAACGGGTAGTAGTGTAAACAGTCGGAAGACTATTATATACTGGCTTGTCATTCTTCTTGAATGATATTGGTATTAATTGAAATTAATTGAAACAACTCTATTTTGAGAAATGGTATTGTAAGGCACACGTTTAATCTATGGTTTCTTACAATAGTCTGCGTTTTATGAGACTGTACATATGTAAAAAAACTTCCTTCACGTGTGACATCTTCACTCACAGGCCACATATATATATCACATCTCACACCACCATATCATTTGGAATGTGCTGCTGGATTTTTTGTTCTTGTTGTAACTGCGCTGGACTAGACAGATTTTACCGCTGATTTATTAGGGTTGTTTTGTGTTTGCTGATACGGATAAACGACTGTTCATCTTCCATGTATGATACCATCTAATATTAATAAATGCTCATGAAAGAGGTTGAGGTGCACGTTTAGTTTCTCTTGGCTCCTGTTGAACAAATTTATTGTTGCATCACATATTGTTGTTTGGTTTTTTATTAAGTTCATCATATACTCGCCATTAATTTGAACTTGCTTGATTTATTCATCATAGGCAGCCACAGAACGACTATCTAAAACCCCAAAGAGATCATGGACCAAATAACCAATTCCATCAACATAACCTATTTTCGATCTCCTTGGGATTACATCCGCTTATGACATAATTGCTTCATTTTGACGATTTATCTCCTGTAAATGTAGATTGAGCTGGGACAATATGGTTCGGCATAAACCCCAACTCGTTGTTATTGTGGGTGTAGCTTTATTGCAGGTCATTTTTAACTTATCAACCAATTGCTGGAACTCCAATAACCCTCCCCAATAGGTTTTCAAATCATAATGGATTATAAGTTTCCTCTCGGATAGAATAAGCCGTCCCTTCGATATCTCTTCGAAATAAATGGTGTCTGCTAATAGGGTCACCTACCCCCTTCTTCTGCCTTACTATTTGTCGATATTATGATAATAAATAGTATCGCCATAAATAACAAACTGATCCGATAGCTTCGTGAAGACATTCTCGTGATTTATTATTCTGGTGATCTCGTACCAGCTCCCTCATATGCTTTAGCATGGTTGCCCGTAACAGTTGTGTTTTATAATACGCCGCTTCACTTCCTTGCCATTTTGCATCTTTCTTCACCATTCTTTACAACCTTGACGAAACCATCGTCATCTGTGAAAGTATCCGTTACCCTGCCTAATGCCCCTTGCGTAGATGGGAGATTCGCCTCTTCCATCAACACTAACACTCCTTTATTAATGTTGGGGTGAGCTCCTGTTATTTTATTTCTAGTTTGTAATGTGGGAAGGTAATCCCGTATCCACTTTCTTCAAATTTGTCCACCCAGCCTAGCTACTAACCTTTCAATTAGGCTAAACTTTTTATCGATTAGCGACGTCTCTGGATGAGTGGCCATGCTTTCTCCAGTTAGGAAGTGTCCCGGCGTTAAAGCTTTAAAATTTCTATGTTATCAGTAAAACGGCACAAAGG
Source organism: Nephrotoma guestfalica (assembly GCA_963691935.1). NCBI lineage: Eukaryota > Metazoa > Arthropoda > Insecta > Diptera > Tipulidae > Nephrotoma > Nephrotoma guestfalica. Next base: position 1,055,316 of record OY829916.1, on the reverse strand, counting down.
CCTGAAATTTAAACAGGCTTCAATCTCGACAAACAACGTTGACAATTCTTCAAAGGTTAATTTGAAATCATAGACCGTCTTTTTAATGTGTTTTTGATTGACTTTACAAATGCCTCCCACAGTCCATCAAAATGCGATGTAAAAATGCCATTTTGTAACCTGATTGGAAATTGTATTTATTACGTTTTCGTTCGTATTCCAACCTATATTCCGTTTGGCCATTCTTTAAAATTTTGTTGACCAGCACAAAATTCGTGTCATTATCACTATAGATACGGGCGAACTTACCTCGACTGCCTAACAAGCGGATATAAGCTGCGATAAATCCATTTGATATATATCCCTGGTAACTCTTATTTCCTCTTTCCTTTGACATGTGTCTGTGTATTACACCAGCATAGTCATCACCCACGTTCGATTAATTTGTATTCTAGATTTGGGCAAGTTGCTGATTAACTGCTGAGCACCTTTAGCTTAATGAAGATGGCACACAATGCATTTTGAAATTATTTCCTTGACTGTTCTTAAAGTCGTAATACTCCATTAACTCTGCCTCATGGTTGCAAGAGTTAATTGTGGACCGCCGTGTTTTAAAGTTTGATGAAAGTATGTGATTATCATCCTCGTTAATGGTCTTTTAGATCAGTATTTGCCAACGGGGACCATACGGCTCCCCTAGGAAGGTATACCATATATCTGAGAAGCCATATGCTAAATTCATAAATTAGAGGCATTGGTCTTAAACAAGCCATGTAAATTTTGTAATGAAAATTTTATTTATTACTAACATAAATATGAAATTAAAATATAAAAAATAAGGTTGGGAAACACTGCTCTAGATGGAAGTATAATTGGATGCTTTTGACCAAAAGTTAAGTGGTTTGTCTCTTTTAAGATCCCGGATTGTTCCACAGAAATAGTCAACTTGCATTATTTTAATCACCCGCATCTGTGCTCTATTTAATTCTTGTGGTGACAGCATTCCAAAGCTTCTTTCTATTACCGGTTTCCTGCTGTTATTAATAAACCGTAATCAGTATGCTAAGACTCGCTTGATTTTCTTAAATGATGATTATCTTGCAAAGAAAGTATTTTCTCCAATACATCTCCCAGTTAGGCAAAAAAATTCTTACGGCTTTCCAATTCGGTCGATGCTTGTATTGTTTGAAAACTAAGATGTTGTTGGTTTAACCACTCAGGCCCGTTCCACCAAATATTATGCTGAAGAAGTTGTGTTCTCGTCAATCCTCTTGATGCGCAATCTGCAGGATTTTTACCGCTTTGGTTATGACGACACTGGCTAGGGCTACAATCGACTGGATTTTGATAACTCGGTTGGCTACGAATGTCCTCCATCTTTGTAGTTTGCCTTGAATCCACGCTAAGACTATCAAAGAGTCCGCCCATGCGTGCACTCCCACTTCTTAAATTTCCAGATCTTGTTACGGTTTGCTTCATTAGCTTGGATAAAAGTTCTGCTCCTAATAACTCCGATCCGAGTATTGATAGTTGATTTGCTATTAGCGCGACCTTAGATTTCGCCATTAGGATGCTGACTGATACGTTTCCACTATGATCGATTATTCTACCATATACCACAGCACTGTATGCCTTTTGAGAGTCATCGCAGAATCCATGGAACTCACATTTCATATTTATTTTGCTGAAGTTGACGTAGCGCGGAATTCTAATTAGTTCTAATTTAGGAATCTGCTCCCTTATATTGTTCCATCTTTCTACGATATGACCCGGCAATCTTTCATCCCAACCAAATCCGCCTAACCACAAATTCTGAAGCAGTAACCCTGAACATATTGTTGCTGGCGTATGTCATCCTAATGGGTCACACACCTTCGCCGTTTCTAATAAAATCATCTTTTTGGTAACCTTTTCATCAGATGTAGCAAGTTTGATCTTCATCCCAAAATAATCCATTTGTGGTTGCCGATATAATTCTAGAGGGCTTTGGCCATAGGATCCTCACAGCCTCTGATTTGCATTGCTTGCATACTTATGTTATCCACTGATACCTCTTCTGAAACTTCTTTTACGTTTGATGACCATTTTTTTAACGGGAACCTCCTGATTGAAGCAGTAATCGAAGTTAATTTTGTAAGGTTACAGTTTCCACTAACGTTCCTGCTTCAGACATGAAATTATCGCTGATACTTTAGAGAAGCGATGCTTTTCATCTTTAGGTAGCTTTGGTTGATCCGGTGCTTCTCACCAGCATGCAAATTTTGATCTTCTAGACTTATGAATATTTTGCATGCACTTTTTCTCGAAGTCCACCGTAAACGCAGATTTATGCTTGCGCCATCTGAGCAAAATAGATGTCAAGTTTTGCTGTAGCACGGGTCCCGTTAGCATTGTGTCATTCAAGGATACGAACCTGGGTTAGCAGACCCATCAAAAACTACCCGCACTTTGGTAGTTTAGCTATTCTCATTCCACACAGCATGATGTGGTAAATACAGGACTTCTGGTTTGCTTCAATCTCCTTTTCTATGCTTTTGGAAACAACTTTCATGTGACTCAATCTTTCGTATTCTGCGAGAAAATCTTTGTACATAACTACTAATCTTTTATCCTCTTCAAACTTGTGCAACTTTGACGCAAGTGAGCAATTGCAATTACCCGTGGATCAGCCTCAGAAGTTTCATTGCATTTGCTATTAAATGAAAGCTGGACTATGTGTCGGCCATCTTGTTGACGAGCTATAGTTTTTTCAAAATGTTCCTCACACATCCCCTCTTGTTCGGTATATACGCGGCTGTGTGGCTGTTTAAATTTGCGCTATTTCCCACAACTATTTTACCATATCTTCGATTTCTAACAACAAACCGAAACTATTGATTGCGCTTGGCCTTTAAGGAGCAGTTGTCTCACATGCCCCAGAAACAATCAACCAAGCTCGGTGTGTTGAGCCCAAGGTGTGCCATCTTGGCCTTTTACTATAATAATTTCTTCATATTACTCATAGCCCCTAAGATGATGTCTATCGGCGCTGGAGTCCCCTACATTGGATTAGCTAATAAGAGGCCCCTATATATGTCTCAGATAAACACCATCGATTTTGGCTTCGGGAATAATATTTGTTAATTTGTTTAGCACTAATGCATCGATATTCATCCTAAACAACGATGGGTGTCTAGATCTTACTTCCACTATTACCTTACCTGCGAACCTGGATCGATGAGAACCCTAAGCATCTCTTCTCTCATGCTGTTCGTGAGAACTACCAACGCAGTACCAAGAAGCACGTTCCTTCCCTTAGTGTCTCCCAAGTACGCTTAGTGGACATTTGTGACATTCGTTGATTCTAAATCGCATCTTTTATCTGGTTCTAAGGACCATATTCGGTTTCACTTTTATATTATAAAAAACACTTTTGGTTTGTTGAACAGATATTTTAGTTCTGTTTTTATATCTTAAAATTTACCTAATTTATATAAAAATTATTGCTGAATAAGCAAAAAAACCTTGTGGACATATTAGTATTGTTCATAATTAATCTAATTATAAATTACACATAAATAATTTTAAATTTGATATAGTTGTAGTATTGTAATATAATGTCATTGTTGCCGCACAACAAAAATAACTGTATATGTCTTACCTATAGATAACAAAACAAACAAAAATAACTGTATATGTCTTACCTATAGATTTTTTATTTTTTGTACATACGTTTCCGTTTGATTTTGTATAAAAAAAAATCGTCTAAATAAAATAGATTCAGTGCAGAAACGTCTCCGCAATAGCGCATTACAAATTGCAAATCTCAATAAAATTAAAAACTAATTAAAATTGTAAAGCCATCTCATTTTTTTTATTTACTAAAAGCGATTTACGTTCAAAAAGGCTTGAACGTCTCAACATTGGTGTCAGAAGTGGGATCTACATCCCAAATTAAACAGTGATAGTGTAACGTGATTTGTTTCTTCGGCTGCATAACGCATAAATAGCTACATACAATACGCTTACATCGAGGTTGTCGCTAAACGAATTACAAGTTATTACGGATTTTGATTGCGGTTTCAAGACGTCATTTGTTCTGGATACACGTGGTAAAGGCGAAGGAATTAGTGTTACGACGGAACGAGGTCAAGGGTCTATATAGCGGCACTTACAATCATCTTTACATACCCCGGAGGTTGTATGCATATAGCGGAATTGGTGAGCGAATTTTTTGTATTTGGTTCTGGGTGTTATCATCTTAATTGTCGTATTGAGTGAAACGAGTGAATAATTGATAAAATCAGTGAAAGTGCTTCAGAGGCAAGCATGGCTAAAACCGGTAAAGAAAGTCGAGAAGAAAAATTGCAAGCGGTTAAAACAAAGGCCATGGCCCTCCGTGCCGCCTCAATAGATCAATTAAACCGTGCTGAACAATTCATAGCGGAAAAGGGACAAAACGCTTCTTTGCCAGAATTGGAAGCGCGATTAGCTGTAGTTGAGAAAGCTTACCGCATTTTTGAAGATGCCCAACTCGACCTTGAGGTAATTGATGACGACGACCTGGAGAACAATGTGAGGTCGAAGTTTGAGGAATCCTATTTAACAGTGAAACCAACCCTTCAGGTATTTATAAAAAATTTACAAACAAATTCAACAGGGACACCTACTCAATCGGATAATAATAAATTTGTAGGGGCAATCCGCTTCCGTACATAAATTTACGATTGATGTAAGCGGCCTTGCGAGTCTTCCCTGATAATTATGATTGCGACTTCAAATTGAAACAAAACAAATATGTATTTTGTTTTTATCAACTTTGATTTAAAAGCACACTTTATTAATTTTTATGCTTTTTAATTTAATTTATTTTATTATACAAGTTGGTTTGTAATTGAAGCGCACCGAATGACTGACTGTACAATTTTTTTTTTTTTTTTTTTGATACATTTAGGTGCGAGCAAAAAATGGTAAGTTAATATATTGAAATATTTTAGTACATAAATTTATCTTATTTTTAGTTTTAGTTTGCTGGTAGGTTTTGTTTAATGTGTTGCAGGGTGAGACACAGTAGGATGCAGGTAAGTATTTTATTTAATACAGAATACCAAACATACCGCCGCCCTTGAACCACCAGGTTCAAAGATTACTTATTGATGTGTGCTTCGTTGGTGGGTGTTTGTGCAGTCGGCTGTACATTGGAGTTATCGTCTGGCGCAATTGGCAACACGCATAATTTAATGATGGGTCGAGTGAGTTCTCCGGATGATGTCTTTATAGTGACAACTCTTACAAGCCCGTCAGGTCCAGGATGTGTCTTTATTACCCTTCCCATCAACCACTGTTTCACAGGCGTATTGTGGTCTTTAACGATAACTATGTCATCCATCTTTACAGGTGCTTGGTTTTCTCTCCATTTCGATCGCGGTTGCAATGTGGTGAGGTATTCCATTGCCCATCGTCGCCAAAAATGTTGCGTTAGATGCTGTACTATTTGCCACCTTGTTAAGTAGCTTGGATTTACGCTCGTAATATCTGGCTCCGGAATTTTGGTAGATGCATGTCCGATTAGGAAATGCGATGGCGTGAGTGCATCTACATCGTTACCATTGATAGAGCATAACGGCCGCGAATTGAGTATGCTTTCGACTTCGGCGAGCAAGGTACTCATCTCTTCTTGTGTTAGTATGGTGCTGCCAATCACACGACGCAGATGGTATTTTGCTGACTTTACACCAGCCTCCCAGATACCGCCAAAGTGTGGTGTTGCGGGAGGGATAAAGTGCCACGATATACATTGCCTGGAAGAGTAAGTGGATATAATTTTGGAATTTTTAATTATTTTGTGAAAGTCGTCCCTCAATTTGCGATCGGCGCCTACAAAATTTGTGCCGTTGTCGCTAACTATCTCCTGACACACGCCCCTTCTGGATACAAATCTTTTAAGCGCGCCCAAAAAAGCCTCGCTGCTGAGATCCCCAACCAATTCAAGATGTATGGCCTTGGTACTCAAGCATATAAAAAGACAGACATACGATTTGTATGACTTTTGTCCTCGACCTTTCCTCATATGGATTAATATTGGCCCAGCGTAGTCGACCCCAACTTTTAAGAATGGCCGAATTAATTCCACACGCGCTCTCGGTAAGTTTCCCATTAGCTGAGTTTTGGTGAGTGCTTTAAATTTGGTACACACGACGCACTGATTGATGACTTGTCGCACTAAATTACGACATCGTTGAATCCAAAATTCCTGTCTCGAGATGGCTAAGGTAAGTGATGGGCCAGAATGCTTGCTGTCCATATGCACCGTTTGGATAACCAACTTACTCAATTTCGATTTATGATGCAACACTATCGGGTGTTGTGTGGAGTATGGTATGTTGGCGTTCTCTAGCCGCCCGCCAACGCGCAGGAGTCCATACTCATCAAGGAATGGGTTCAATGACTTTATGCTGCTCGTGTTATGGATTTCCTGGCCAGCATGTAACTGTTGAATTTCCTTTCCATAAAACTTTGATTGGTCACATTCACAAATTTTGAATAGGCTATCGAAGATTTCTTCTCGTGTCAAGTTGCTTGTCTTTGGTGTGTTTTGTTTCTTTAAGATGGTTATAAAGCGGAGTATGTATGCCATGATGGTTTTAAGCTTGGTCAACGTTGAATATCTGGAGATTAGATGATCGAACCATTGAGTTTGAGCATTGTCGACCAAGATAGTGAATGTGAACGCTTTTTGGTTTTCCTCTTCGCTGGTGTCGTAATTATTTTGCTGGAGGGGCCAATGTTCCTTGCTTTGATGGAGCCACACGGGTCCCCGCCACCACAGATCATGATGAGCGAGTTCTTCTGGTGATAATCCCCTGGAGGCGCAATCTGCCGGGTTGTCGGATGACGATACGTGATACCAATGCTTTCGAGGCAATGTGGATATAATTTCGGCGGTTCGATTACCCACGAAAGTGCTCCAGCGCTTGGGGTGGCTGGAGAGCCAATCCAATACAATTCGTGAGTCTGTCCAAGCATAAACTTGGTTTAATTTAGTTTGCGTTTCGTTTTTGACCAAATTAATTAACTTTGCCAGCATGACCGCCGCACACAGTTCGAGTCTAGGGAGGCTGACTTGTTTAATCGGGGAAACTTTTGTTTTGGCAGTGATGAGATGAACGTAGATCTTTCCTTCAACGGTCAGCACTCGTTGATATACGACTGCTCCATATGCGCTTTGGCTAGCGTCTGCAAACCCATGTAGATCTATAATAGTTTGTTTGCTTGTCTGCACGTAACGAGGTATGGAGATTGAATAAACGTTTTCCAATTGGTTTCGAATTTGCTGCCATTTGTTGGAAGCATTATTTGGGAGAGGCTCGTCCCAGTCTAAGTTGAGTGCCCACAGCTTTTGCACAAAGATTTTGATGACGATTACAACAGGAGCCAGCCATCCCAAAGGATCGAATAATCGACTGGCTTCCGAAACGACGACACGCTTGGTGAATGAGGTGTTACTGTCCAGATTCGAGGTAAATGTAAATTGATCGGTTTCCGGATTCCAATTAAGACCCAATATTTTAATTGATGGTGGATCATCTGGGTGGCTATCACTAATCAGCTTCATGTCATTCTGGGATTCATCCTTTTCGTTGCGACAGATGGATGATGAATTTGACATCCACTTCCGGAGTTTGAAGCCATGTCGTAACAGCAAGTCGTTGATATCCTCTTTCAATTGTAGAGTTTCGCGTATAGTATCGGCCCCTGTCATCAGATCATCGACGTATATGTCGTGGCGAATTGCGTTAGTTGCGTGTGAATTAGAGCGTACATAATTGTCGGCAATTTCCTTTAGCACCCTCGTTGCCAGGAACGATGATGAAGCTAGTCCGTAGGTGACGGTTGTCAGACGGAAGTGGCGAATTGTTTGGGATGGATGATCGCGCCATACTATTTTTTGGTAGCAAGTATCGTGTGAGTCGATTTTTACCTGGCGATACATTTTCTCGATATCAGCAGATACAACAAATTTATGTTCTCGAAATCTGAGAATTATCGAATAAAGTGTTCTTTGTACGGTCGGACCAATTGCGAGACAATCGTTTAGAGATGTTCCTGTTGTCGTCTTCGATGAACCATCGAAGACAACTCTCAGTTTTGTCGTGGTACTAGAATGTTTCAGCACTCCGTGATGAGGTAAGTAATATCCGATATTAGCCTGCTCAGGTTGCTGAATTTCTACCATGTGGCCTAACGACATATACTCCTGCATGAACTCTTGGTACTGTGCCTGAAACTCGGGATCTCGGGTGAAACGTCGCTCCATAGCTCTCAATCTTTGTACCGCATTTTGTAAAGATTTGCCCAGACATTCTGTGGTTTTTTTAAAGGGCAATTTTACCGTGAATCGCCCGTCGCTATCTATTTTCGCATGGGAGATGAAGTGGTTCTCGCACAGCGTCTCTTCTGGAGACAAAATGGGTCCAATGTTAGGAACTGATTCTATTTCCCAGAACCTACGCAACGTTTTATCCAAGTCCACGTCCGTTTGTATGGCGAACATAGAAATCATATTTTCGGTTTTTCTCGCCCAACTTCCGGAGACAATCCAACCCAGTATTGTTTTCTGCAATATGATGTCACTATCTCGAATTTTCATTTGTTCAGGCTCCAGCAAACCGAAGAAATAATCAGCACCAATCAAGACATCTATACGGGATGATTTGTGAAATTGCGGGTCAGCCAATTGACTTCTCGGCCAAGAATCTATTGAAAAGCCTTTGAATGATTGATGGGGTAGGTTGGAAGTGATTTTTGGCAGGATTAATGCTTCCATCGGCATTTCTGGATGAGAGTTTGGTCGAACAATAATTACCACCTTTCCCTTCGTAGAGCCGACGCTAGAACTGCCTAGTCCTGTTATGGATAATCTTGCGTTCGTTTTCTTTAATCCTAGGCGCTGCACACATGATTCCGAAATGAAGGTGGATTGGGATCCCGAATCCAATAAAGCACGGCAGACTATGGGGCGCGAATTGCAATCCATAATTTTGATCATAGCTGTCGGTAATATAGTACACTTGGATGAATTTTGCGAGCAAAGGGATGTGGTTAGCTCGGTCGACACTGACGGTTGCTGAGCTGACGGCTGCTGAGAGTCATTTGTCGGGTCTTCTTGCATGTGGAGTAGAGTATGATGCCTTTTGCGACAAATCTGGCAGCGACCTTTCGATGAGCAATCCTTTATTAAGTGTTTACGGGTAAGGCAGTTGAAACACCTGTTCTTTGATATGACCCAGTCCTTTCGTAGTGCAACATCCATCTCATTAAATTGTTTACATGATGATAAATAGTGACCGCTTTCACCGCACAGTGCACAATCATAGATAACCTTTTCTGTACTAACATGGCTCTTAACATTGCCTTGTGGAATGGATTTTTTGAGCGACATGTTTATTGTTTCTAAAGCGTCGATTCGTCTCGATAAGAATTCCAAAAAATGTGAAAATTGTGGATTTTCCATGTCGGCTACGTATTCTGCCCATAATACTTTGGACTTATCATCCAGCTTCTGTACTAATAGAAAGATCAGCCAATGATCCCGAGCCTCGGCGCTTTCTCCCAATGCCTTCAAGCCACGGATAACCTCGTCGGAAGTATCCATGAGGTGCTTAACATTTTTTGAGTTGGCTGTCGTAATTGCTGGCTGTTCGATGAAAGTACGCAAAAATACATTAATTATGTGCCGCTTGCGATCGTATCGTGATTTAAGTTTGTTTAGGGCGCCGATGTAATTGCTTTCGGTTATGCTGATGTGCCTCAGTAGGAGTGCGGCTTCACCGCGTAAAAGCCCGATCAAGTATTGGAATTTCTGTACCGGGCTTAACGTGGTAGACTCGTGTATCGTAGAACAAAACATGTCGTAAAACGATTGCCATTCTTTATAATCGCCCGAAAATGGGGGTATGTTGAGTTTTGGCAGTTTGACTTCGTGATGATGACCCGAATTGGTCATGTTGAATGATACATCTGGCGATCTATTGCCCGCTGCTATAGACTTGTCTCTTATTCGTGTATTAAGACCCGTCACGGCTATTTAATAATTTTCTTCATAGACGAGGTCTGATTCTTCTTGAGGATCAAGGTCAAAAATTTTATTTTCAATGATCGTAAATTCAGACATTAATTGCTCAACGCGAGCGAGACGGGTTTTGTACTCCTCAATTGGAGTTTCATCGTGTGAAGTTTTAATGAAATTTATGATATTCGTAAGACGGCCCTTATTAGACGAGCGTTGTTTTTTGAGAGCCGCTATATCCCCCATTGCACTTAAAAATAGATGCCGGTCTCTGCCCACACAACTGGATATTCCTGTTGGAGATGACGAATTCAAAATGGCTGAACGCCGTATGGTTTGCACGCGTGGATGATGCAACTGGATGATTATTTGAACAAATAACTGGTTTTGGTTTCGCACCCGTGGTTGATGCGGCTTGATTTGTCAGGCGTCTCAAAATGGCTACCCGTATATTTGGCACACGTGGGTGGTGCAACTCGATGATAATATTTAGTTTCGACGACAATACACTTTCACTTTAACTAAGCATGCACTTGATATCAATAGATATAATTTTCCTTCGAATACGTGCGCGTTGATGAAAAACACTTGATATCGATTTTAATTTGCATCCGTGGGTGATGCGGCTTGATTTATTAAGCGTCTCAAAAATGGCTACCCGTATATGTAACACACGTGAACACTGGAACTCGATGATAATAATGTTTTCGAAAGAAATGCGAACGCACTGAACACACGCGGTATGATAATTTTTACTCGAAATAATACGAGCACACTGGAGACGTGGATAGCTTCGATAATTTGCTCTTGTATGGAGCACTGCTGATTCCTATCCGGCTCGAAGGACCATATGTAGGGGCAATCCGCTTCCGTACATAAATTTACGATTGATGTAAGCGGCCTTGCGAGTCTTCCCTGATAATTATGATTGCGACTTCAAATTGAAACAAAACAAATATGTATTTTGTTTTTATCAACTTTGATTTAAAAGCACACTTTATTAATTTTTATGCTTTTTAATTTAATTTATTTTATTATACAAGTTGGTTTGTAATTGAAGCGCACCGAATGACTGACTGTACAATTTTTTTTTTTTTTTTTTTGATACATTTAGGTGCGAGCAAAAAATGGTAAGTTAATATATTGAAATATTTTAGTACATAAATTTATCTTATTTTTAGTTTTAGTTTGCTGGTAGGTTTTGTTTAATGTGTTGCAGGGTGAGACACAGTAGGATGCAGGTAAGTATTTTATTTAATACAGAATACCAAACAAAATTTTTGGAGAAACTCCCTAAGTGTGAGATCACTCCTTTCGCAGGGGATCGCAAAAAATGGTTCTCTTTCTACGAGTCATTTCATAAACTAATACACAGCAATCCTAGTCTTTCTGATATTGCTCGTTTTGGATATCTTAAATCGTTGCTTTTAAATCCTGCCAGCAAAACTATCGAGTCATTGGAATTAACATCAGAAAATTACGCAGAGGCTTTAACGCTATTGCAGAACCGTTATCAAAATAAGAAATTAATTTGTGAAGACCACATTCGGGAAATATTCTCGCTTAAATCGATCGTTAAACCATCATTTGAAAATATTCGACATCTGCTCGATACCGTTAATTCCAATTTACGTGCGTTATATTGGCTCCAACGCCCTACACCACATTGGGATGATTTAATCGTATATTTACTATGCTCAAAATTAAATCCTGAAACTCGATCAAAATGGGACGACGTAGCTCCCACTGAGCGAATGCCAGCTCTTGATGAACTAATAAGCTTTCTTAACAAACGTTGTCATGTGTTGGAAGGTCAATCTCCTCGTTCAAATAAACTCAATTCCGCTAATATGCATACCCATATACACGTACCTATTCAAGGTCGCTCAACAAATATTCCTCGAGTCTCAATGGCCCTTCAATCGAATGCAACCTGTAATTATTGTAAAGGATACTATCATTTAATTTACAAGTGCAGAAAATTTATTAAGCTGCCAATTGCTGAACGCAAAGCTGCAGTCAATCAACACGCTCTTTGCATCAACTGCCTTCGAGCTGATCATCTACTAGCATCTTGCACTTCTAAATTCATCTGTTTTCAGTGCAAAGAACAACATCATACGTTGCTTCATGATCAAGTTGAAATAAAGTCCAACCAAAACAGTCACGATAGATCCTTTCACGTGTTACGGCATCAACAGTCAAATCAATCGCAGAAGCAGCAATTATCACCCACACCAACGAAAGATGTTGCAAAGGATAGCTCTACTGTGTGTTTAATTCCGAGCATTGAACCTCAAGTGATCACATCTATTCCTGTCAAGAGCGTAACACCAACACATCAGGTTTTCTTACCCAATGTCACGTCAAATAACTCGTACGTTTATCTGTCAACAGTATTGGTTAAAGTTTACGACAAAAATGGTGTACCTGTTATTGGCAGAGCTTTATTTGATTCAGCGTCTCAGGCTCATGTTATCACGGATTCTTTTGCTGCTAAGCTTGGTCTGCATCGTAAACAATTCGCATCATCCATTAGAGGAATCAACAATAAAACCACCGCAAGCATGTCTTCCGTCAATCTTAGGATTCGCTCCTGCACCTCTGAGTTTAGCACTCTTTTGGAAGATCGAGTTTTACCAATTATCACAGGCTCGCAACCTTCAATCGAAATCAATACATTAAACTGGCAAATTCCTAAAAATATCCGTCTAGCGGATCCGAACTTTGCCAAACCACAAAAAATTGATCTACTAATCGGAGCCGAGGTTTATTTAACACTATTATCGATCGGACAAACCAAGCTGGCTTCAAATTTGCCACATTTACAAAACACACAGCTTGGTTGGATAATAGCTGGAAAAATAACTAATCTAGAATCTCAACCATATTCACTTGCCGCAACAGTAACGGAAGAGCCAGCATTAGACGGCTTATTAGAGAAGTTTTGGAACTTGGAAGCTGCAGTCACTTCAGAACGTAATTACACACAAATGGAAATAGCCTGCGAAAGTCACTTTACGAAGAACACTATACGTGATGATTCTGGTCGCTTCATCGTCGCTCTACCTTTAACCTGCCCACCTACCACATTGGGGAATTCTCAGGTTATGTCTACTCGTAGATTTCTGAACTTGGAGAAACGGTTAAGTAAGGACTGCAAGCTCAAGGAATCATACAGCAAATTTCTCAACAAATACGAACGCCTGGGACATATGGTTGCTGTACCCGAAGCTGAGATTGCAAAAGTGAACTACTTCATTCCGCACCATTGCGTTTTTAAAAACGACAGCTCCACAACAAAGATTCGTGTTGTGTTCGATGCTTCCGCCAAGTTGGACTCTGGTCAATCTTTAAACGACATCATGATGGTCGGTCCAGTTATTCAGAGCGATCTGTTTTCTATCTTGATTCGTTTTCGCACACATCGATTTGTTATTAGCGCCGACGTTACTAAAATGTATCGCCAAATTCGCCTGAAGGCATCTGACACTCATTTGCAATACATTGTGTGGCGTAACACTATCGAGGAACCGTTAAGTATATTTCGACTCACAACGGTAACATATGGCATGGCAGCGTCTTCATATTTGGCCACAAAGTGTCTCAATGTATTGACACATCTGAAGCAATTAATCAAGATATATACGTAGATGATATACTTACTGGTGGTAGTTCAATTGACGAAGTAAAAAAAATTAAGGGCAATATCGTTCATATTTTGCAAGGGGCTGAAATGACGCTGCGAAAATGGTGTAGTAATGATGAAGCCTTGATTGCAGATGTTGAGAATACCGATCGAGAACCATATCTTTGTATCGACGATTCAGACTACGTGAAAACACTTGGTTTATATTGGCTACCTCAAATGGATCAATTTCGATTTAGGGTAACAAAATTTGACCCAGCCTGGCCTATCACAAAGACAACAATCATTTCGGAAGTTGCACGGATTTTCGATCCTCTGGGATATACAGGACCCGTAATAACAATGGGAAAGCTACTTATACAAGAACTGTGGAAGATGAAAATTGATTGGGACGCTGCGTTGCCGCAAAGTTTGAATACAAAATGGCAGACATTTAGATCACAACTAATTGAACTTAACAACGTACGGATACCGCAATTTTTTCAATATAAGCAACATTCTGAAGTTCAAATTCACGGAATCTCAGATGCGAGCGAATCAGCATATGGAGCATCGATATATGTCCGCTGCAACGGCAGTGATGGAAAATTATCAAGCCACTTATTGTGTTCAAAATCTCGAATCGCTCCCACCAAGAAGATATCTCTTCCCAGGCTTGAGCTGTGTGCCGCTGATTTACTGGTCAATTTAATGAAACGCGTCATACCGGCTATGAAAATTCACAACCCAGTAGTATTTTATTGGACAGACTCCACGATCGTGCTTCATTGGATAGCTGCTGAGTCATCTCATTTAAAAACATTTGTGGCAAACCGTGTTTCCAATATACAACTATCCAGTAAAACAGCTGATTGGTACTACATTTCATCAAACGAAAACCCAGCTGACTTAATATCGAGAGGGTTGCAACCATCAGCGTTATCAACTTCTTCTTTCTGGTTCAATGGCCCCGAGTTTTTAGTTCGTAATGAAAGCTTGTGGCCAAAACTAACGCCACATTTCCACGGAAAAAGGGAGCTTCTCGAACTCAAAATCACCAACTCATCAACTCAAAGTCTTGTCTGGCTACACATGACGTCGTTACTTCGGACTTTAGGTTAGGTTAGGTTAGGTTTCAGTTTCTGCCATCGTACACTTAGGCCAGTTATGACTCATTGTGATACCACAGGATCCGACATCATCAAACTCCTTAAACCCATTTAGTGCTATTAATATAGAGTAAAAGATCTTGCACATTGCAGCTTTCGAGATCAGAGAGGCTGTCCATGGTATATTTGCCCAAGTGATCATGTCTTCTGCCAGCTAGCGCAGGGCATAAGCATAGAAAGTGAACAAGAGTCTCTTCCTCCTCCTCGTCCCTGCAGCTTCTGCAGAAATTATTTGAATCTAGACCCAGCCTTCTCGCATGATCTCCGAAAAGGCAGTGTCCGGTAAGTACCCTTACAATTGTACCTAAATCACGCTTCCCTAGTGTGATTAAGATCTTAGAGCGCTTCAAGTTCCGCACAGGCCATACTTGCTTCGCTATCCTACCGGTTGGACTCTCAAGCCACCTAGCATTCGCCAAGGCAACTGCTTTCCTATGGCTTGCCGTTTTCAGCATAGACATAGGTCTCCCTAAACATTCTCTCCCTGATTCCAGTTGGAGAGTTGTACCGTACCTTGCTAACTCGTCTGCTCTGCAATTCCCCTCAACCCAGACCAACTGGATATTGAAATGCTCACTCATCTCGTTAAGAGATGTGTGACAATTCAATGCCACCCGTGACGCCAGGGAAACTGAATCCAGCGAAAGAATGGCCGCCCGACTGTCCACATAAATAGTGATATCAATGCACGATATCACATTATACTTCAACCAGTTCATGACCTCTTCGATCGCTATAACTTCAGCCTGGTACACGCTGCAGTAATCAGGTAGACGAAAAGATAAATTGACATTTAATTCCCCACAGAACACACCCGCTCCCACTCTACCATCGAGCTTGGAGCCGTCGGTGAAGAAATTAACTGTCCCGGTCTCGATAAGGAGACCTCTGTTCCAATCCTCCCGAGAGGGGAGAATCACCTTAAAACACTTGTCGAAGCACAACATGGGTATTTTATAATCTAAATTCTCCAAGTCATGCCTCACCGAATTGACTATAGTTGAGTGCCCCTTTTGCAGGCACTTCCAACCAGAGGTCGCTGATAGCCGGGCGGCCGTATTAACTGCCATTTGCTTACCGATAATATCCAACGGGAGAAGATGCAGTATGACCTCTAAGGCACTAGTGGGGGTGGTTTTCAGAGCCCCACTAATGAGCAAACAGGCTGCCCTCTGCACCTTCGCCATCATGTTAGTATATGATGATTTCTCCAGAGCTGGCCACCTTACACTCACACCATACAGCAGTATGGGCCTTACAACTGCCGTGTAAAGCCAGTGCACCAGCTCCGGTTTCAGGCCCCATTTCCCCGCCAATGGCGTTTTTACAAGAGTAGAGTGCCACAGTGGCCTTCTTTACTCTTTCCATCGTGTTTGGCTTCCAACTGAGCTTACTGTCCAGGAGAATCCCTAGGAATCTCGCCTTATCAGTAAGGACCAGCGTAGTACCATTCAGGTTCGGTGGAACCATTGCCGGAATTTTGTATCTCCTAGTGAAAAGGACCAGCTCTGTTTTTGATGGGTTAATCCCCAATCCACATCTGCTGGCCCAACCCGCAGTGATTGACAACGCATTTTGCATCATATCCCTGACTGTTCCCAGGTGCTTTCCCGAGACAGCTATCGCCACATCATCGGCATAAGCAACCAAACCTATCCCTTCTCTCTCCAGTACCAATAGTAGTCCATTGATTACTAAGTTCCAGAGAAGAGGGGAGAGGACCCCTCACTGAGGGGTTCCCCGAACGACCCGTCTTCTGACGGAAACTTCCCCCATCCCTGCTATGACTCTTCTGCTACCCAGCAGATGAGTAATTAGCCTGGTTATAGGGTCTACAATCTCAAGTGGCAGCAATCCTTCCAAAACTGCTTCCATCTTTACGTTATTGAATGCGCCCTCGATATCGAGAAACGCAACCAGCGAGAATTCCTGAAAATCCAGTGACTTCTCAATTCCCCGAACCAGGGTATGTAATGCCGTATCCACGGACTTACCCTTATGATATGCATGTTGCGACTGAGCCCAGTTACTGGGTCCAATTTTCGAACGAATATATACATCCAGCATCCTTTCCATGATTTTCAGCAGAAAAGATGACAAAGATATAGGTCTAAGGTCCTTAGGGTTGCTGTGCGAGCTTCTTCCCGCCTTCGGGATGAAGATCACCCTAGCCTCCCTCCATTTCTTGGGAGTGTACCCCAGCTTCAGACACCCTTTGAAGATAACTTCCAGCCAGGGAAGCAAGATCTCCGAGTTCTTCTGAATTTCTGCTGGTACAATCCCATCCGGACCAGCTGACTTAAACGGCTTGAACCCATTAATGGCCCATTTTAGCTTTCGCGTGTTCAGAATAGCCTCTGTACACACCGGTTGGACCCCGCCGTGATCCCCTGACCCACGGTCATCCAGAGGATTCGCAGACGTCACGTCCTCACTTCCCGGGAAGTGTATTTCCATCAAGAGATCAAGTGTCTCTTCACTAGAAACCGTCCATTCGCCATCCGTTTTTAACAGATAGCCTGGAACAGTTGGATTGGTAGACAGAATTTTTCTTAAGCGCGAAGTTTCCGAGACCCCTTCCATTCTCTCACAGAAGCGCCTCCACGAATTTCTTTGCGCTTTCCTTATTTCCCTTTTGTACACTCTGAGGCTTTCCTTATAGAAGTCCCAGTCTTGACTGTCTCTAGATCTTTTCGCTCTATTAAAGGCAGACCCACAGACCTTCCGGCACTCCGCAAGTGCCGGGTTCCACCAAACAGGTTTTCGCTTCCCCCTAAGCTTTGTTAAAGGGCAGGCTACCCTCATAGAGGTATTGCAAGCCCTAGTTAGAGTGTCCACCATTGAATCCAGTTCACTTCCCGTGTCGGGAAGTCCTGGAACTCTGGATGGAATGATGCCCTCCAATACCTCCCTATATACATGCCATACTGTCCTCCGGGGGTTTCTGAACACGTATTGGTTTGTAATGTTAAGATTAAGTTTAAACGTTAAGTATCGATGGTCGGAGAAGGAATGCTCCTTCGCCACCCTCCATTCTCTGATCATCGGTGAAATAAATTCGGAGACCAGAGTAATATCCAGAACCTCCTGTCTATCACTAATAATAAAGGTGGGTTCCTGGCCTATATTGCTAATAGTGAGGTTAGTTCTTAAGAGAAAATCAAAAAGTAACTCACCCCTGTCATTTATATTCGAGCTACCCCAGATGGTATGGTGTGCGTTGGCGTCGCACCCCAGGATAACTCCCACCTTCCTTCTATATGCGTCAGCAACCAGTGCCCCCAGTATGTCTGGCGGCACTGGCATCTCCCGGTCCATATACGCGGCTGCAAGCCAGAATCTTCTCCCCTCCGTCTCTATGCAGACCGCAGTAATGTCCCCATTACTATACTGTGGAAGTAGAAAAACATTTAAGTTATTTCCCACCAATATACATGATCTGCTCTTTTCAGCCCCACAAGCATAAAGAAGGTGTAGCCCTTCGCTCGCAGACCGCAGATCTTATTATTCTTGATCCAAGGTTCTTGGATCAGCACTATCTCCTCGCCCGACTTAGCAAGTCTGAGAAGTAGCGCCGCCGAAGCCGCCTTAGTGTGATGTAAGTTTATCTGCACAAACCTAATCATTGATAACAGTATTCACTTACCTTAATTGCGACAGCAGTGCTGCGTCGGTTATGCGGACCTGACGGAGTCGACGGTATCCTCCGCCTCACTCCCTCCGCAGTCCCTAAAACTAAGGAGATCCACATCTTCCCTCTCGGAATCCGATGCATCCCTCATCCCCCTGCCAAGGGATAGTCGGTCCCTTAGTTCGCTAGTCAGCCCCTCACTCGGGTTCGCCACTAGCGGCAGTGTCTCCCCTGAAGAGATACTGCTCCTCGCGGTTCCCATAGCAGGCTGGACCTCCTCCACCCCCCTTCTCGGGCTGTGTAGTAACTAATTTGACTCGGACCTCATCCTTTCTGAACACCTTAAGTGTCACAGAACCGAAGCCGAAGTTTATAACCCCTTTAGTTTTTGACAGGGGAGCCAGGGATTCCTTATTTATCACCATAATTGATGATCTGAAATTGCCCTTAGGCTCCTCCTGCTTCACAATCTTCCAATTTCCTGTCGGAAGATCCAGGTTGCAAACCTGGATAATCCTCAGGGATTCATCCAGGCTTGCCGGCTCCGTGGGGAGCCAGACCATTGCTCTTGCTCTGCTCGGTATTTCCTCCTTGGGAATTGCCTTGAGCTTAGCTCCTGGCCATACCTCGCCTACCTCCTCGATCGCCTTCCTATACAAGAAGGCCGACCGTTGATCCGCGCACGCGGTCAGCTTCAGCCGTTGCTGATACCAACCCGCGTCCCTGCAAACTGGCGGTGGTCCTGGATGTTGTCCAAGGACTCGGAGGAAAACGAGGTTCAGTGCATTAAACACCAACCTCCATTTTTCCCCGGTGATGCTCCCATCTGCGTGACTGTCGTCCACGACGGCTAGCACCACCTCCCCCTCCTTCACAACCTCGCTGAAGAGCTTAGGCCCCTTCCTCGACTGTTCCGCCTGGAGCTTGGCCCGTTTTCTTTCGGCATCCAAACTCCCCTGCTCTTCCTCTCCAGACCTCTGTCTTTTCGACCCAAGATCTTCTTTCTTAGCCTTGCTAACATTGGCGACGCAGCTCTTCGCCCACTCCGCCCTCCGCCTCTGTTCCTCCGTCCACTGCTCCTCCGGGACTGTGGCCAGTCTATCCAAGGCACGGTAGGCCGAACGCCTTGACCGATACCTTCGAACCGAAGGAGCAGTGACTTTCTCCTTCTTGCCGCTACCACTAGTTCCTGGCTTGCAAGCCTCGGAACCAGTTTTAGCCCCACCGACGACTGGAGTCACAGACCCCCTCGTCGCCTCCAGCATTTGAGAAGTGCTGGCCACTTCCTTTTGTTTTTTTGTATTTTTATCCATAGTGCTCCCACGAGTATCGGAGAAATAGTTGGTCCGCCCGTGTAGAGATCCGTATACACGGGTAAGGCTAAATACAACTGGAGGTCGCCAGGTATCCAGAGGGCTCCGTTCAAGACTGGGCTTTGTTAAATGGGCTCCCAGCCTAGTCGATCATCAGCACGGGTCGCGTAACACCTTAATCCAGCCCATTGGGGATTACCATTTATAGGGTTCCCTACTCACTACTTGAAGACCCGGGGCGCATTGAGACGTGACGCTCAGTTCACCGTGGTTTGTGGTCGATGGTTTTATGGCGCCATCAGTTCGCCCTTCCATACTGGGTATTGTAACGGAACTATTGAGCTATGTAAAAATAGCACCGTTAACAGAGTCGAGGAATCTGAAATCCCGTAGCAGCCATTAACCCGCTAGCTGAAGTCGGTGTGGGTGTGAGTCGCGGGAGATTCCAAGACCGTAATCAGCTGCTTTCATAAAGAACACTACAAAAATAAAAATCAAGCAATACCCCTTTCTTCCATATCCAGACCCCCTTCTAACCCCTTTTAAAAAAACAGAATTTAGCTCATTCTAAATTTCTTATTTTATTTAATAGACAAAAAGATACTGACATATTAAGACACCATTTTGGTGAATACTCTAACGTAGGTGAGCGTAACTTCCCACATGCAATTAAATTAGGTTAATTAATTACTTTCCTAAATATCCAACTGATCAAATATAATCAAGAAAATAAAAAAAAAATAAAAATGACTTACCAATTCACCGACCGGTAAAGCGCTTTACGGATGGCGACTGTATAAAACAGATAATATGTTCCTGAGTATAATAGGTTAGATACTTAAAATGGTAATGTAAACTTAATTTAATTAATGAGAACTTACACACCAAAATATTTTAACAAAACTAGGCAATTAAATTAAATTGGTTATTTAAATAATTAAAATTAGCAATACGAATAAAGTAAATAAAGAGATAACTTAATTAAATAAATAATATAAACTTATAATATTAGACGAAATTATTAAAAGTGCATGCGAACGAATGTAATCGGTAGGCAACCTGTACTATTACAAGTACAACAACACTTATGCACTGATATATAATTAATTTGTTATAAATCTTGGCACTAAACAAAAAGTTAATTTTTCACCGAAATCCAAGATTGTTAGATGCGTATTTGTTGTATGTGTTTGTTATTGTTGTAATAATCCCATAGAAGTATTCGCCTTCCAAAGCGGAGGTGTATTTCCAGATGGTTCTTTTCGATGGCTTGGTTTACTGTTTTAGTAAATGCGATTTGTTTAAAACTTATATAACGGTGAGTAAAAGTAGGGCGGTGGCGCGAATATCGGCATGCGAAAACACACCACCGTCATCAAGCCGCTATTCACACTCAAGGTTGTGGAATCTGTTTTTCCTCGCACCGGACGGACGGTAGCCGCTACAATTCACCAAAACCACTGGTTTACGCAACTTCGTTGGTGCTCCAATCGGCACAATTTAATAGCACACTTAAGCTTATCGTTACTTTCACTAATGCGTAATGTGCATCTAACGGAATTACTTATATGGGGAAAATATAGGTACCCAATTTTAGTTAATGTTGGATCACTAAATATTTAGAAAAACACTAGGATTAATCTAGATAATTTTTATACGAATAAAAGACAAATTGCTAACACAAACCGTCAACTTTACTTTATTTTTATTTTTGTTTAGACACTGATTTTAATGTTAACGTACAGACGTATCGGATGCAACTAATCGGTTACACACGCGTCATCAGGTCGTGTTTTGATGAATTGATTTAATTTAGATGAATTTTATGGCAGGGCCATAAAATTATTTCTACGCAATTCATCGACTACATTGAAGACCGAAAATTAGGGCTTTGCATCAACAACAATCAAAGTTCACATGAAACATGGATGTTCATTTCGTTTCATTCGTGGGGAAACCTACCCCTGAGATGTCTCTATGCTTCGGGTACTAATGCTAAGGCTTTACTGTCGTTGTATATCCTTAGCATGATAAATGCCAAGGGTTTTACCATTGTTATCGCAAACCTCAAATGCAACGTTACCAACATTTTTGACTATACGAGCCTCTATAGTTTTTGGAGCCAGTTTCGCAGAATAGTGTTTCGTTGCGTCACTTTGTGTAAAATTTTTCATATAAACATGGTCTCCGGGATTAAATGTTCGGTATCGTGATCGCAGGTTATAATGTTTTGCACTGGTTTCGTGCGCCTTTCTCAAATTTGCTATAGCATGGCGGCGAACACTACTCAACATGTTGGAATTGTTATTAACTGAAAAATTACCATCTTCAGTAAAACCAAGAAGCTTATAAAGGTCGAATTCCTTTGCGTGTAATATCTGGTTTTGTTCGAATATAATAAAATGGGGGGAATAACCAGTACTACTGTGCTTAGCGTTGTTTAATGCTGATTCGAACTCAGAGAACATCCCATAACCGTTGGTTTTTGGCACCTTGTGTAATACTCCAGTCTACGCATGTCACACTGGCACGGGCGAGTGTTGTGCTCAATCGCTGGTACAATGTGCATATTCCTTTTCCGCTAGCTAGACATGAGTTGGATTGTATAAAGGACTGCATATTTCCAGTTATTTGAAACACCATTACACATCCCGGTTAAGCATGTGGAGATTACCCTAAAAACATCCCTCTATAGACAGTTTAATTTGCAGAGTAAGGTTCAGCAAGCTAAATGGTTATCAACCCACAATTCTTAAAGGGAATTTCCAAAAATGATTTTATATTTAAGTTTTCGCGTACTTTCCACTTCGGTTTAAAATTTTAAATATCATCCCTCGAGATGGGGTCGTCAGTCCTCCCATTGTTAGGTTGGGTACATCCAGGATACAATTCATCCGATTGGTCACACTTAGGTGTCTGCAAGTGGATGTGCATGAATACAAGATGGCCTTAAATCGGATAAATTGCGATCGTAAAATCATGGAAATTCGCAACAACAGCCGGCGAGTTGTTGTTCCCAGTGAAGTGAGCGGTTCGGCCTGCCACTCACACAGTCAGGTCGTCTTCTAAGGTAGAATTGAATGATGACTGTGAATTATGAGGGCAAGAGAAGTGTCTTACTTAACTGGGTAAGTTAATGAAATATGAAAATGTTTTCACCAGGGCAATGAGTCTCACTCTCGTTATATACGGAGTTACGAATGCCATTGCTGGTTTGGGTTAATATTTCATATTTTATCAGTTCAATTCGGTTTTCATTTTCCTTTTCCTATCCTTGTTTGACCCAAGTAGTGGGAATTAACCATCACCTCGTTGCGGGGGTGGAATTGACTGTGGTTGTATACATTTTGAATCAATCAGTTTTGTGAGATTGTTAGATTTATTTTTATAGTAATTCATGGAGTTTAGATAGGTAAAAATTGAGTTTAAGTAGCCAAATTAGGACCATCCGATTTTAATTTATTGTTATCAAACTATGTAGAGATGGAATTTAATATAGACAAATTGACGGACGAAGAACTGCGTATTGAGTTTGAGGTACGCAACCTGGTGGATAAAGCCACCCAGGAAATTACTCAAACCATGAAGGAAGCGTTAATACGCAAATTGGAGGAAGAGCGTGAGGATTCATTCCTCGCGCCAAGTAAGGCACATGTAGCGGCGCAGAAACAACCTCAGCGCGAAATAGAGGCTTGTACCAAGAAGATTCGACAGCTGTGTCAAGATGTGGTACAAGACCTGAAGAATAACACAGCTGCTGCCGAATGGTTGCCCGAGGCGATGGCAAGACTGGTTCACGTCCAAGGTAGAGCCAACCGAGTGAGTAAATCGCCAAAATTTTTAAAGATGTCAGAGAAGCTAAAAGTAGTAGTGGTCGAGAGTGGCAGGGTAATAGCCATGGTCAAAAGAGGCCAGCTAACATTTGGACAAGCTCAAGAGGCACTGGGAGGATTAGTGGTTCCAGAACCTGAACCTGAAGCGCAATTAGCAGCACCAGCTGCAGCCGCACAGGGAGAAGCTGGTCCTAGTGGCAAGGCACCGCTGGTTAAAGCTCCAGTCCCCACGCTTCTTCATTTAGGCGAAGACGTTTCAGAAGATTACGGCCTCAATTTTCACCGGCTAAGTTTAGACAATGACCCCCACTCTGTGACGCCCCACACAGCATCGTTCCATCAAGGCCCGCACAATTCCACTAGGCTTCATCCAGCACCATCCTGGGATAATACAAAATTGAGACAGGAGGTGAAAACTTGGAAGGTGCGATTCCAAGGGCTACACAGCGAGCTAACAGTCCAACGGTTTCTAACTCGCATGGAATGGCATGCGTCAGTGTCTTGCATTCCGTTTGATTGCCTATAGTCAGGGTTCTTGATTTGTGTCTAGAGGAAGAAGCACTGGAGTGGTTCTGGAGCTCAGTCGATCGGAACCCCGATATAACTTGGGAGGAGCTAAGACAAGTTATGACCGTTAGGTTCGCAACGAGTACAACCGACGACGATGTAAGGCGGTTGCTCAATAATCGAAAACAGCGCTACTCAAGAGAGGCAATCCAAGAATTCTATCAGTCCATCCAAAAGATTGCCTTGCAATCAAACAAGCCAATATCCGACGATTTTCTCTATACTGTAATCCGGAGAAATATGAGGCCAGGGTTGCAAATGGAACTCCATTTGGAGAAGGATTTTGCAAGCTTGGCATCATTTATCCAGCGATGCAGCGCCTTGGAGGCATTATGGAGCAGATTCGGACATAACCCTGAGGCCGGGTTAAGGCTTCCTAATACATCCTAGAGTTCACCCCACGGAAGCGAAGGGTTGAGACCACGACCCCAGGTGAGGTTCAATCCTCACCCATCACGCATAAGCGCGCTAGAGAGCAACCATCTGTCTGACATGGTGGATGATGACGAACACTACGTGGCTGACCACGTACAGGCTGATGGCTATTACCGTCAGGTGTGTGCCATCAATCATCGTCTAAAACAGGAACACCACCAGAATGCGGGAAGTCATCCCAGAGACCACAGCCCTGCACCATCCAGTAACCGAAACTTCACCTGCTGGAATTGCGGGGAAAGTAACCATTCCTTCACAGATTGTGGCAAAAGAGTCACGGGTACATTCTGTTTCAGGTGTGGGACTAGAAATGTTCTCAAACCTGACTGCACCCAGTGCAACCAAGCGGAAAACTGGAGATCCGGGATGAGGTACACTCGGAAGTCTCATCTCGGCCCAGGAGAACCGAGTCGCCAACCCCACGGCACAACGGAAGAGGCAGCAAGCAACACTGATCCTGAGTTGTACGCACGACACCCCCGACAATAAAAACCACCCCCGAGAAGTCTACTGGTCCACTCTCTTGTCAAACGGATAACAGACAGTTGATTCGAATGATAAGCTACTTCCACGAGCGTGGAAAAATATTATTTCGACAGTTATCCAATCAGGGCCAGACCGTCGGCCATATGCCAATGTCACAATAAACGGACAAGCCTTTCGTGGACTGCTCGACTCAGGAGCCAATATTAGCGTACTGGGGAGAGGCAGTGAACAGTTTTTACACGAACAGGGGCTAACATACCAACAATATAGGTCTCAGGTACATACTGCTAGCGGCGAAGCTGAACAAATTCTAGGATACGTACGACTACCAGTCATTTTTAACAACTTATCCAGAACGGTATGCTTGTACATTGCCCCGTCGCTGTCCCAACAGCTGTATTTAGGAACCGACTTCTGGCAGGTATTCAAGCTTCAAATTTCGGTATCAGAATTAAATGCAGAGAGCTCATCTCAAAATTCCCCTGTCCCCACGTCAGCTAGTGAAAACCCAGCTAACAGCCATCACGTATTGTCTGAGGAACAACAGGGCATACTAGACAAGATAAAGGGCAAGTTTCCCTCGTCGGAACTGCTTGGTCTAGGGCGTACCCATTTGCTGGAACATGATATCGATACGGGCGATGCCAGGCCCATAAAACAACGATATTATGCGATATCGCCAGCAGTACAGAAAGATTTAGATTCAGAGATAGAGCGGATGCTAAAGCTAGGCGTAATAGAAGAGTCTTGCAGTCCTTGGAGCTCGCCAATGGCGATAGTGCGTAAAAGTAATGGGAAGACCAGGCTATGCCTAGACGCTATGTTGCAAGCTGGCTACTGCCAACCTGCAGATATCACTAAGCACCTGCAGAGGCCTCCACGGTGATTTTTGCCGGCTACGTTCTCAGGGAGAAGTGCTAAGGTCGTGGGGTTTGAGGCATACAGGGCTCCTGGCTTACACCGTGATGCTACAGAAATTTAGGGGGAACGCAAATAATAATAAAATGTACCCGGAGTTCCGCCGAAACTCGTCGGCCGGAACCTGAGGAACGAACACAACAAAATTCTAAACCGAGAGCGGTGCCTTGGTGCGCGCATCCATCCGAATTCAAACGGGGACAAGCCCTGGTTACGGAATCGGATGCGGGCACCAAGGGACCGCAAACACTACGCCGACACAGAGGGAGTTTCCGCTCCCATCACACCACACCGAAAAAATTTAATAATTCATTTTATTTATAGGGAAAAACAACAAAAGGAAAACAACTTCCCCCTCCACCCGCACCAGGAGAAAACGAGAGAGAGAGAGAGAGAAAACGATATGCACCGAGCGTGCACCCGGCGCTCGATTACATAATATTTAGAAATTTAATATAATAATAAAATATAAAAAAAAATAAAATCAGAAAAAAATTAAAAATATAAATAAAAAAAAATGGTACCTTAATATATATATATAAAAATACTGGTGCGGCCTTGCGCGGCCGTCCTTGCTAAATAAGCGGCTGGACACGTGATTGGCCACCCGAAACCGTAACTTCCGTTGGGCGTCTTCCCGCCGTAAACCGTTGATTTTCGTTGGGCGTATTTCCACCGTGAATTGTATATATTTATTTAGTTTTACTGTTGCGGCTTTGTAGCCGTCATGCCACAGGTGAGACACACCCGGACCGTTGTGGCCTGATTATGCCAATATTTACGCTCCAACGTTGCGGCCCTACCGCCGGTAAACTCCACAACAACTTCGTTGGAATGGCCTCGACTGACCACCCCTCACCGTAAATATAATAATGTTAGGCGTCTCTCCGCCGTAACCCGAATAATATGTTGAGCGTCTACCTTTTTTCAAAAATGCGGTGTGCCACGTTGATGGTCACTCGTACCATGCGGTGTTTTACCGATATTTTTATTGCGAGTATTATGCACTATAGAACACCGTTTTATTTATTAGTGGAATGAACAACACGTGCAACCAGAGAACCTTCATACGATTTTAATTCGCGATAGATATTCACACTTTCAAATAACAAAAAAATCGTATGTGTAATATAGGTAAACGTATGTGTAATCAGATAAATAACAAAACTTTTCTTGTATTTTTTTACAAATAAAATTATATATATTTGTAAAAATAGAACATGCGGCCAGATGCCGAAAAAGTCTTTTCCATACCAAAAATCGATTATAATATTCGAACTTCATTCCGTTATCAACTCATAAATCCAATCAACCAAAAATTGTAATCATAAGTAATCCCGCCACGGCCTTGAAGATATCATCTTCACAAAAATCACGGAAATAATTAGTCATTGGCGGGAATACACATTTTTCATTTTTATAGTACGCTGCAAATTGTCGCTACAAATATAAAAAAATTTTTTAAATTCATTGTTTTGTAATTTGAGTACATAACATATATTTTTTTCAAGTACGAGTATATGATAAACGCAAATGTTCTACATAATTATGTAGGGTAATCGACTTACCTAAAAATTTGAGACATTGCATTTATGTTAATACACAAAAATTCTCTGAGTGTAAAATGAATTAATTTGTTTATGTAAGGGGTAAACAAATTTAATTTATAACACTTTTAAACTGGGCGGTATTTATGAATATTTTTTTGATTAAACAGCAAAATTTATTAATTGATTGAAAAGAGGCCATTCATTTATTAAATTCTGTTATAAAAATTAATTTCCCCCTCTTTTCTAGATCAATTAATTTTCGCATAAATACCGTACCAAATTTTTGGTAGGGAGGTCAGTTCAGTTTTTGGTGTTCCTAACTAATTACGCACAGAGCTTTAGCCGTGGTAATTAGCGAAAAAGATTCCCGTGAAGTTTGTCCTAACTTTGTCCTAAAATTACAAAAACAAAATTTAGGACAAATTTAGGACAAACTTCACGCGTGTGTCAACGAGCGTGAAGTTTGTCCTAAAATTGTCCTAACTATTTTATCATGAGTATGTATTAGTTAATCTCTCGTTATAATGAATTATAATATTTGTAATATTTGGCATACGTACAGTAAACGCTCGATTTAATGGACTAATTGGGGATGTCCGTTAAATCCGAATGTGTTTTAATTTAATCGATTCGATCGAATTTAATCTGGGACGGAGCTCAACCATTTCTTAGTCGATTATGATGGAATTGGGAATGTGGGTTAAAAATGGGATTCTTAAATTATTTTTGGAAGAAATTCTGGAATATGGCCACCTGGGACGGAACTCGATCAATTCTTAACCGATTATGATGGGATTGGGAATGTTAATTAAAAATGGGATTCTTAAATTATTTTTGGAAGAAATTCTGGAATATGGCCACCTGGGACGGAACTCGATCAATTCTTAACCGATTATGATGGGATTGGGAATGCTGGATATAAATGGGATTCTTAGTTGATTTTAGGAAAAAGTTCTGGAATATGGCCACCTGGGACGGAAAACAGCCATTTCTTAACCGATTATGATCGGATTGGATATACTCGATAGAAATGGGATTCTTAAATTATTTTGGGAAGCAGTTCTGAAATATGGCCACTTTGGACGGAACTCGATCAATTCTTAACAGATTATGATGGGATTGGGTATGTTAAATGAAAATAGGATTCTTAAATGATTTTTGGAAGGAATTCTGAAATATAGTCGCTAGAGACCGAACTCGATCAATTCTTAACCGATTATGATGGGATTGGGAATGCTGGATGGAACTGAGATTCCTAAACAGGTTTTTGAAGAAGCTCTGAAATATGGCCATCAAAGAAAAGAAACAACTAACGAAGGCTAAACAAAAGTTTCAAATTTGTAGATAAATTCCAAAGTAAAAATATGTCTACCCGTATGCGGTTTACGAGTATAGATTGAACGGCTTGTAATTGGTGCTGATATTAATAATAAAAGCGATTAATGGTACCGTGACGTATATCGTTAGATTCGTTGGAGTGTCCTCTATCACCTGACCAACATACAGAAAAATCCTATGACCTTTTACGGAAATATCTCATTTTCCGTATTACCTTCCATGCGATTTACGAGTATAGATTAGACGACTTGTACTTGGTGCTAATATTAACGTTAAAAGCGATTAATGGTACCGTGACGTATACCGTTAGATTCGTTGGAGTGTCTTCTATCACATGACCGACATACAGAGAAATCCTATGACCTTTTACGGAAATATCTCATTTTCCGTATTACCTTCCATGCGATTTACGAGTATAGATTGAACGGCTTGTACTTGGTGCTAATATTAACGTTAAAAGCGATTAATGGTACCGTGACGTATATCGTTAGATTCGTTGGAGTGTCCTCTATCACCTGACAAACATACAGAGAAATCCTATGACCTTTTACGGAAATATCTCATTTTCCGTATTACCTTCCATGCGATTTACGAGTATAGATTGAACGGCTTGTACTTGGTGCTAATATTAACGTTAAAAGCGATTAATGGTACCGCGACGTATATCGTTAGATTCGCTGGAGTGTCCTCTATCACCTGACCAACATACAGAGAAATCCTATGACCTTTTACGGAAATATCTCATTTTCCGTATTACCTTCCATGCGATTTACGAGTATAGATTGAACGGCTTGTACTTGGTGCTAAAATTAATGTTAAAAGCGATTAATGGTACCGTGACGTATATCGTTAGATTTGTTGGAGTGTTTTCCATCACCTGACCAACATACACAGAAATCCTATGACCTTTTACGGAAATATCTCATTTTCCGTATTACCTTCCATGCGATTTACGAGTATAGATTGAACGGCTTGCATTTGGTGCTGATATTAATGTTAAAAGCGATTAATGGTACCGCGACGTATATCGTTAGATTCGTTGGAGTGTCCTCTATCACCTGACCAACATACAGAGAAATCCTATGACCTTTTACGGAAATATCCCATTTTCCGTATTACCTTCCATGCGATTTACGAGTATAGATTGAACGGCTTGTACTTGGTGCTAATATTAACGTTAAAAGCGATTAATGGTACCGTGACGTATATCGTTAGATTCGTTGGAGTGTCCTCTATCACCTGACCAACATACAGAGAAATCCTATGACCTTTTACGGAAATATCTCATTATCTCAATCATTATCTCAATTATCTCAATCTATACTCGTAAATCGCATGGAAGGTAATACGGAAAATGAGATATTTCCGGTCATAGGATTTCTCTGTATGTTGGTCAGGTGATAGAGGACACTCCAACGAATCTAACGATATACGTCACGGTACCATTAATCGCTTTTAACGTTAATATTAGCACCAAGTACAAGCCGTTCAATCTATACTCGTAAATCGCATGGAAGGTAATACGGAAAATGAGATATTTCAGTAAAAGGTCATAGGATTTCTCTGTATGTTGGTCAGGTGATAGAGGACACTCCAACGAATCTAACGATATACGTCACGGTACCATTAATCGCTTTTAACGTTAATATTAGCACCAAGTACAAGCCGTTCAATCTATACTCGTAAATCGCATGGAAGGTAATACGGAAAATGAGATATTTCTGTAAAAGGTCATAGGATTTCTCTGTATGTTGGTCAGGTGATAGAAGACACTCCAACGAATCTAACGATATACGTCACGGTACCATTAATCGCTTTTAACGTTAATATTAGCACCAAGTACAAGCCGTTCAATCTATACTCGTAAATCGCATGGAAGGTAATACGGAAAATGAGATATTTCCGTAAAAGGTCATAGGATTTCTCTGTATGTTGGTTAGGTGATAGAGGACACTCCAACGAATCTAACGATATACGTCACGGTACCATTAATCGCTTTTAACGTTAATATTAGCACCAAGTACAAGCCGTCCAATCTATACTCGTAAATCGCATGGAAGGTAATACGGAAAATGAGATATTTCCGTAAAAGGTCATAGGATTTCTCTGTATATTGGTCAGGTGATAGAGGACACTCCAACGAATCTAACGATATACGTCACGGTACCATTAATCGCTTTTAACGTTAATATTAGCACCAAGTACAAGCCGTTCAATCTATACTCGTAAATCGCATGGAAGGTAATACGGAAAATGAGATATTTCCGTAAAAGGTCATAGGATTTCTCTGTATGTTGGTCAGGTGATAGAGGACACTCCAACGAATCTAACGGTTTACGTCACGGTACCATTAATCGCTTTTAACGTTAATATTAGCACCAAGTACAAGCCGTCCAATCTATACTCGTAAATCGCATGGAAGGTAATACGGAAAATGAGATATTTCCGTAAAAGGTCATAGGATTTCTCTGTATGTTGGTCAGGTGATAGAGGACACTCCAACGAATCTAACGATATACGTCGCGGTACCATTAATCGCTTTTAACGTTAATATTAGCACCAAGTACAAGCCGTTCAATCTATACTCGTAAATCGCATGGAAGGTAATACGGAAAATGAGATATTTCCGTAAAAGGTCATAGGATTTTCTTGTATGTTGGTCAGGTGATAGAGGACACTCCAACGAATCTAACGATATACGTCACGGTACCATTAATCGCTTTTAACGTTAATATTAGCACCAAGTACAAGCCGTTCAATCTATACTCGTAAATCGCATGGAAGGTAATACGGAAAATGAGATATTTCCGTAAAAGGTCATAGGATTTCTCTGTATGTTGGTCAGGTGATAGAGGACACTCCAACGAATCTAACGATATACGTCACGGTACCATTAATCGCTTTTAACGTTAATATTAGCACCAAGTACAAGCCGTCCAATCTATACTCGTAAATCGCATGGAAGGTAATACGGAAAATGAGATATTTCCGTAAAAGGTCATAGGATTTCTCTGTATGTTGGTCAGGTGATAGAGGACACTCCAACGAATCTAACGATATACGTCACGGTACCATTAATCGCTTTTAACGTTAATATTAGCACCAAGTACAAGCCGTTCAATCTATACTCGTAAATCGCATGGAAGGTAATACGGAAAATGAGATATTTCCGTAAAAGGTCATAGGATTTCTCTGTATGTTG
Source organism: Nephrotoma guestfalica (assembly GCA_963691935.1). Lineage (NCBI taxonomy): Eukaryota > Metazoa > Arthropoda > Insecta > Diptera > Tipulidae > Nephrotoma > Nephrotoma guestfalica. Next base: position 1,023,219 of record OY829916.1, on the reverse strand, counting down.
GTCAGGTGATAGAAGACACTCCAACGAATCTAACGATATACGTCACGGTACCATTAATCGCTTTTAACGTTAATATTAGCACCAAGTACAAGCCGTTCAATCTATACTCGTAAATCGCATGGAAGGTAATACGGAAAATGAGATATTTCCGTAAAAGGTCATAGGATTTCTCTGTATGTTTGTCAGGTGATAGAGGACACTCCAACGAATCTAACGATATACGTCACGGTACCATTAATCGCTTTTAACGTTAATATTAGCACCAAGTACAAGCCGTTCAATCTATACTCGTAAATCGCATGGAAGGTAATACGGAAAATGAGATATTTCCGTAAAAGGTCATAGGATTTCTCTGTATGTTGGTCAGGTGATAGAGGACACTCCAACGAATCTAACGATATACGTCACGGTACCATTAATCGCTTTTAACGTTAATATTAGCACCAAGTACAAGCCGTCCAATCTATACTCGTAAATCGCATGGAAGGTAATACGGAAAATGAGATATTTCCGTAAAAGGTCATAGAATTTCTCTGTGTGTTGGTCAGGTGATAGAGGACACTCCAACGAATCTAACAATATACGTCACGGTACCATTAATCGCTTTTAACATTAATTTTAGCACCAAGTACAAGCCGTTCAATCTATACTCGTAAATCGCATGGAAGGTAATACGGAAAATGAGATATTTCCGTAAAAGGTCATAGGATTTCTCTGTATGTTGGTCAGGTGATAGAGGACACTCCAGCAAATCTAACGATATACGTCGCGGTACCATTAATCGCTTTTAACGTTAATATTAGCACCAAGTACAAGCCGTTCAATCTATACTCGTAAATCGCATGGAAGGTAATACGGAAAATGAGATATTTCCGTAAAAGGTCATAGGATTTCTCTGTATGTTGGTCAGGTGATAGAGGACACTCCAACGAATCTAACGATATACGTCACGGTACCATTAATCGCTTTTAACGTTAATATTAGCACCAAGTACAAGCCGTTCAATCTATACTCGTAAATCGCATGGAAGGTAATACGGAAAATGAGATATTTCCGTAAAAGGTCATAGGATTTCTCTGTATGTTGGTCAGGTGATAGAGGACACTCCAACGAATCTAACGATATACGTCACGGTACCATTAATCGCTTTTAACGTTAATATTAGCACCAAGTACAAGCCGTCCAATCTATACTCGTAAATCGCATGGAAGGTAATACGGAAAATGAGATATTTCCGTAAAAGGTCATAGAATTTCTCTGTGTGTTGGTCAGGTGATAGAGGACACTCCAACGAATCTAACGATATACGTCACGGTACCATTAATCGCTTTTAACATTAATTTTAGCACCAAGTACAAGCCGTTCAATCTATACTCGTAAATCGCATGGAAGGTAATACGGAAAATGAGATATTTCCGTAAAAGGTCATAGGATTTCTCTGTATGTTGGTCAGGTGATAGAGGACACTCCAACGAATCTAACGATATACGTCACGGTACCATTAATCGCTTTTAACGTTAATATTAGCACCAAGTACAAGCCGTCCAATCTATACTCGTAAATCGCATGGAAGGTAATACGGAAAATGAGATATTTCCGTAAAAGGTCATAGAATTTCTCTGTGTGTTGGTCAGGTGATAGAGGACACTCCAACGAATCTAACGATATACGTCACGGTACGATTAATCGCTTTTAACGATAATAGTAGCACCAAGTACAAGCCGTTCAATCTATACTCGTAAATCGCATGGAAGGTATTACTAAAAATGAGAAATTTATTTGTAATCTATTTTAATTTTACGTACAATATCATCCCTTGGTGCATTAAATATTTCTCGGTAGTTAAATAGGTAATATAAGATTTTACAACTATTCGTTTCTACCCAATTTACATATAAAATAATTTTAAATTTTAAAATTCGTTATAACGAGAGTTTAACCCATACATACACATTTCTTAAGTTTAGGACAAAGTTAGGACATACTTCACACCCGTCGAAAAAGACGATTAGTGTTGTGAATTAAAGTAAAACCTTACAAAATAAACAATTTGTAGTAACTTAAAATCAATTGTTGCGTATTAATTTACTGGATTCCGTGAGTTCGAGTAACGTTCAAGTAAGTATGCTTAAAACAGAAAAAAAAAACTAAATACTAACATAAAGGGGCCCAATTGGTAAAGGGTCTACCAACTGCTCCATTAGGGGCGGAAACCGCGCAAGTGCCTCGGCACGCGGGTTTCCTTCTGTTGGTAACGCTTTACCGATTTTTTACTTACTAACATTCGGGGCCTTCAGCCCATAATAAATAATAATGTTCTTTGATTTTTTTTTTTTCTCTTACTCGTTATGCTTAGTCTAGGGTAATTATGTTACCCTAAACAAGTATTAAAACAACCGCGGGGAACCTGCCGGCAGCGTAAGGCATGGACACCATCAACTTGGGTACTGTTTTGCCCAATTCTATAATCCCTCAGTTTGACGGCATACTTGATGTCGTTCCATCTTATTTTGTTTTTATATAAATATGCGGTAATCTAGGCCGTGAATCTGGGTACCCCAAAAACCCACACCATTTTCCTCTACCCGACTGAGCGGTGGGAATCTAAACCGCATGGGGTACAATTCAGGTTACGGCAATTCTATGAAACGGGTGTGCTTCTACGCAAGTAGAAGTCATACTTCTGTTTCAAGTGGCGCCCAAATGGGGCCTAAATTGGCCCAAATTCTTGACTTAAAATTGTCAAAATATTCTTGAATCATTAATGGATTCCAAATTTAATTGAGGACTTGCTCACAATTTTTTGAATTATATTTGTATGGACACCACCGTTTCAAGTTGAGTTCTAGTTATTTAATCTTTTTCGGAATATTCTATAATTGAATCTGTCAAAGTGTAATTTTTTTTGGTGTGAGTGTGGCTGCGGACATGCCTTAGTGGCATGCCTGATCAGATGCGATGTTGGGTCGCACACATACCGGAAAAGCTTTATAATTGTCAAATTCCAGTGCTGGATCCTCGTCTTATTAGTTCATTTGAGGCATTGTCCCAACTCGCACTCCGGGGAATGAACTGATACTCTAACCAAATTTAATTTTACATCTTTCGGGATGAGGTTTGTCAGTCCACCCAATTTAGTTTTAGTTGCGTTCAGGATATTTTACACTCAGCTGTTCACCTCAGTTTTTCTGCTAGACCACGAGGTCGGACATAGGCTGAATGTAATTGTATCATATGTCATGAAAATTCTTAACGGTAGTCGGTGCATTAACGTTCCTAGATGATAAAAAGAGTAGCTGTCGTTCGAGCGCTTAACCATTTAGAAAGCCTCGCTAACGTCAGTTAACTTACATTGTGTTGCGCTAGTTATCTCGCGCAATTGAGCTCCTCTAATGATAGAGTAAGACTGCCAATTGCGATTATGAGGACAAGAACTTTATAATGATCAATTAGGTATCCTAAATGATTTCTGTCTCGATATTTACTACGTCAATGAGGATCACTCGAAGAGAGTTTAGAAGCCCATTGGGATTTTGAAGATAAAGAAACAGATTCATCCAAATTTAAATTCATTTTCCTTTTCCAATCCTATTTTTAACCCAAGTTGGGGGTGTTTATGCCTTGTGTTAGGGGCATACTAACCGTGGTTGTTTACTATACGCTATCATTAAATTAAGATAAATTAGTTGTTTTTAAGTCTTAGTCAGTTTTTGTTTTAAATTAATATATTATCCGAGTTAATTCATATCCAATATGGACATAAACCTTCTTGACCCAGATGAGCTCCTAATAGAGTTCGAGGTGCGAGGGTTAGGAGAAGAAGCGCAAGGCAAGAGATTACCGATGCTTTAAAAGCCACGCTTAGGGGGAAGTTGCAAAAAGAACAGGCAGAAATTTACCTAAAACCCCAAGAAGCTCATGTAGCGGCTCGCAAGCAGCCCCAAGCGGAAGCAGGGTTTTGCTTTAAAAAATTAATAGAAATCCACCAACAACTGTGTCTCGCCACAGAAAAGCCGGAGTTGGAGATATCTCCTCGTATAGAGGCCCGGTTAGAACATGTCCAAGGACGGGTGTACCGGAGCGCGATTTCACCAACGTTCTATGCCAAATCGGCAAGCTGGTCGAAATCACTGCGACAATTGATCACCATAGTTGCTCACCTAAAAAATAAAGAACTTACGGCCGAAGCCGGAAGAGAACAGTTGGGGCGGTTAGTCTTTGCTCAGCCAAAAATTGGGGGAAGGCGAACTAGACCAGCGGGACGAACTTTCCCACAGACTGAAGAATCTTCAGAGGAAGATGATCTAGACCATAGTCTCCTCAAGTTGTCACCGATTAAAACGGTAACCCTAAAGTACCAGGACGGGGACTTTATAGAGCCACCGACAGGAAGGAAAATACCAGGGCAATCTGAAAGGCATTCATCAACAATTTCGTCACATCAGTTAGCACATGGATGGGCAAATTCAAGTGGCATGACAGACGCCAAGTTGCGTCGAGAAGTCAGCACATGGAAGGTCCGTTTCGAGGGGCACAAGAGTCCTTTAACGGTAGAACGGTTTCTGGGGCGAATGGAATGGCACGCCAGTAGATCGTTAATACCGCTTGACGATTTAGTAGGAGTAATAGACTTATGCCTAGAAGGGGATGCCTTAGATTGGTTCTGGACATCGGTGGACAGACATCCAGAAATGTCTTGGGAGGTATTTCGTCAAGAAATGTTGATGAGGTTTGCCTCGAGTAGAACAGATGACGACGTAAGACGTAGCCTTAACAATCGCAAGCAGAATTATCCGCGCGAGTCCTTTATGGAGTTCGACCAGGCAATTCATAAGATCACTTTGCAAACTAACAAGATAGTCGCAGACGATACTATCTACACGATTCTTAGAAGAAATATGCGACCGGGGCTTCAGATGGCTCTACATGATGAACGGAGGTTCACGAATTTCGGGGAGTTTGCCCGACGTTGTACATCCCTTGAAGAAATGTGGAGACGTCTCGGCCATAACCCCGAGGCTGGTTTAACGCCAACAGTCAGCAATCCACACCCCAATCAATATCAACAGCCCAGAATGACCACGAATTCACAACGTAGGTTTAATTCATACCGCCCTCGAGTACAAGAATTGCAAGAATTGGCGTATGAAGATGTTGATGCTGAAGAAGGAGGTGAAAATGATTGGTGCACAGACCGGGATGAGTCGCAAGACTTCTACAAAGAAGTATGTCAGATCAATGACCGTTTGAAACATAGAGTATCGTTCCAAGATCAACAAAAGTCTAAGCTTTCATCAAAAAGACATGAAGCGCACCAACCGCACAATCCGCAACCGCAACTGGCAAGGCAGGTGGGGACTGCAGGTATTCAGGAATCGCGAGGTTTCCGTTGTTGGAACTGTGGTGATGCTTCACATTCATATATAGACTGTCGAGACCGGATAAGTCGTGTTTTTTGTTTTGGATGTGGAGAAAAGGGAGTACTCCGTCCTGATTGTAACCGCTGCAGACCGCCGATCCGGAGTTGTATCAACGATGGCGCAATTAGATAAACCCCAAATGTATTGTTCGATTTCTTGCCAAACGGATAGCAGGCGAGTCACTCGAAGAAATAGATATTTCCGTGAGCGTCGGAGCTGGCGTAAGCGGATTAATTCGACAGTTATCCACACCAGACAAGACAATAGGCCATATGCCAGGATTAGAATCTGTGATCGGTTGATTGAGGGGCTTCTCGATTCCAGTGCTAATATTAGTGTATTAGGGAATGGCAGTGAAGAGTTTCTGCAATCGTGCAAACTAACTTACCACCCGATAGTCACCCAGTTACACACCGCCAGTGGTTCAACAGAAGAAATCGTAGGACATGTCATAGTCCCAATCACATTCCGCAATCAAACTAAGTCTTTGAAACTATTTGTAGCACCTTCGTTATCACAACATGTATATCTAGGAACTGATTTTTGGGAAACCTTTGGACTCCAGATATCAGTTGCTGAATTAGGTATAATAATACCACCAGCAGGTAGTGATACAATACCAAAACCAAAACCACATGAGCCTGAACAACATGTGCTAACTAGCTCTCAATCACAGATGTTGGAAAAGATTAAATCTGAATTTCCATCGTTTGAAGAATTGGGATTGGGAAAAACACAGTTGGTAGAACATGAGATTGATACTGGCGAAGCGAGACCTATTAAACAAAGATACTATGCAATTTCACCAGCAGTACAAAAAGACATGGATTCAGAAATTGAACGAATGTTAGATTTAGGAGTAATAGAAGAATCCACTAGTCCATGGAGTTCCCCAATGGCGCAGCAGTACGCAAGAGTAATGGCAAGATCAGATTGTGTCTTGACGCCAGAAAACTAAATGGTCTTACGGTTAAAGATGCGTATCCGTTACCTATAATCGACGGTCTTCTCAGCAGATTGGGGGATACGAAATATATCTCTAGCTTAGACCTTAAGGATGCATTTTGGCAAATACCGCTGAACCCAGCATCGCGTCCGAAAACAGCATTTACCGTGCCAGGTAGGCCACTGTACCAGTTCACAGTTATGCCATTCGGTTTGTGCAATGCGGCGCAGACTATGTGCCGGCTCATGCATAAGGTGATCCCACATGAGTTACATGATCAAGTGTTTGTATACCTGGACGATTTGCTTATCACTTCTCCCACTTTTGAGGAACATATACAGTTACTGAAGAAAGTAGCGAAGTTTTTAAGGGCTGCCAACCTCACTATCAATGTTGAAAAGTCCAAATTTGTTCTTAAGCATTTAAAATATTTAGGGCATGTGGTAGGAGAAGGTTGTGTCAAAGTAGACCCTGATAAAGTAAAGGCAATAGAAGATTTTCCAGTCCCCACTACTACCAAACAGATTAGGCGTTTTCTTGGAATGAGCGGTTGGTATCGGAAATTCATACCTAATTTTTCGTCAGTAGCAGCACCAATCAGTGATTTACTGAAGAACAAAGGAGGAATTAAGTGGAACGAAAAGGCCCAAGCCGCTTTTGAGCAACTGAAAACATGCTTAGTCTCTGCATCAGTGCTCAAACGTCCGGACTACAACCGCACGTTCTATATCCAAGTAGATGCATCCACAACGGGGGTGGGCTGTGTTCTATTTCAAAAGGATGAAGAGGGAACAGAACACCCCATTGCATATTTCTCTCACAAGCTTAATGGGGCTCAGAGAAACTACAGCATAACAGAGCTAGAATGTTTGGCAGCCGTCCTAGGAGTAAACAAGTTTCGGGCATACATTGAAGGTTATCAATTCGTGATAATATCAGATCACGCGAGTCTTCAATGGCTAATGAACCAGACTGATCTATCGGGACGTTTGGCACGATGGAGTTTGAAGCTGCAAGGATATGACTTTAAAATTGAGTACCGCAAGGGTGCGCAGAACGTAGTTCCAGATGCACTATCACGCATCTACACAGAGGAAGTACAAGCGTGTGATTCCTTTAGTGATTTACTGAAACTAGACTTGCAGGCACCTGATTTTACCGAGCCAGATTACGAAGACCTACTGAACATCGTAAAAAATATGAAACCGGTGCCAGAAGATCTCAAAATCGTGAATGGGAAACTGCTCATCCACAAGCCCACTAAAGACCTCGACCTCAAAACAGATGTGCCTAATTGGAAGCTGTGGATCCCTAGAAGTTTTACCCACAAAGTTTTAGCTCAAGCACATGAACCTCCTCTATCTGCACACATGGGAACAGGAAAGATGATTGAATTTCTTCGACGGAGTTTCTATTGGCCAACTTTGGTGAAAGACACAAAGAACTACATCAGACAATGCCGGATGTGTAAGATGACAAAAGCTGCGAACTCGGTGTTAAGACCACAAATGGGTAAATATCAAGAGTACGAGAGACCTTTCCAAAAGCTATACCTAGACTTTCTGGGACCATACCCTAGGTCTAAGAGTGGAAATACTCACATACTTATAGTATTAGACCATTATTCCAAGTTTGTGTTATTGAAGCCTCTACGCGATGCAACAGCAAGCAAAAGTCGTGGATTATTTGAAGAAAGAAGTGTTTCCAGTTTATTCAGTACCAGAAACGATTCATACTGATAATAGTAAGCAGTTTAAATCCAACCTTTTCAGGAATTGTTTAGCCACCTGGGGCGTCAAACACATTTTTACTCCGGTATACTCCCCTCAAGCCAATGCATCTGAACGCGTCAATAGGTCAATATTATCAGCGATCCGTGCATACCTAAAGGAAGACCAGCGCACATGGGATGACTATCTCGCTCAGATCGCAAGTGCTTTACGTAACACATCCCACTCATCCACGAAATTTGCCCCTTCATACCTAGTGTTCGGACAACACACCATAAGTCACGGGTCTCAGTATGAACTACTGCGGTTACTAGGGAATCATGCTATAGGAACCTACACGGTTAACAGCAAGGATGACCGATTGGCATTAGCCAGGGAACTGGTTTTGCAGAACTTTCGTCAGGCGTATAATAAATCGGCACATCAATATAACTTACGGTCCACAAACCGAGAGTTAAAGGAAGGACAGAAAGTATTGGTGCAGAATTTCAGCCAAAGTAACGCAGCACAGCACTACTCTGCCAAACTAGATCATAAATTCATCCCTGCAAAAATTCACCGGCGTATAGGCCGAGTGGCGTATGAATTGATGAACAACGAAGGAAAAACTCTTGGCATATTTCATGCCAAAGATATCATAAAAGGCAACAACTGACAGTTTTGGCAAAAACTGGTCTGACGGAAATTTTTATTTGTTTTTCTAGCTATCGCAAAAGATGTGTGAATCACCAAAACATCAACTTGAAGGGCTACCGGCGGGAACTCAAGCTAGCAGGAAGGTAATTTCGCTAGGAGAGTACTGGGGTAGGAAGTCACCGATGATTCTACACCAGACGGAGTCCCAGGAATCCCGTGGCAGAAGAGGTGGTAAAGAACTAGAACTAAGACGAGAGATCCGAGAGCTAACACGGATTCTAGGTCTGCCCATGGAGTCGGAGCTAAAAGGAAAACAAAGAAAGACTAGGGAGAGGTTGGAAGCACGGATGAAGGTGCTGAGGGAACAGCAGAAGCTGTTGTTCCAGCAGAAAAGGGAGAGGAAGAGATGGAGTGTAAACCCTGCCAACTCAGTATGTTACACGAAGTTATTGGTGGGAGAGAATACGAGTTGCCCTGGAAAGAATTAGGGTCAACACCACATCAACATTGGACCACCTACAGCTGAAAGATAGGTGCATAGGTGATGCATTGATGATGTGAAGGCTGGTATGGCGCGCGCGGTGAAGCATACCAGTACTAGGTTAGATGAATATATGAATAAAAATGAGAACGAAAATGTAATGTTATTAGGAATAAATAAAATATCTACTTAATTTAAAAACAGAATGTCTGAAATAGAGTTATTATTTTTTTTAGAAAATGAATATTTTTAGCTTGTGGTTGAGTATAGTCCTGGTAGTAAGGGTGACAGAGGGACAACTGCAGTTTGATAAATTCCAAACCGAGCCAGGTATCTACTTCTCAGAGATAGGGAAATCTGTAGTATCGACTAGTGAGTGGAAGTTCATCATATATTTCAACCTCTCTGGCTACTGGAACGAGTGGAGGTATTTAGAACAAACCTTCGCCCAGCTCCAGCTAAGATATGAGACCAAGTCAAATGGTTCCAACTACATACAAAATTGCAAGGAATTACTGGAACCCATATCACACTTAGTAAACCAAGTAGAGGACAATAATGAGCTGTTCAAGCCACATACATCAAGGGTACGCCGTGCGTCGCTATATTTCGTTGGGAATATATTTGGGGATCTATTCGGGGTATTAAACCAGAGGGATGCGCAAAGATACAGCGAGCAGATCGAAGGATTAGCTGCAGGAACAATCAAGATGCAGAAGTTCATACAGCAGCAAACCAAAGTGCTAGACCTTACCAGTAGCATAATTAGGAAAGAACATGAACAAACCCAAAAGCAGTACTCGTGGATGCAGAAGGAGATACAAACCATCCTGATGCATGAAGAATTCCTGGACGCGATTTTCCAACTATCCACAGCAGTATTTATATGTAAAGATATCCAAGGAGACTTAATTGATATGTTATCTGATGTACATCATGGACGTGCTAGTACGCGAGTGTTACCACCTTCACTATTCGCAAAACAATTGGGAGAAGTTGCGCAGTTGTTAAGCAGAGATGAACGAGACCCTAGTTTCGAAGCTCATTGGATAGAAGTATATAAATTGTTGGAAACAAAGGCTGCAATAATAAAGGAGCAAATAATCTGTGAAGTCCGGATTCCACTGGTGCAAGGAGAAGAATTCCAGATTTACAATATCATACCATTACCTGTAAAGCATGAGGGCAGTTTTATCTACATTGAACCTCATTTTCATTATGCACTAGTAAACAGAGACAGAACATGGTATTACCCTACATCAGCACAGGAACTTCAGGAGTGCAAGTATTGGGAACGAGGCATAGTCATCTGCAGAATAGAAGGCCCAATGTATAAGGTGGCTTCATCCGAAGAACATTGCGAAATGTCATTGCTTACACATGCTGAGAAACCTCCAGAGCAATGTCAAGTGCGAGTTATGCCACTTACTACTTTTGTGCACTCATTAAGAAATAATCGATGGTTACTAGTGTTGTCAAAGGAAACCACATTCGACCTGACTTGTGACCAGCAAACGCAATCGGCGAAGCTACAAGGAGGTGGAATCATTACACTGACGCCAGGTTGTAGTCTCCGGGGGCCATTCACACTGTTCAAGGCAAAAATGTCATACAACACTAGTATTTATTCAGATGTTATACCCAAATTCAATTTGTCACAAGAAACAAAATCGCCAATAGTAGTATTCGAGAGCGAAGACATTGGTGCAGAAATATCTGAACTACAACAAAGCATTTCTGACCTCAAACAAGAAGAAACATGGAGTCAAGTCAATCTACATCACGTAGAAAATTATGCAGCAACATTTATCACGGTAATCCTAATCATAGTCCTGATGAGGTGGCTATACAAACACAAAAAGCAACAAAGGAACTTAGAGATACGGCTCACGAGGAAGATACCTAGGGTAAGAGAGAGGGTCCCAGACGAGAATATAGGAAACATCATATGAGGATACTATCGGGAGAAGAACACAACCACAAAGTTTAGTTAGATATAGCATGTCTAGGTATAATAATAGTCAATATAGTTGTAGAATATATAGATATAGATAACAATAAATAATAGGCCCAATAAAAAGAAATATGTAAATGTATACCTGACGTCCAAGGCTGAGAAAAGAATAAATAAAGATGTAAATTAATTGAGAAAAAAAAAATAATAATAATAATAACATGGAGTCACGTAAACATTAGCTTTAGGTTGCAGTCTATTGGGTTAAATAAAACCGCAAACTTTTAATTATACGGAGTTGTCTAAATGTTAAATAAACAAAATTAAAATTCACCTTTTAAGTATTTTAGCAATCAATCTTTCTTAAAAATATTTGTTTCGTTTTGTAATAAGATCAGTACATTCGAGTATACCTTATTTATTATATAATCAAATTTATTATCATCAATATATAATCGAAACGGTTTTCTAGGATCTAAGAAATTTTATATAAGTACTTCTAGTTTTAATAAGTAGGTTTAGTTCGCCCGGCTGAGACTATCTCGGGGTGTGGGGGTTCCCCACGTTGGACTACCAGAACGGAACTATCTTACACCACCAGTCCTCCTCAATAGAGCATGAGATCTCTTTCCATCTCAGGGATTGGGTTTTCCCCACGCTGTAACGGAACTTCATTCCGTTATCAACTCATAAATCCAATCAACCAAAAATTGTAATCATAAGTAATCCCGCCACGGCCTTGAAGATATCATCTTCACAAAAATCACGGAAATAATTAGTCATTGGCGGGAATACACATTTTTCATTTTTATAGTACGCTGCAAATTGTCGCTACAAATATAAAATTTTTTTTAAATTCATTGTTTTGTAATTTGAGTACATAACATATATTTTTTCCAAGTACGAGTATATGATAAACGCAAATGTTCTACATAATTATGTAGGGTAATCGACTTACCTAAAAATTTGAGACATTGCATTTATGTTAATACACAAAAATTCTCTGAGTGTAAAATGAATTAATTTGTTTATGTAAGGGGTAAACAAATTTAATTTATAACACTTTTAAACTGGGCGGTATTTATGAATATTTTTTTGATTAAACAGCAAAATTTATTAATTGATTGAAAAGAGGCCATTCATTTATTAAATTCTGTTATAAAAATTAATTTCCCCCTCTTTTCTAGATCAATTAATTTTCGCATAAATACCGTACCAAATTTTTGGTAGGGAGGTCAGTTCAGTTTTTGGTATTCCTAACTAATTACGCACAGAGCTTTAGCCGTGGTAATTAGCGAAAAAGAAGATTAGTGTTGTGAATTAAAGTAAAACCTTACAAAATAAACAATTTGTAGTAACTTAAAATCAATTGTTGCGTATTAATTTACTGGATTCCGTGAGTTCGAGTAACGTTCAAGTAAGTATGCTTAAAACAGAAAAAAAAAACTAAATACTAACATAAAGGGGCCCAATTGGTAAAGGGTCTACCAACTGCTCCATTAGGGGCGGAAACCGCGCAAGTGCCTCGGCACGCGGGTTTCCTTCTGTTGGTAACGCTTTACCGATTTTTTACTTACTAACATTCGGGGCCTTCAGCCCATAATAAATAATAATGTTCTTTGATTTTTTTTTTTTTTCTCTTACTCGTTATGCTTAGTCTAGGGTAATTATGTTACCCTAAACAAGTATTAAAACAACCGCGGGGAACCTGCCAGCGTAAGGCATGGACACCATCAACTTGGGTACTGTTTTGCCCAATTCTATAATCCCTCAGTTTGACGGCATACTTGATGTCGTTCCATCTTATTTTGTTTTTATATAAATATGCGGTAATCTAGGCCGTGAATCTGGGTACCCCAAAAACCCACACCATTTTCCTCTACCCGACTGAGCGGTGGGAATCTAAACCGCATGGGGTACAATTCAGGTTACGGCAATTCTATGAAACGGGTGTGCTTCTACGCAAGTAGAAGTCATACTTCTGTTTCAGCCTTTAGCGCTTTCGATAGACTCATTCAGCTTGTCGTGATTTTGCAGATAGATTTGCAGACTCGTCTGTAGATCCTCACATGCTTTAAGAACCTGCCGTGCGAAATCCTGGTATTTTGGAGAGGTTAGGGCTCGACTTAATCGACCGGACAAATGCAGCAAACGAGAGTGGTATCGACGAGCTGTTTCAACGGAATCCTCGGTTTGTTTGTCCAATTGCGTGATCGATTCCTTTAAAATTTTCAGTTTGCGTTGACACGCATTAATTTCGATATCGGGCCTCTTTGCCGCACTCGTATGCATTTTGGATGGTATTAGCTTTATCTCGGCCTGCTCACTTCGGATCGCTTCCTCGAGTTGATGCTGGGCATCTGGCGTGACGAAACGAATATCACGAAGGAGACACTCCAATTCCAACTCCTCTGGTTCTAAAAGTGTGACGTCCATTTTTGATTAAGTAGGGATAAGGAAATAAGCTCGCTCGGTTTAACTCGGCAAAAAAATAAAAGGAATGGTTACCTTGTTCAAGTTTTGTGGAATCCGTAAGTCCACGATTATTTAAACACGGGTAAGACGAGATACCCTCGAAAGTGGCGCTTTTCGATGAGAACCTATTTTGGAGGGGCTCGTTAAAAGTAAATTACAGCAAAAATTCAACCACTGAATCTCAAACCGCGATAAACAACCAGAAAGTTACCCCGTGCGTTGGATAATACTCAATTCGAATACGAATTTGGTTAACTTCCACTCGATCCCACGGATGGTTACGTTGGATACGTGGTTCTACGTCCGAGTTATCCCACACTGTACGTCGTCGAGGTCTTTCTGGCGTATCCCACGGATTTGGATTCATACAAAAATAATGATAAAGTAAATTTAATAATAATAATAACGTAGCTGATGAAACTACCAACACACCCAGGTAAGGAGGCAAAAGTGGCAAGAAAGAAAATACAAGTAAGATAAATATAACAGAAGGAATGGTTACCTTATAAAGTTTTGTGAGGCCCGTAATCCCACGATTGTTTAACTACGGAGAAGACGAGATACCCTCCAAAGTGGCGCTTTTCAATGAGAACCTAATTTGGAGGGGCTCGTTAAAATTTACAAAACGATACAAAAAAAAAGAAAAAGAAAACCAAAACTACCAGCACACCCAGCGGTATACAGGCAGAATAATAATAAAAATGCAAAAAATATATAAAATGAAGTACTAATAAGTACCGGCGGGTTCCAATACAACCCAAAATTGAAAAAAAAAAAAATAAATAAAAAATAAAAAATACCAATATATATATCAAAAAAAATTTAGATCAGAACGACAATACGGTTGGTATGATGAGAGTAGGAACCCCACTCCGTGTCAGCTAAATAATAAAATAAAATAAAAATAATAATAATAATATGTTCTGTTCTGTTCCTCAAATTTCGGCCGAGAAACTTCGGGAAAAGAGGAAATGAAGCTAAGCTAAACCCTGGACAAATGACATCCGAGCTCCACCACAATCTGACACAACATAGTGGAAATGGGAAAGCGCTCGGAAGTCGGATGTCCAAAGAATAGGGGTATGACACCCCCATCTACGCGCAATCAAACAGCCCGTGCTGGTTGCGATCGCAGATGGGGAATGCCAACCAGGAGACTGGCTTTGGTGTGCGTGTCCATGCGAATTCAAACAGTGCGAAGCACTGGTTTCGACACTGGACGCGCACGCCAAAGGGAGTGAAGCTACAAATCATAAAAAAAATCAAAAATTTAAAAATTCGCGAAATGTATTTGGGCGCCACTGTTGCAAGCTGGCTACTGCCAACCTGCAGATATCACTAAGCACCTGCAGAGGCCTCCACGGTGATTTTTGCCGGCTACGTTCTCAGGGAGAAGTGCTAAGGTCGTGGGGTTTGAGGCATACAGGGCTCCTGGCTTACACCGTGATGCTACAGAAATTTAGGGGGAACGCAAATATAAAATGTACCCGGAGTTCCGCCGAAACTCGTCGGCCGGAACCTGAGGAACGAACACAACAAAATTCTAAACCGAGAGCGGTGCCTTGGTGCGCGCATCCATCCGAATTCAAACGGGGACAAGCCCTGGTTACGGAATCGGATGCGGGCACCAAGGGACCGCAAACACTACGCCGACACAGAGGGAGTTTCCGCTCCCATCACACCACACCGAAAAAATTTAATAATTCATTTTATTTATAGGGAAAAACAACAAAAGGAAAACAACTTCCCCCTCCACCCGCACCAGGAGAAAACGAGAGAGAGAGAGAGAGAAAACGAGAGAGAGAGAGAGAAAACGATATGCACCGAGCGTGCACCCGCTGTGCGGCGCTCGATTACAAAATATTTAGAAATTTAATATAATAATAAAATATAAAAAAAATAAAATCAGAAAGAAATTAAAAATATAAATAAAAAAATGGTACCTTAATATATATATATAAAAATACTGGTGCGGCCTTGCGCGGCCGTCCTTGCTAAATAAGCGGCTGGCCACGTGATTGGCCACCCGAAACCGTAACTTCCGTTGGGCGTCTTCCCGCCGTAAACCGTTGATTTTCGTTGGGCGTATTTCCACCGTGAATTGTATATATTTATTTAGTTTTACTGTTGCGGCTTTGTAGCCGTCATGCCACAGGTGAGACACACCCGGACCGTTGTGGCCTGATTATGCCAATATTTACACTCCAACGTTGCGGCCCTACCGCCGGTAAACTCCACAACAACTTCGTTGGAATGGCCTCGACTGACCACCCCTCACCGTAAATATAATAATGTTAGGCGTCTCTCCGCCGTAACCCGAATAATATGTTGAGCGTCTACCTTTTTTCAAAAATGCGGTGTGCCACGTTGATGGTCACTCGTACGGTGCGGTGTTTTACCGATATTTTTATTGCGAGTATTATGCACTATAGAACACCGTTTTATTTATTAGTGGAATGAACAACACGTGCAACCAGAGAACCTTCATACGATTTTAATTCGCGATAGATATTCACACTTTCAAATAACAAAAAAATCGTATGTGTAATATAGGTCAACGTATGTGTAATCAGATAAATAACAAAACTTTTCTTGTATTTTTTTACAAATAAAATTATATATATTTGTAAAAATAGAACATGCGGCCAGATGCCGAAAAAGTCTTTTCCATACCAAAAATCGATTATAATAAAACTTGATACACAAGGTTTTACAATCAAAAAAAATCTTGACTTTATTTATCAAAATTTCAAACTCGACTGTCTTTTACAAAATATAAACTCCAATCCCCCGATTAAAAAAAAAAACTCTTACGCCCACAAACGACGCGCAAAACATTCCAGAAGAATTGTCTTTCTTCTCTGTCAATGCGAATTGATGTAAACGAGAGGCATAAAAAAGAACATTCTTAAGAAATGTTTTGCTTTACACACCACTCGATGTACATTGCTCTCCCTCTCTCCCATTTTCGTACAATCACTACCAACCAAACAGAAAGAAACACACAGGAATCCATCCACCATTAACCGCGTTTAGATATAAAAAAAAACGGGCTAAAGAAACGTTACGTAAACCAACCGATGAGAATCAATTAGGACAAAGAACGCAGTTACGACAGTACAGTTGTAACAGCTAGGAAGTTAAATGCGGTAACAGTGAAGGATGCATATCCATTACCCATAATCGATGGGCTCCTCAGTCTAGATAACACTAAGTACATTTCCAGTATCGACCTTAAGGATGCCTTTTGGCAGATCCCATTAAACTCATCAGCCAGGGCAAAGACTGCATTTACTGTTCCCGATAGACCACTATACCAATTCACGGTAATGCCTTTCGGTCTGTGCAATGCAGCCCAAACAATGTGTAGGCTCATGCACAAAAGGATTCCACATCAACTACATGACCGAGTATTTGTCTACCTAGATGATCTACTAGTCACTTCTCCAACATTCGAAGAACATATCCGTCTATTAGTGCTAGTAGCGACGCAGTTGAGTGAAGCTGGTCTCACCATCAATGTGGAGAAATCCAAATTGCTTCTCAAACGGCTTAAATATCTCGGGCATGTTATTGAGGATGGGAGCATTAAGGTGGACCCAGAAAAGGTTACTGCTATCCAAAACTTCCCAATTCCGAAGACAGTCAAACACATCAGACAGTTTCTCGGAATGAGTGGTTGGTATCGGAAATTCATTCCGAATTATTCGTCAATCGCCTCCCCGATCACTGATCTTCTAAAATCTAAAGGAAGTATCAAGTGGAATGAGCAAGCCCAACAATCGTTCGAGCAATTAAAATCATGCTTATCCGAGGCGCCGGTACTAGTGCACCCGGATTATGCGCGTACTTTTTATATCCAGGTAGACGCATTAAAAACAGGGGTGGGCGGTGTTATTTTCCAGAAAGATGTTGAAGATGGAGAGCATCCAATCTCTTTCTTTTCGCATAAGCTAAATGGTGCACAGAAAAACTATAGTGTCACCAAGCTTGAATGCCTGGCGGCAGTTCTCAGTATCAAGAAATTCCGAGCTTATGTGGAGGGATACGAGTTTGTGTTAATAACAGACCATGCCAGCCTCCAGTGGTTAATGAACCAATCTGAACTCTCAGGCCGTCTAGCAAGATGGAGTTTGAAACTCCAAGGGTACAAGTTCCGCATAGAGTATCGCAAGGGGGCACGAAATGTGGTTCCTGACGCACTATCTCGAATACATTCAGATGAGGTAGCAACTTTAAGCCTAGTTGGGAATCCTATTCACTTAGACCTGCAAGCTCCCGACTTTACCAGTCCAGACTATCAGGACCTGGCGAGAACCTTGCTCAACATGAAGCCCATATCAGACAACAAAAGATCCGGACACCAAGACCGATATCCCCAGTTGGAAACTTTGGGTTCCTGGTAGCCTAACCGGTAGCATTTTAATCCAAGCTCACGAACCACCAATGGCAGCACACATGGGCACAGGAAAAATGATTGAATTCATTCGACGCTACTATTTCTGGCCATCACTGGCCAAAGATGCAAAGGGTTACGTGCGCCAGTCCCAGACGTGTAAGCTGACTAAAGCCACGAACACCCTCCTAAGACCAAAAATGGGGGAGTATGTGGAATACGTTAGGCCTTTCCAGTAGTTGTACCTGGATTTCCTAGGACCATATCCCAGGTCTAAAAGCGGCAACACTTACATCCTTATCATTCTGGACCAATATTCTAAATTCGTTTTGCTAAAGCCACTACGCGATGCAACGGCCAAAAAGGCCGTGGAGTACCTGGAAAATGAGGTGTTCCCAGTGTTTTCAGTACCTGAAGTGATTCACACAGACAATGGCAAGCAGTTCAGGTCAAATTCGTTCAAGAACTGTGTAGTCAAACTGGGAGTTAAACACGTTTTCACTCCAGTGTACTCCCCACAAGCCAATGCATATGAGCGTGTAAATAGGTCGGTGCTAGCGGCAATCCGGGCTTATATAAAGAGAGACCAGCGTACGTGGGATGAGCATCTGGGTGCGATTGCGAGTGCTTTGAGAAATACAGCACATTCCTCCACGGATTACGCACCATCCTAGTTAGTATTCGGTCAACATACGGTTAACCACGGTTCACAGTATGAATTGCTGCGTCTGCTAGGCGATCAAAGTCTAGATACCTTCACGGTAGAGGCTAAAAGTGATCGACTGGAATTGGCTAGGGAGTTAGTTCTAGCACACCTCCGGCAAACGCACGAGAAAGCAACACACCGGTACAACTTGCAATCAGCAGATCGTGAACTGAGTGTGGGACAAGAAGTTTTGGTCCGCAACTTTGCCCAAAGTAATGCCGCTCAGCATTATTCGGCAAAGCTGGATAAGAAATTTGGCCCGGCTAAAGTTTTCCAGCGCGTAGGCCGCGTTGGCTACGAATTAGTTGACGAGAAGGGAAAACGGTTGGGTATATTTCACGCGAAGGACATTAGGAGTAGCACAAAAACCTAGACGGACTGAGAATAGCTCCAGAACCCATTTCGAACCGGTAAGTCAGCTGTTGCTAACCACGGTCTTTCCTTTTCCCAGGGATCCCGTAAAGATGGCAGAGGAGTCAGGGAAGGAAAAAGTAGCAACAGTAAGGGAAGAAGAAGGGGAAAGGCCCACGGAAAAGATTAAGAAGCCCATCAGTCGAGCAGAATATTGGAGCAGGAGACCATTGACAATCCTGCCACGGTGCGAGCTCGAGGATGCGGTGACTCCGAAGCGGGGCGGCCAAAAAGCCAAGCTTAAGGAGAAACTGAGGGAAGAAAACCGCATCACAGGGTGTTGTATAACACCAGCAGATGCGGCGAAATCAAAAGAGAGGCTCACCAGTTGCAGGTTGCAACTGAGTGTCTGGAGAATAGAAAGAAGGAAGCGGTTGAGGGAGCAGAAAAACAGGAAAAAGGAAAGCTCGTCAACGAGTAAGATCACACTCGATAACGTGTACCAAACCATGGTTGCATCACCTGCGCACCTCCAGGTGCATGCCTAGGTGATTCAACGACGGAGTGAAGACTGGTATCCCGCGCGGCCACAGAATGCCAGTGCTAATTAAGTTAATTAAGACATTAGAATTAGGAGAGGTAATAGTAGCCTTAAATATGGACTGAGGTTGGCTCAAGCTGATACTGGGGAACTTGAGCCAACGCCATGTTCAGAGTTAGTTAAAAGCCAGATTAGGTTAGGATCAGGGTAGCTTATCCAATCAATGTACACTTATAAATGTAAAAATAAAACCTTAGAGGATAACAAAATTCAACTTTACACCCAATCCTTAGTTCCACCATGCAGCTCAGTATTATATGTGCCCTGATAACAGGGGTAATAGGGGACGTCACCATCAGAAACAACTTCCAGTTTGATGAGTTTAATTCCGAGCCAGGAATATACTTCGAAGAGCTGGGTCGCGCGTCGTTGTCCACCAATGATTGGAAGCTGGTCATTTTCTTTGACTTAACTGGATATTGGCACGAATGGGGTTTATTGAAAGAAACCCTTCACCGCCTCCAAGAAACGTGTCAGAGAGGGAATACTACCGAAGGCCAGCACTATATACGGAACTGCCCTGAACTGCTGCAACCCGCCGTCTACCTCATGGCACGGCTAGAGAAAAGTAACTACATGCTACGGTCACCTACGTCGAGAACCAAGAGAGCACCTCTAGATTTCGTGGGCAATATCTTCGGAGATTTGTTTGGTGTGTTAGATCAACGAGATGCACAGGAGTACCACCGGCAGATACAGGAGCTAGCAGCGGGAACAGTACAACTCCAACAACTGTTCCAGCAGCAAACACAGGTATTGGATCTTACCGCCAATAATATGCAACGGGAGAAGGATCTCATGGAACAACACTACCAGGCATTACACGAAGATATCGAGGGGATGTTGGTGCACGAGGAATTCACAGACACCTTACTGCATCTAACGTCAGCGATGATGGTGTTCAAAGACCTGCAAAGTGAGTTGATCGAGGTACTAACGGACCACGTCCATACCAGCGTCCAGCTACTAAGTCCGACGGAATTAGAAGAACAGATAAACGTGTCACAACAACACCTACTCAGCACGGTACGGGTACCAGTCCATAACAAACATTGGGCACAGCTATATCAACTGCTCACCATAAATTGTGCAGAACCAGGTCATATTTGAAGCCCATCTGCCATTGTTGCAAGGAAAGGACTTCCAGGTACTAAACGTCATACCAGTACCAACCAGGCACGAGGGTCAATTCATTTTCATTGATCCAGAAAGTGCCTATCTGATGGTGAATACGGCAAGATCCGAGTATTACCCAGTCTCAAGAGAGGCATGGAAGACCTGCCGGACGTTTAGCGTAAACACGATGATCTGTAAGCCAACGGGTCCAAAACGGTTTATACAGGACAGGAATCTTACGTGTGAAATAGCCCTGCTAACACATGAAAAGACGCCACCATCACAGTGCCGCATCAAAGCAGTGTTGCCCAGCATCTATCTCCGGCGGCTGCAGCAGAATAACAAATGGATCCTTGTAATGGATGAGGAATCCGTGTTCAACCTACATTGCGAGGACCAAACTCGGCAGATCATGCTGAAGGGCAGCGGAATCCTGACATTAACACCAGGCTGTATTTTGAGCGGGCGTTTAGTACAAATTGAAAGTCCTAGAACATATACCACCAAAAAGCAAATGTCATTCATGCCAGTGTTCAACCTGTCAACAGTGGTACAGTCCCGCAGGACCGCCATCAGTTCGGGGGACATAGACGCGGCGCTAACCGGATTACACCGAACCATCGGTGATCTACAAAAAGAGCGGCTGCAGCCACCATTAAGCATACACCACGCCGGTAACTACACGCTCACAGCGATTTTGTCCTTAGCAGTCATCGTGGCAATTATACTATGGTGGAAACGACACGCGACCTGGCGGACCATATATGCCAGGAGAATTCCGGCACAAGCAACCAGTCAGGGCTCATCCAGGGATAAGACCAAGCGCCGCAGGAGGTCAAGCTGCTGAGCACTCAGCCATCAACCAATATTTCAGAACTAAGGGTTAGGATTGGGTATGATCAATAGGGTAGGGTAGTAGGACAGATGCTAGTTTAAAAAAAAAAAAAAAAAAATATGTTAAATGTTAAGGGTACTAGAATTAAGTTGCCCGGCTTTGAGACTTTCTCAGGGTGTGGGGCGGCCACCACGTTGGGCTGTTTAAAGACTGAAACTCCCCACCATGTCCGTTCCTAATAGAGCATGGGATCTCTTGTCATCTCAGGGTATGGGTTTCCCCACGCTGTAACGGAATTAAACCTAATTCCGTTATCAACCCATCCCAACAAAATCTATTTCCTCATCGGCATGACCTCGAAGATAATATCTTCAACTACATTCCATTCAAGCAAACGTCATGCCAGCCTTCTACATTTCTTCTTTGCCTTTATTTATAGTGGTATCATATGATTCATTCACTTTAGAATTTTTCCTATGTGCCACAGTTAAGTAAACGCAGATATGTACATCAACGTAATTTGATTACGTTGCCTATGTACATAATAAATGTACTTGATCTATTTACTAGGTGAATGACAATGACCGATGCAAATATTGAAAAGCATTGTGGTTGTTGTTGTTCGAACTTCCTCAACGGATGAATTGAAGAAAAAAATATTTGCGCGTGGATCGATTCAGCAAAATCGATGTCACGTTGCTGTACAATTTTCATAGGAATTTTTGTGATGAGATCGCATAAAATCTCCTATGAAACTCAAAATAGGTACAATATTTTTAGACAGACCAACCGGTGGTCGCTTAGTTTCTAGTTTTTCTAGACGGTCAGTTTTTGATATAGACCAACGCTAGGTCGGCTTTTGGAGTGCGTGAATAGGTGGTTTATAGGAATAATAAATTCAATAATAATAATTTTGGTGTTTGTTAATAAGTTTTTGATTTAATAAGTTTGTTAATAAGTGTGCATAATTGTTTAGTTACTGTTTGGTGTAAGGAAATAAACTTAATTATAAAGAACTTTTTTCGTGTTTAGTTATTTTGGTGCTCAATTTGAGTTGTTTTGGTGTGGTGCAGGAACATCTATCAGGTAAGTTCGAAGTGTGGAGGCGTTACTAACCTAATAAATAACGATAGTGGGTTGACGTCGGCTGCCGGCGGAATGAAAATTGTTGACGCTAAGCGGCTCTTTTTCTTTCTGCTGCCATCGATAGCATACCACTATCAACCCCTCCCCTTACTAACACCACCTTTTAGGGCCCATGGGCCAAATTGTTTTAATTAGGCTAGTTAGGTTAGGGTAAAATGTTATTCTAAACATTTTACCAATACAACCACGGTTGATGCTGCCCGCGTAATGGGCAGGTCATGTTAACCACTACTTCGGAGTCCGATACCCCACTTTTCCTTTTTTTTTGTGTGTTTGTTTCTTTTGATGCGGTTATCTAGGCCGTTACCGATGCATCCCTATCCCCACGACCGATTAACCTCTCCCGACTGAGCTACGGGTTAATGCCGCTGGGGATGAATACAGGTAGCGGCAAATTTCTGTGAAACCGGATTGACTTTAGCAGTAGCTAAAGTTTAACCCGTTACAAGTTGGATTAAAAATAATCCCGTTCAGTGAAGGAGCCTTTAATGGAAGATTTGAACAAATCAGAAACATAACTCTACATGTGTTCATTAAAGGAAAATAAAACAAAACAAATGGAAATGAAATGTTTGTCAGACGATGAAAACGTTGACGAACTGTTAAAAGAGCCGAATGAGTACTATCATTCAGAACAACTAAAATTTATAAAGGTCATCCAATTGGAATCATTGGCATCAAAACAAAATAAAAAAAAGTTAACATTTTACTTAATCCAAATAACAGCAGACAGATCTTTAATTAACTAAAATTAAGACTATAAATTATCAACGGATATTTTGGGAACCACTACAGCGGCAAACAATAATACAATGTTACAATTGCCAACGCTACGGACATGTATCAATAAATTAATTGGCAATTGTAACATTCTGGCTGTATTGTGCCGAACTGATTACTATCTTAAGTGAAAGAAATAGTGCAACACGCGGGTATGGATGGAATTTCAATTTCATATTTTAGAATGCCATTTCCACCCGACTTAGCCAATCCCATCATGCTCGGTTAAGAAATCATTAGTTCCATCCCAGGTGGTCATATTCCAGAACTTCCAAAATTCACTTTATAATCCCATTTTGATCCAACATAGGTACTAATTCCAACATGACCGGTTAAGAAATAGTCTCACCTCAACATACTCGTATAGTAATCGGTTAAAATATTTACGAGTTCTGTTCATGGTGGTTATATTACAGAATTTCTTCCAAAATTCATTTTATAATCCCATTTCTATCCAAACTACATAAATTTAAGAATCGGTTTAGAATCTCATTTCCATCCAACATACCAAAACCGATCATTATCTGTTAAGCAATGGCGTAGTTCCTCCCAGTGGCACTATTCTGGGTTTACCTGGGAATGGGGAATTGGGAAAAATATTTTCATAGCATTTTTGTCTAAATTATATTTTTCTGGACTACTGTTGGTGTTAATTGGGTGTAAATATTTTTGAAACAAAGCTATATTGGAAATTTTTTTCTCGATAAAATTTTGGGGAACAAAAGTTTCCCAATCAATTTTGTTTAGAAAATATTTACACCAAACTAATTCCAACAGTAGGCCAGAAAAATATAATTTAGACAAAAATGCTATGAAAATATTTTTCCCTAATCCCAGGGAAAGCCAGAGTAGTACCACAGGTCACCTTATTCTAGAACTTTTTCGAAAAATCATTTTAGAATGCCATTCCATCCTACATACAAAATTAAATCAGGATCAGTTAAAAAATTGCCGCGTTCCGTCTCAAGTATGCATATTCCACAACTTCTTCAACAAATCATTTAGAGCCCCATTTCCATCCACCATATCTTATCGTAGACCTAATGATCTAGAACTTTTGCAAAACTCAATGGCCTAGCTCCGCTCCAGGTGGTTACACTTCTGAATTCAAAACTAATTTTAGAATCCAATTTCCAATCAACATACACAATTATATTATGACCGGGTCAGAAATTGCTGAGTACCATTCCACGTTATCATACTGCAGAACTACTTCCAAAAATCATCTTAGATTCCCATTTCCATTTCCAAGAAATGCCCGAGTTCCGTACCAGGAGGCCATATTCCAAAACTTTCCTAAAATCCATTTCGGAATCCCATTTTCATTCAACGAACCCAATTCCATCACGATAAGTTAAGAAATGGCCCAGTTATGTCCCAGTTAGTCATGGCACAGATAAGCATACATGGCCGATCCTAATACGTAACAAATCAAAAAACCTCCAGACCAAAGAAGCGAAAGCCAAACACTTAATTACATGCTACTGGCGCTACAACCCACGCAGGGATTTTGCCACCTCAAGATTCTTTTCCATGTCGTCTATCCATCGAGTAGTTGGTCTTCCACGGCTACAAAAACAAAATACAACTGTGAACCTACTAATTTTCGTCTTTGGATATTAATGATTCTTCATTCGCCTAATCATAAAAGCAAAATCATATATTCATATCAAGCCAATATTAAATATGTAGTATCCATCTACCCCCAATAGGTGACCAAACAAATCAGACAACAGACCGGATTTTGTAAATTATTATGTGACGTTACTTACACTTGGTTTCCTGTTGTTGGGTCCTATTGTTCCGTCGGTTAAAAAAACAAATGTATCTGTATTTCATACAAATAAGTTAAATAATTTTGATTTTATTAAAATAATATGTTTTATAAAAATTAAAAAAAAACAATAATTATTAATTGCATACACTTACTTAATTTGTATAATTAATTTTAATATAAAATTAAATTTATTAATAACGGGGAAGGAAGGCCATCCATTTTAATTAATTTTATTAGTCTACAATTGGTTTGGTTTAATTCTAATTTAGCACAAGGCGGCATCGAAACACAAGATGTGACTATGCGCTATAACATTATTTTTAAAAATACATTTTGATGTTAACAGTCAATAAAATTTATTTATTTATTAATTTCTCTAATAAAAAAACAAAACCACAATATTTACTAGGCATTTTAGATAGGTTTTAAGCGTTTGATAGTTATTATAATTTTAAATACAATTTTGAAAATAGCGATGTATGTGACAGGAGCCTAGTATTGATACCAAGGCTGACGTCTTACCCATCGTAATCGATGATTTGTTTGGTCCGAACGTATTTTTATACTGGCACCTTTTGCAGCCCGCACCGTTTCCTTTACACTTTGCATTAAATTTTGTGCATTGCCAACAAGCATTTCTGTCGCTTCACGATCTTCATCCGATCCTTGTGCACCCAACATTGTTGCCTTAACGGTCGATAAAATTTTGAGTTGAGTACCAATTGTTGGAATACGTTCGCAAACTTGTAATAAATTCTAAAAAAAAAGGTTATTTAGTAAAATTAATTAAAACAGTAAATTTTCGAAGTTACCGTTCGAATCCGTTTATCTGTACATTCCCTAGCCAATTGTTTTGCCAATCTTGTAACATCCTCAGAAGCTTCGGCGATTCGCTTCGCGGTGGCAATTAATTCTTTCTTACTTCCCTTCGAATCGGCTCGTACTAATTCGGAAAGTTTCGCCATTAACACAGCCATTCTTTTAGCAGCCGCAATAATTTCATTATCTTTCGACGACCATTGGCGAACTTCTTGATGTAAACCATGTGCTGCAATTAAAATTGGTTGATTCGCATGTGGTGTTGATTTGAAAACATTTTCATCTTCGTCATCTGTCTCTGGAGGCGGTGGTGGCCGTGTTGGTGCAACATTTTCACGTGGTAATGGGGGTCGTGGTGGAGCACGATCCACTGAATTATTTATATTTAAAAATGACATGTCGGGTGGTGACGGAATTTCGGGAGCTTTCTGCGGTGAAATTACACCACGTATATTTTTGACCGATTGTTTTAAGGCTTTATTAGATTCACGCCATGCTGATGCTGCGCCTGAATCGTTAATATTATTGGCAACCAATTTTGCATCGTGCACCATATGCGGAATTGAATTGTGCAGTTGATCATATGTGTGTTCCAAGTTTCCAATAAATTCAGGATCCTCTGAATTTTCCGTTTCTTGTTTGGCTACCGAAAGCACCCTATTCGCTAAACGTGCAATTGATGATGTGTTATCAACCATTTTTTGAGAATTTTTACTCCGCATTGCCTCCTCGCATAAAAATGCATGTTTTTGAATTTGTTCTTCGGATGCTTTAATGAAATCAGCCGGATCTGTTGCTTGATCGCATAAGGTTCTCATACGTAGAATTGTATCAGCGTATTGTTGCTTTAGATTATTTAAATGCTCTTCAGCTGCTTTGCTTGTTGGATAATTCATACGAATTCGTCCAGCTGAAATAAGTTGGGGCGTTAAACTATCAATCTGTGATGCAGATGACAGTAAAATTTCCGCCAATTTTTTATTCCCACCAGACCCACCAGCCGCCACCATTCTACTGGTTTTCGATGCTCGGTCGCTGAACGCTTGAAGATTATTAGACTTTTGATTGAAATTTTGCTCTCGTCCGGATGTACCTTCAGGAACATTTACAGCATCCGAAAATTGCTTCAATGGCGTGGAAATATCCATGAAATCTTCAACGACCCGATTTACAACCGCATTCTGAATTTGTTGCTTGAGTTCGTGAAGTTTTGCATTCAAAACGCGAGCAATTTCTTGAGCTTCAGGCGTATTACGTAATCCATCAGTACAAAGTTTCGAGAATTGATGAGACAAATTATCAACTTCATCGCAAAGTTGTAATATTTCAGCCTTTTGATGTCCGGGAAGGCCTTCGGCCACTTTTTTTCCTTCGTCAACAATTAAACCGATTGCCCTTTGTCCAAGGCCGCGATCATCGACTTCCCCTTGTTGCAACCAACGACAAGCTTGTTCCATGCGTCCACGAATAGTGTGTGCTGTTTGTTGCAATCCGGCCTTATCGACTCCCAGAACGGCACTTAAAACCGCTTGTTCCAGATTTCCTAATTTTTCGCGACACTCCTTAGCAAGGGCCTCTGCTGATGGCGTTGTACCTTTACCATCTTGTCGTAGTTCACACAGTGCATTCACCATTGCTGTTAAATCACCAGTAATTTTCCTAATGGCAAGGCCATCTTCGGGTAAGCACCGTTCAGCCACTCGATGTGCATTTTCAATAATTTGACGTAAAGCCTTTTCACCAATACCACCACGCAAAGCATATGCGTTCCTCAACCAATCCATGGCCGGTTCCATCTTATTCGATATAACATTATTGATCTTTTTAAGAACCGTTAAATTATCCAGTTCGCTTTGATCTTCATCGTATGTTGTTAATTGGAGAACTCGAATTATTTCTTGAATTTCATCGCTCATACGTGACGCTAAATAGTTACGATTTTCAGCTGCCTCCTCCGAACCTTTTCCACCTTGTTCAATAATATGAATGTAAACTTTCATGCTGCATAGTAAAATTGGTGCCAAAATTTTGATTTGCTCCAAGCATCTAACAAGAATTTCGCTGTGAATTCGATGCGTTAATTCTTTCTGGCGGGAATCTACTTCACGTGATACTTTCAAAAGGCATGGGCTTAAATCTTTTATAAACTGTACTAAATCTTCCATCGTATCGATTACTTCTGATATCGCCAAATAGTCCAAAACACGTTTACATTCTCTGATGATTTTTCGGACTTCCGATTCGTCAAAGCACAATAAAAGCGAAGACGTGCCTTGCAAAATCCCACGAGAACCTTCAATCAATTTTTTTCGCGCTGGTCCAGAAAATGGATCATTATGCAACATAGCCGATGCCTCTTCCAAATATTGGGCGGCACTTTCGACGCGGACCAAAGCTGATGGCATGTCTTGTTTTAGTATTTCGTCGTCCGAACTGTTTATAGTCTCGCGTCCAACCTTTACTAAATTTGTAACCGCGAGTGAAACAGCCTGCACCGGTCGGCTAAGATCAGGCATGGCATTCCCATCTTCAGCTTCTTCATGAAGTATAACTAAACGGGACACCTAAGATACATCAAATTAACAATATTTATTATTTATTACAACATTCCTCAAATAAAGTACATATGAGACAAGTAATAGTTCCATATGATATAAAATTACGGTTCATATTTGAAGTACACCCGCCTGAAGTACATGGCACTTGTGTAGATGGACCACCCAATGATAGATTAACCATGGATAATAATAATTATACTGATATTAATAACGCAGTACTCGATTTCTAAAGTCTATAAGTATAAGATTTAATGAGGCGAATTCAACAGCGGACTAAGATAATGAAACTATGCGATTGTTTCATTAGGAAAAAGACCTCAATACGATTAGGAAACAAAAACAAACTTTCCTTAACTCTACTCAAAAACCCCCGATTTCGAATAACTGGATTTTACATTAATGGGCACTAAGGTGTTTCGCGAGAACCTTAAGCATACTGAAAAGGAGCCCGAATATTAAAACACGGCTATTATAGGAGCACTATCCGGCGCCGAAGGGAAATTTCTACTGAAACTGTAGCTATTTATTCACTGGTGTCGCTATACCATAAAAATGAAAAAATTAATTCACCATAAAACAAACATTTAACGACCTGAAATATACCACTTAACATTTATTTTGGCATGACGTTATAAAAAATAAATCATCTTGCTGCGTTTTAAATTTTAATAATCTTACAATAAAAATTTAAAACGTTTCTAATGGTTTAACGGTTGTACAAAACAAAAGAAATTTAAAATTACCCTTTGAAATGGTTAGTGCTCCCGATTGCGGCTCCCGATAAATAGGTAGAGCAAGATATTTTTTTATTTACTTTTAACTACAAAGTTGAATGAAAAATCTTAGTTTAGAATTAAATAAATTAATTATATGCAAAAATAGCTTGCTAAATATAAGTTTTGACACGGCTAATATGACCCTTTCTGCGTTCAATATCTAGTTATTTTGTATTCGACTTATTAGTATCAGTAAGGTGCGGTTCAAAACTATTAAGAACATAAACATTTTAACATCATGTTAAATACGATGACTGATAAGGGGTGCTAAAGCTATCCCCAGCATAAATGAATCACTGGAATTCGCGATGAAATAAAATATTTAATTACATAATATTCCTCGAAATTATTATTATCTCGCCTTTGCAATGTGACAATGTATCCAATTACCGTTTTTAAATTAAAATTGTGCTTTGAAACGTGGGCGCAAACATTCAAATCGTAAGGTAAACATGTTTGGCTGTACAACCATATGCCCATTCATGGTAATATTAATTTTACAAATCAAGGTCCTAAATCATAAATTAGTAAGTAGAGAATACTGCTTAGTATCTACTATGTTCTGCGTTTCTATTTACATTATACGATATCATAAGTATACGACATACATATTCATTTCATTTGGTCAGACCACAAAAAAATAAAATCAAAATTACATCACAAATTCAAAAATAGAAATTCTAGAATTTTTTGTGTCTCTCGTTAATTTGATATTCCAAGATAGGACAATTAAATGAAAATAATAGTAATTTCCCGTGAAATATTAATAACTAAGTTCTTACAGACGATAACTTTAATTATGTTAGGTACCTGTTGTGCTACTGGTTCTAAGATGTTCTCGATTGTTTTCGTATGAAAAACTGGCATTTTCTTATAGATTTTCTCCAATTAAAAAAATTAATACAATTCTTAACACTCTTTGCACTATGTTTATCCAATACTGAATCACTACACTAAATAACAATGACTAATAATAAATATAAATTTTCTTTATTATTTTCTTAAGCTTTATTTTATGTATTTTAGTTTCTTTCGTTTTGTTTTAGTAGAAAAAATTTACTTAAATAAAATTAATCTTTCTAGTTCTACAAAAATTGAGCAAAAACATGAAACAAAAAATAAAAAACTTAATAATAAAACTAAAATTACACAAAACTTATATTTACAGCGAACACAAACTTAAAATAAATTCAAATTAAAAAGAAATGTAAATAAAATTTAAATGATTAATATAAATAGTAAAAGTGAATCATCGCATATGTTGTCTGACCCAAACAACCATTTGAAATAACTAACCAAAATGGACACGAAAATTTGGCAGCCCACTTAAACATCCCTCATAGCAAATCGATTAGTTTGCGATACGCGGGTGATATTTATCACCCATGCAACGGGAAATCGTGGTTATAGATAATTTTGTACGGGATCGGAACTTTTAAATGTTGCCGTTATATTTTTTAGTCGTTTCATGAGCACTGTTGGTCAATTTTTTGCATGGAATCACTGTCTCTATTGTACGTAACTGTACAACAATAATGTCATATAATTTCAATCCGGCAAGAAAAATTTCAATCCACCTAAAAATAGGGTTAGGAAAACTTTTTATTCTTTGTGTAGTTCAAATGTTCACCTCCAAACTAAATGTATACATAACAGTCACTACTCTTCATGCATATACACAAGTAAGCTCTACATATATATTTTATACGACGATCATCAAATTAAAGACATCATAGCGGAAAATGGTAAAATTCTGAATGAAAACTAACTTAAAACTGAAAAACAATTTATTACAATTACACCCAAACCTGTTTTCACACGGTACTTTTTAAACGGTTTTGAAATAACACGGTTCTGAAAAACAAATAAAATTGTTTAGGCCTTTTAGGCCTAGTTTTCTTTGTATAGAATGTCAATGTCTTTTTTGCACAGTTTTTTTTACTGTGTGTACTACTTTTAAAATACGTGAAACCGTCTATTTTTTTCATTTGTTTTTTTACACGGTTGGAACGTATCACCATGTATAAAAAGATTTCGGTGAAAAGATAAATAAACAAAGTTCACACTCACCAGAATGAAATATTTTTTTCTGCCACATTTACCAGATATAAATAAATAAAATAAAAAAAAATCGTAACAAAAAAATTTTTTTTTAATTCATTAATTTATATCTTCTAAATGCGGTAGAAAAATAAATTTTCATTCTCCTGAGCATAGACTTTGTTTATTTATCTTTAATTTTGGTAGATTGTTTTTTATTTTTAAGGTAGTTTTCATTCCGAAATTTGATGATCGTCTTTAATTTGATGATCGTCATATAAAATATGTAGAGCATAATTAGTGTGTATGCATGAAGAGTAGTAATTTTGTTCGCTTTTCTTCTATATGTCATCAATCCCTTCCAGAAGGCACTGATGTTATCCACACTACGTGCATACACACAAATTTTGCTCTCTTGATAAAATAACGGCGATTATGAAATTAAATACATCATAGCGGAAAATGGTACAATTCAATCCTGAATGAAAACTAACTTGAAAATGAAAAACAATTTAATCAAAATTAAAGGTAAATAAAAAAAGACTTAGGCAACTGAAAATTTATTTTTCCGCCATATGTACGAGAGAGATATAAATAAATGAAGTCAAAAAAAATCTTAACAAAAAATAATTTTCATAGCATTTCCATATATCTATATATATATATATATAATGAGTTTCGAGGTCATCCAAGATAACCACCAAATGTCCTCAGGTACACTAAACAATTTTCATTCTAAATAATTTTCTTCTATCTTGCATCATTTCCGGGATAAAAGGCTGGCATTTATGAAATGCTCATCCTATATATCGCGCAAATCAACAAAGCGTTGGTACGCCCAGTAATTACTTTTGGTAGCAAGTCTTGGAAATTAGTACTATGATGCTAGGTCAAGAAGAAATAAACCGAATGCTTCTGAAGCTCGAGATCAGTAATGATCTGGTAACATCGATATAATTGAAATAATCAAATCTTCAAGAGTTAGATGGCTCGGACATGTTCTACGTTCTCAAAGTACGTGCCCATTATCGTGTCTTGCACCCATGAGAGTAACTGCGAGGTTGGATGGCATCAAGAATCGAGGACAAAAGATAAGTTGATTTGGTAGTTCGGATCTTGTTCGGTACAAACAGATGTAGATGGAGGTATTCCCCTTTTCGTCTAACTGTCAAACCAGCAGCTCGTAATCTAGAACCTAACTTATATTCTAACAGAAAGTTATGTTGATAAATATAAACCAATATATAAATATTCATATTCATTTTACACAATAAAATTAAAATTTCTTATAATTACAAGCATATTTTACAACCTCATATTTAAATTTTTTAGAATTCTTTCATTTTTTATTTACGGAGGAAGCTCATTTTAGCTCAAATGAATATAGCAGTAACAGATTATAAATTTGAAATATTTTTATTTTATTTTAGTAATAATCTTGCAAATACCGTTCAAAAAGTGAAAAATTGCTTAAAAGTTAAATATACGTTTGATTTCCATACAAAAATAATCATTTCAATTACATTTATTTCCAGTCGAATTCAAATATGTGTTCAACCGAAACACCAATATTTCAGTCGAAATTACTACAAGTCAAAATTGGGTTTTGTCGTAATGTCCAATAATTTGTCGTAAGTCGTATTCCGTAATGAATACATAATCCGCCCCCTGACAAATAGCTATGCAAGATATTTTGTTTTATTTTAAAAATAAAAATAAATACATTCACATTAATCGTTTGTTGACCAATTTTTTTCTTACGAAGATAGTAGTGTCATCATTTTTAAAACTGGAAATAAATTAAACTAATATCTAAGACACATTTTCTGTCACATTATTCTTTATACCATTAAGAAATTCAACTTTTATTTAAAAATTCGTGCAAGATATAATAAAAGTGATCATCAAATTTTAACTGGCTCTAATTGAAAGACCTAAACCGTTAAAAAATGAAACAAATTTGGAAATGGAAAGCGTGTAAAATTTCTAACTTTTCACCCATTTGAAATATAATCTTTAACTGTCGGCCGACCTAAATGGCCTTGCAATTATTCGCATTGTACTTTGAATGTTTTCACATGTTGGAAATACTACAAATTGGTATTCAAATTTATTTACACACACCTAAAAAAAGTACAACTCGTTTTGCAATCAAAAGCATTCCGGCATACAACTTTTTTGAATTTTGCATTTATAAAAGAAACAAAAAACTTCCCGAAATTCTAATGGGAAATTTTGAACCCTGCAATGAACGAAGCCAACTAGTTAAGTGGTTCGAGAGAAAACAAGTAAAATTACTTATTTTACAATTATGGTGTGATATTTGATACAGGAAAAATGTTTCAGTTTTAAATGGTGCTCAAGACAGAAACAAAAACAACAAAATCTAAATGACGCTAAAGTTACTCTACACATTCGGAAATAGATTTGAATTTATTGTCAGCAAATTACCCAAAAGTTATCATGGGCAATTTCCAAAGACGGCTATTTAGTTTCTTATATGTCGTTATATTATGGTGCTGCGATATTTGGACGAAGAAACAAACCATTAGTTAAATATTTTTCTGCTTTTGGTCAAATGGCGCCATCATAATTTCTTTACCAAAAAATGTTGTGTTCCAAACATTTTATTTAAAAATTATTGTGTGCTTTTAAAAATTTTGTAAATAGTACATAAATTCATATACAATTTTCCAATATAATTTTTAATTAAAGAAAATTGTATATGTCGTTTTGACCGCGACCGACACTTAATTATATTTTAAACACCAATTTTAAATTTTATCAACATAAATTTTATGTGCACGGTACACGATCCCCTATAATATTACGTGAAAGGAACACGAAATCGATGGTATAAAGTTAATGGTAATGGCGGCTGTCTAGAGTAAAAACAGAAGTTAGAACTTAGAAAGTCTTCCTTTACCAAATTCCATTTAACAAGAGAGGAGAACTGAGATAGAATAGTAAAAAAAATCGGAACAATTTTTTATTTTACAAATCAGAATCAAGTGAGGCGGCGTTCAAAGTTGTTTAGTATATACATCGACTGCAACATATTTGAATTTTTGAAGTTTAGTGTGTTTAGGTTTTCATACATTGAATTATTGTTTTTTTAGCACAAAATAAAATAATTTCTAAGGTTTTATCCTAGAAGTACACAATTTTTTTAACATTTGCAGTTAGTGATTAAAATATTATGTAGTGTGAATATAAGTTTGTGAAACATTTTTTATATTACTGAAATGGAAAAAGTGTATTAGCCATTTATGAGTTGTAAAAAAAGCAACAAAGAAAAGCAAAACAAAATGTCTTGATGAAATTGTCAGATGGCGTCTCTTAAAAATATAATCGTTTTCATTCGCATTCATAAAATAATACTCTCAAGACAATTAAAAAAAATCGATTATAATTCTAAAATTATGGTGTAAACATTAAAAAAATCATTTTAAATTATATCATAATATAAATAAATGTGAAATAATGGTTGATATATGTATGTATATAATATAAATATTGGATATAATATCTGGTTTGTATATTATATATCACCTATATAATATACCTGCCACTATATATTTATATCCAATAGTATATTATGTTCATTTTAAATTATTATTTTCTTAATTGGAAGTCCATAAATTAAACAGGAAAACGAAATTTCGCCATGATTGCCCAAGAGACCAATTTTGTTCAATAAAAATTAAAACTGGTTTGAATTTTTTTTTGTTTTGTGCTTTTAGCTTTATATGTATTAGTTTTTCCGACATCATGTGAAAATTTTTGTTTTCTAGTGGGAAAATAGTGTTTTAATATTTTTCTTATTTTATACAAAATATAAGATTAAGGATCAGGGAGGATAAAAGTGCGTACTGTTTTCTAGTTAATATAAAATAACAAAAAATATTTAAAAAAAACAATGAAAATGAAGGAAAATTGGATGTAAAAAACATTGGAAACATCAATACATAAAATATACAGTTTTTATGTATGAAGCGTCGTTGAATTGGAAAATAGTTTTTAGTAAAAGGAAATGATTGGATTAGGTGCAATACTTAGTAATGCAATGACATCATCGAGAAGGGCTCGTTTTTGTTCATTGCCTGGATTTCGAGCAACATCTTGCCTCACTGTTGTTCTACTTGTATGCTTGGAAACCGTACTTTTGTCAACCGTATCAAATTGTGCCAAGACATTTTATATGCATTGGAATACAACAAATAGCATGTAAGTATTTATTTTTCATTTTTTCTATGTAGTATTAGGATGTTAGGATGAATTATTCGACCATTGCAATTAAACACATTCTAAAATCGATAGAGAAGAATAACTCAATCATGTCTCAAATATACCCTTTGGTTTTATTTCATATACATAGCTACATAATAAAATTTAGAAACAAGTTTGGATTGAAACACAAAGAATTTCGTTTTATTTCTTTTCTTTTCTTTGTATTCAATTCCGTGGTATACGAAAATAAAATAAAAATAGTATTTTTGTTTGTTTCTACAATATAGAAGAAATAAATATTTGAGATATTTTAAAATGTTATGTAGATATATATAATTGGATACAATATAATGCAATCATTTCGGTGAAATTTATATGCTTGAGCGCAATATTATGAATCTATCATGTACCCAATGCAACATCCTAGATAAAATGTACATACAAATTTCACTGACAAAACCATAATAAACCTTTATTCAATTTACAAAAACAATTATTGGTTAGTTTTTTTTCGTTTATACAATCTCATGAGAAATCGCGCTAGCCACAAACCCATTTTTTAATTGTATAACACCGTTGACGTATCTGCCCTTTCAATACCAAAGATAAGGTTGAGGTTACTACACCAATTGTATTTTTAAATGTAGAGTTCTGAAATTAATTTCCATTATATTGAAAAGTGTTATAACTAAAAATGCTTTGAGAAATCTTGTACAATTTTAACGTCTTACAATTCTTTGTCATGTCACCTTTTTGGTAGCAGCTCATTTGCAGCGAAAATCGTATTTAGGAAATGAATATAACTAATAGTGTGAAATATTTCCAGTAAGTTTTATTTTATTTTTTGAATTTGTTTTTTTTTTGATAACGATCTGTGTACATAATATGATATACACATGGACATTCCTAATTTCAATTTGATTAACAAAATTGTAGTTCCACAAACATATTAATTCTTCGGAACTATACTTTTTAAAAGTTTTGTCTTATAAATATTTGTTTTATGATATATTCTTACCATCTATGTAATGATTTTATTCGAGCAATTATATGAAACAAATCAATTGTGTTGCATAACAATCCAGAATATCTAAGCAAATAAAACCTATGATGCGGTGTGTATAAGGAGACCCTGAAATGATAGATTTAAATAAATATATTTTAATTATAACATTCTCTTCCATGGTGATTTTTTGCATCATGTCATCACTTCAGATACCTTTATTATATGGTGAATGAAATTGAAAGGTTTAAAAAGAGGGATTTGTGGCATGTGTTTTAGTATTTGTATTAAGGATGTCCTTTATAGATATAGGTACATGCAAAAAATAGGCGTGCAGTTTTCTAGTATTAATCCCTCTATTAAAATAAACATAGAATCAATAGAAAGTAATACTAGATTTTCCAAGTTCAGGTTTTTAAGAGAACTATCACAGAAATTCACATCAATATTAAAATTATCATAATAATAAAATTATTATTAGCCCAAATTTTAGAATTTTATCCAACATCATAAATCCAAAATTACATCAATCAACAACTATCAGATCATACAGGAAAAATTAGTTTAAATCTGGGTGCCATTAATGTTAGGTAATTGAAATTTTCGCGATTTCTATATTTTTATCAGTATGTATTGGAGTTGAACACACGCGCATTCTTGAAATTTTGTGAACTTTTGACGTAAATTTCTGTCGGTTATCTCGATTATAATGAGCATTAGGCAAAGTACATAATTCGATTCTATTAAAATAATATCGAAACAAGTTTCAGTTTCTTTTTTAATTTTTAACCGAAGGTGTTGTGCATTATATGAAAAAATTCTTGTCATTTCTGCGCATCCTTTTTGAGGATTGGATATTTTCATTAACACAAATTTTTTCTTGTATTCCTTACTGCGCAGAAGGTACGTGTATATATATGTATATAATTTTTACATATACATGTGTACTAACATATATTCCTACCCGTCAACTATAGTCGCACAATTAGAGAAGTATGTACACATATTTTTTTAAATGGTCAAACAAAGTCCTCTGTAAATTTGTAACCCGTCAGGATTCTATTTTTGTTTCTCTAATTTAATAGTAATACCTGTTTCAGTGTATTTCAGAAAAACAAAGTTCATATATAAAAAGAAGTTTTAATGTACAAATTTTATTTAATTATTTCATTAATTTTAATATTTACTATTTTACAAACATCATAATTATTAAAAAAAACTTAACTCATCAACTAAATTTCATTTTAATGTACGGGGCAAATTACTTTTAAATTTTAATAAATTCGTTTCGTCCTTTAACTTTTTGGAAAGTTTATTATATAATTTTACTCCCTTTATAAATAAGAGGATTTTGAATTTTCGAATTTCTGAAATATTATTACCTATATTTGGATGATTACCAATCCCAATAGAGAATCAATGATAATAATGTTATGGTGGAATATAATTAAAATGAAACTATCATTTAGTGAATTCTTTATTCTAGCGAAATGGAGCCACGATTCAATATTGGATGAAAATTAATTAGTTATAATTTTTAGAATTTAAAGTTTCAAATCAAAAAGATTACAAATTTTGAAGTGTTAAAATCTTAAAAATTAAACAAACACAATCTTTTATTACATTAATTAAAATAATTCATCAGATTTAATAAAATTTATCGCATAAATTTTAAATATCCATAAATAACAAATTGAACAATAATACGTATTGTTCAATTTGTTGAATATAGATAATATGTTGGTTATAGAACATGTTTCTTTTGTCAAATTTTTTGGAGAAGACACCCGACAAAATTTCCATGTTGTCTATAGTAAATACCCCATCTTGCAACGTTTTCAATTTTCACGTAAACAATGCTTTATATTATTTTATGTTGTTTTTATGTTAAGAAGTAATTGTCTATATGTTTTGATGCCATTTATAAGAACATCTTAAAATATTTTTTATATAGAAATGTTAACTCCAGCTGAACCTTATTTAACAATTTTGTTTATTGCCATGGTTTTAGTAGCTGGAACTGAAATAGCTCTAATTAAAATATCCACCTAAGATTTACAATGTAATTGAGCGAAATAATATGTTGGATCATATTTCTTAGATCTTCAGAAGACATTTAACTCCGTTGATTCATAGTTTACTTCTTGTTAATTAGAAGAACGCCTTATTTGTTAGTTAGAAATTAGTTAGATAACCACCAACAATTTGTCATGAGCGTCATGATTGATGGAATAAAACGTAATATTTTAAATGATTTTGGTGGTCCTCAAGGGATTGTTTTGAGGCCTCTGGGAATTATATATTTGTCTCGTTTACCGTTTACTGGACAAATACCAATTTGTCGTAGATATATTGTAATAAATGGTGTTCCATTTGTTAGTTTGTTTTATATTGAAAAAAAACACATAATGTTTGTTGGAAATCAAAATTTTTATTGAAAATGAAAGTTGGTTCTATGCCATTTATTTATGGAATACAATTGGGATCCAGTTTTGGTCACAAAAATCCAGTGAACACGCTGTGATAGCGCTCAATGTTCACTGGTACTACATCTTCATCCTCATTTACGAAAAAATAACAGGTACAATGATGCCAACGAGCTGGTTGATGGCGATATGCTCTACGACCTGCCAGTGATCCGGTTTCTTCAAAGCGTTCAATAATTTTGCGAATTGCAGGCTCTGTAGGACATCCATGTTTGCCAAAGTCATCACGTAATTTACGAAATATTTTTTTTTACAGAACAACTTATATCGTAATAAGTTTCGATAACCAAAACGAACACGACTAAAAATCGCGTAGTTTTGACTTCATTTGTCAAAAAAATTTTGGTTCCCTCCGCACAATAAATATTTTTTATTGAAAAGAACAGTTGAAACATCCTTTATTTTATGAAACTAAGGGTGTCACTATTGCTGAATATTTATATGGAGATTAATTTGAATATTTTGATGGACTTCGTGCCAATTCGCTAAATTTGTCTAAAATGCAATTAACCAATCTTTATAGACGACTGAGTTTAGTATCAAAAAAATTAATTCGGTTAAATATTTAGGATTGATTATTTAAATTGGTTATGTATAAACAAATATATTATGTTCCGAAGTATGGTTTGAATCAGATGTATGACATCATAGTCTTATAGCTTTTGAGAATGTAGTAATTTTTTATAATGTTGGCTGTTCTTACAAGGACAATAAACTTTAAGCCTAACATTCTAGAATGATTTACATTTCTGCAGAAATGCAATAATCAGGATTAAGATCCAATTATATAAAAATTGCAGCTTTAATAGGGACGGAAAGCAAATTACCATTGGAAGATTCATTACAGAGAAGTGAGTAACTAATCGTAAGATATGGCGTTCTTCGTTCTCGTACCAAAAACTACTACTCTGAAATGGTACATTTTGAATTTTATTTTATTTGTAATTTAGGTTGTATAATCTACTTAGTAGATATAAAAATTTGAAATCGCAAGTTAGAATGACATCTATATATGAACATATCACAATTGAATATTTAATAAAATAACTGAGTTTTAATCACTTTTTTTATTAGGACAATTTGTTTTATTTATAAAATAAAAATAACGACTAGTTTCGAGCATTTGTGGCTCTTCCTCAGGTTGCGAATTTAAAACTAAATGAAATATTTTTTAATGATAAATTCATTTAGTTTTATTTAAATTCAAAAACTCAATTAGTTATTTTAGCAAGTTAGAAGTTCCTACAAGAAAGTAAGATTTAATTATTTTAAAAAATTATTTTTTACTTCCGATCATCGTATTAAAAGCAATGGAAAGTAATTAACGATGTTACTGGTAAAACTTAAAAGTAAAAGTCAAAATAATCACAGTTTATCATTTTTTTAATGTTGATATGTAATATAATGTAATAAATTTTTTGTTTCAAATTATGATGTTATTAAAACCAAACGTATTTTAAATAGCATAACGGCATAAAATAGCACCGGTTAGAAAATAAAAGTTTAATCTCCAATCCCACTTGTCCGATTTAATTATTATACCTCTTAATACCATGAAATCTACCAATAAGGATGATCCTAATATTAAAATTAATTACTGACTTTTAAGTCTTGTGTCAGGCTTTTCAAAGCTTATTGAAAAAGTTGTTCAATTTAAAGTAATTCAATTATGCGATACAAACCTGACTATGGTTTTATTCATTAACGTTATGAAAACTTTTGATACTGTCGAACATAGCATTCTGCTTATCAAATTGTTCTATGCTGATTTTATGAGCTTTGGATTTATATAGATCATATTTAGAAAATCGGTATCAAGTCACCCGCGTTGGTGAATGTTTTAGTGAGAAGTTGCTTATTTCGTCCGGTGTGCCACAAGGTTTTGTTCTTACACCAATGTAATTTTTAATATATATAAACTTCCTTGAGATACTCCGCAAACAGATGAGCCTTAAGTAAAAAGCAACATGAATGTTAAAAAGCCCCAGCGTATGACTTGATTACTTGCCAAATAATCAAGGCTCTACCAGGTAAAGGATTTCGTAAGCTATTACACATAATCAATGCAAGGTTAAAATATGTTCCGTGGCAATGGAAAGTAGCAGAAATAATCATGATTGCAAAAACCTGATAAACCACCTAACGATAGAAAATTACACAGGCCAAATTCATTGCTGCCAATTATGTCAAAACTGAAAAATTATTACTAAAAATACATAAACCAATAATTGAGAACCGACAACGATTCAGAGAAAAGCACTCTACAATTGAACGGGTGCATAGAATCACAAAAAGTATTCTCCCATCATATTTCTGAACGTCGCCCAAGCATATGATAAAGTCTGGCACAGTGGACTGGAATTCAAGTTGCATAGAGATCTCCCGAGGCAATTCTATGCCATACTGATCTTATTTATCCAATAGACATTTTCCTGTGAAATATGAGGATGAATACTCCGAACTAAAGGAAATCTCTGCCGGTGTCCCGCAGGGGGAGTGTCTTAGGACCAATCCTGTCTTTATTATATACAAGGGATATTCCAACAACAAATGAAGGAACCATACCCACCTTTGCAGATGACACAATGAGCAAACTCCAGAAGATTACCAATGCGGTTTGTAACTGGACTAAGCGCTGGAGAATCAAGCTTAGTGAGACGAAATCCACATATATTTACTTTACATATCAAAAGGCTTCCCATCTACCGATAGAAATTAACTCACGACGAAGCTCTCACGAAGCTCAAGTGGAGAGGGCATGTCAGAAAGAAAAAATAAACAATATTAAGTTCAGAAAAATGTATTGGCTCATAGGTAGGGGCTCCGAGCTTACAATACATAACAAGCTGCTGCTATATCGGCAAATACTGAAGCCGATATAGACCTGCGGTATTCAACTCTGGGATGTACTAAGCAAACAAACACCAACATGATACAGACGTTTCAAAACAAGGTTCTCCTTAGCATCGTAAATGTTCCGTGATACACAAGAAATGAAGACTTTCCCAGCGACTTACAGATGAAATACATCAAAGATGAATTAAAAAAGAATACCGCCAAACACGAAATAAGACTCCAGGAACATGGAAACCCTATTTTCGCCATATGATAGATAATTTTGTCGTTGAAAGAAGACTTCAAAGAATGAGGTCACTTGACCTAGTAAACATAACAAATTAAAATTAGTATTTTAAATAGGTTTAATTAATTTTGGGACTAGCCATTGGGTTTCACCCCAACAAATCAGAATTGTTTAAGAAATGTAAAAATTTGAAAGATAAATTGCTAGATGAGCACAGTCTCAGTTGTGATTAATAAAGGAAAAAAAAAATATATAAACTTCGTTATTGAATTTAAATTTTCGTGGCCGTATAACAGCTTTTGTATATTTGTGGGTACTATTCAATGACATGCGCGATTACTTAATGTATTTGACTAAATGGTTTTATATGCAGATGCACTCATTAGCGTTGAGGGACAAAAGTGTTTTTATGACATCAAATACATATTTACAACTATCGAATTTTTCGTAATTTTATCTTAAATAAGCATATCATATTAAATAAAATGTAATCATTTCGCAATTTTTTGTATGTAGTTTCGATGATTAAAATGTGTGGTACAAATAAAATTTATTTATTCACAATAATCTTCCAACAAAATAAAAATTGTTTATTGAAAGTTTTATTTTTATTTATCGATAAACATAAATAATGAAATTCACACAAATATTGCAAGGAAAAATATTTGCCACCAACATAAAAAATGGAGGGCACAACAACCCACTTTTTTTACCATCAACCTCCTATTAAAGCTGCTACACTAATTTTCGCCAAATTTCAGTAAAATTTACATCAGTCCATCCGTTTTAGTTTTCTATACCAGTAGTGTTCTTAAAGCTATTGAACAACATCAGCAAGTGGTTACAATTTATACCAACTTATTAAGTAAAGCATTTGACTCCCCAGTCATAGC
The DNA here is from genome assembly GCA_963691935.1 of Nephrotoma guestfalica. Taxonomy (NCBI): domain Eukaryota; kingdom Metazoa; phylum Arthropoda; class Insecta; order Diptera; family Tipulidae; genus Nephrotoma; species Nephrotoma guestfalica. The sequence continues at coordinate 979,982 of OY829916.1, read as the reverse complement.
AAAACGTTGGCCAGTCTGAACTCCTTTGAATTTTCTATGGATTTTGTCAATTGATTTTTCTTACACCTGTCGGATAGATATGTTGAATCTTGGATAACAAAAATAAAATACAATATAACCTCCCTCCTAGGGGTCAAGGTTCACACATGGACCATGGTTATTTCTAATATTTATCGATGGAATATCTAATTTCATTTTCAAATCATTTGTACTATTTTGCGGATGATTTAAAAATCTGCAAATGAAGAATTATGCCCTTCCACCGAAAAAACATCGACTATTAAGGATTATAATATCAAAGACATAAAAATCAAAAGAGGGAATGAGACAAATGATTTGGGCGTGACTTTCTTGGAAATGTTCCCTTAATCCTACATTGATTTAATTATTGTCAAGGCGAATTCTATATTTGGTTTTATCAGGAGATGGTCCAAAGACCTAACTGATCAGCGCTTATTGTCCATTTTAGGTCTCAGCTGGAATATGTCGTCTAAGTATTGTGTCTTTTCTAAGGATTTCACATTATAGATTTGAAAGTATTCAGAAACATTTGTTACCGACCAAATGGCATAGTGGTTAAAGCTTTGGGGTTTGGATCGGGAGGTACCGGGTTCGAATCCCGATAGAGGCAGGATGCAAAGGGAATTTTCATCAACAAATTAAGATTTGTGATGAAAAGGAACACATCTATGACCCCCTGTCGGAGTGCAAAACTCATGTGCCGACCCATCTTGAATGCCAGTATAGGCATAACTTGGAAAATTACTTGGATCAATGCTCATTGCAAATGCACTCCTGGGAAAACTCACTCATCTTTTCTTGAAAACTTAAATATTTATGCTCCTGCTATGAATCTTACACAAACATATAACTAATTAGGGTGAACATGAACATGCATGAACATGAACATGCACCAACTAATGGAATCACAAAAATAGGTACAAGCCTTCGTCAAGAAAATGCGTAAACGACATCATCAATGGACAAAGAAGAATACGCAATAAACGGAATAAAATCGAAACACCTATCCTGGCCTGCTAGTATGCCTCATTCAGCAGACGGGAGCTGGCTAGGATTTAATGGAATCAATCATTAATTAATCTGAATCTAAAAACTGATTATGTAACCTAAGGAATGAGACGGCCAAATCCCTCTATGGAATGTAGCACACGCATGACAGACATATGAAACTAGAATTTGCCAAAAGATTGCAAGTAATTTCTTGTGTTCTTCAGCCGTTGGTATTGATGAACTTGCATAAGACACACTGGATGATTTATTTATCAAATGCTTCTTGTGATACCCAATGCGAAGTAGTTACTAGCATCACAAGTACTAAAGGTCCTTGTAAAATATATAGATATTTTTAAAGTAGTTTTGGATAAAGAAAAATTTGAGTTATTTGAAAGTAGTGACAAAATTTTTCCCAATAAGATAACTTTTTTAATATATTGGTAAACGGTTTTGCTATTGCTGCCAATTTTTTAATAATCTTTCATGTAATATCCCAGAAGGCCAAGAAACAATATCTTCAGTAATATTTTTATGTGTTGTATATTAGTCTCCATAGTAATCGACACCAAGTAAAATATCGGTCGGGCCGGGAATGTGGAACGTAGGAGCCGCCCATAAAATGTATTTAGTGTACCTTGATGTAAAAGTAATATCTGGCTATCACCCAGAATAACCCAAAATTTCATATTTTAGTGAGTTTTCATTTCCATGATTCTAAAGGCTGCTTTAGTATGTCCCGGGTCATATATTTGAAAACTAGTACTTCGATGTTTATTTTGTACTTGTATGGAAATCATTGTATTATTGTAAACTGAACAGCTGAACCTTCCCATACCAATAATGACTGTATTATCCTTAGATTTTTCTAATTTTAGTTTGATGCATACCTCTTCTGTTATTGATGTTGCTCAGACTCAGAGTCAACTAATATGCGGGGGAGCCCATCAGAACTGTTAGAATATAAATTTAGCAAAGCAATTCCTAACAAAATGCAATTGCGGGTCCAGACGTGAGGGTGGGTTTATCGATGTTTGAGTTTCAACGATTGCTTTGTTGTTGTTGCAATGAAAAAGGCTGTGATAGGCACCTTTACATAAATCACAACTTTTGTAACAAGGATTTCTGTGCTTTGCAAATAAGCAGCGTCAACACAATGGATCAACCAACCAATAATCTGCCTTAGATCTTGCGATGTGTGGCAAGTTTTGAATTTTTTTCATTTTTCTTTTCATTTTCGTTGTTTTTGGCTACTATAACGTGTGTGGCCTTCCTAACTGGAGAAGCAGATTGCTGATTCACGCCTCTTGTTTTGTTCGTTTTTTCGCTTTCTCTGGGTAGCACTCCAAGCGATTGGAAGTTTAGTTTTGAAGGAAGTTCAGGAAGTCTTTTATGGTTTGAATGCCGTTTGGATTTCTAAGTGAGGTTTCATACAACCAATGTGCTTCATTAGCCAACTTTATTGTTAGCATGCTTAATACTTTGGCAAGTTTTGAATTTTTTTCATTTATCTTTTCATTTTCGTTGTTTTTGGCTACTATGACGTGTGTGGCCTTCCTAACTGGAGAAGCAGATTGCTGATTCACGCCTCTTGTTTTGTTCGTTTTTTCGCTTTCTCTGGGTAGCACTCCAAGCGATTGAAAGTTTAGTTTTGCAGGAAGTTCAGGAAGTCTTTTATGGTTTGAATGCCCTTTGGATTTCTAAGTGAGGTTTCATACAACCAATGTGCTTCATTAGCCAACTATATTGTTAGAATGCTTATTAGTAGTATGGCGTCCCAAGAATCTATATTTATTCGTTGATTCTTGAGGGCATGGAGGTATTATATTGCTGTGTCATGCCACGTTCTTAAATGGTTTGCATAGTCTGTTTGGATAAGTTGTTTGTCCTGGTATTTAAAAATTAAATTTCGATGGAGTAATTTTAGTGTGATACACTGAGGTGACTTGAGTTTAGCAGCTTCTTCTTGACAGCAAATAGTGCATCTTCTCCTCATTAACTAAATCTTTATTGCAGTGAATCATTTTGGTGAATAAGCTTTGAGCCCTTGCTTAAAACTGAGCCGTTGCTATAAGCAAAAATAACAATCATATTAATAGAAATATCACATTCCGTATAAGTACTTTAATTATACGGAATTTGTTATTTCTATCTGAAGGAGTTTTATCTTGGATTGGGTTTTGTGAGATGGCTGAAAAATGAGCCACCGCTTGAAGTCCTCTATTTATCGGAATTTGTTATTTCTATCCGGAGTTTTATCTTGGATTGGGTTTTGTGAGAACCCTCTATGCCAATGCTTTCCAGTTCTTGACAATGGATGATCGACGATTAATAATTTTGTCGAAGATTGTCATACGTTTATTCAAATTTGTCCTCGGTTGCATTGCTCAATATTTCTTATGGTCGTTGGTGAAGGTAAACCAAGAGGCGTTTAATAACTTCATTTTCATTTCGTAGTTTGGTTTGCTGCATGGTCCATTATTGCGTTTATGTTGTTTCATTCATTATCTTCGAGACCGTGTGAAGTTGAATCGCGCCTTTTTGTTCAATCTTCGCCTCTATTTCAGGTGAATTGGCTTGTATAGCCATAGCCTTGTCTCGGGCTTCTTTGAGGGCTGTTTTGGTTCTTCATTTGCTTCATTTTTTTGATAGAAGAATGCCAAGTACGGATGCTTTTTATCAAGTGTATGTACTAAAGCGAAACCCTTTTTAAAACGAGTTTAAAACAAATGGGATCAATGAGATCCCCACTACAGAAATGAAGAGTTTAACGGACTTCTTAATTCGGATAAGTAAGAAAATGCGTTGTGCAATTGTATTGGGAGTACAAATTAATTCGGTCCGTTTTTTTAATTTTAAAATGCATTTATTTTAAAATAAAATGAATGAATAGATTAATTAAAATATTGTCCATTGCTGCTTACGACTATTTCCCATCTCTCAGGCAATTCCCCTCGAATCCCATCCCGGAAAAACGTTTCGTCTTTTGAGGCGATCCAAGTTTGAAGCCAATTTTAAATTTCTTCGAAAGAAATGAATCGGTGACCTGCCAAATCGTGTTGCATCCTTCGGAAACCAGTAATCAGAAGGAGCAATGTCCGGAGAATACGGCGGGTGCGGTAAAATATCCCACTTGAGCGCTTCCAAATATTTTTTACGACTTGCAACGTGAGGCCGAGCATTGTCATGCAGATGAATAACTTTATCATGCCTTCCCTCATATTCCGGACGTTTTTCTCGTAATTCACGGCTCAAACGAATTAATTGTAGTATGTATCGCTCGCCCGTAATGGAATCACCAGGTTGTATCAGCTCGTAGTATATAACGCCGCCTTGATCCCACCCGATACACAGTATAACCTTCGAATCATGAATATTCGTCTTTGGTGTTGATGTTGAGGTCGATGGCAACGACTGGCCGGGCAAAGCGTAGTATTTTTTTCTCTTAGGTTTGTCGTAAAAGATCTACTTCTCGTCAACAGTCAATATCCGATGTAAAAAATCCTGTTTTGTTTGCCTTTGAAGCAGCTGCTCGCAAGAAAGAAATCGCCTTTCCATCTCTCTTGGTTTCAATTCATAAGGGACCCAATTGCCTTGCTTCTGAATCGTACGGAAACTGTATGTTGGGTCACCCCCAATGTACCGGCAAGCTCCTCTTGCGTTTGAGTCAGATCTTCATCGAGCAATGCCTCTAATTCATCGTCTACGAATTTTTTTGGCTGTCTCAAGCGAGGCGTTTCTTTAACACTGAAATTATCATTTTTGAAGCGTCGAAACCATTCTCTACTTGATTTATCGGTTGGAGCATTGTCACCGTAAACTTCCACAAGCATTCGATGTGCTTCAGCTGCACTTTTTCCAATTAAAACAAAAAATTAACACTTCCCGCAAATGCTGTTTAGTTATCACAAAATCCGACATATTCAACACCGCAAAAAACACGTTTTGTCTGAAACTCAAAGCAATACAAACTGAATGTTAAAGGCAGATGTCTAATCTGTCTGAAACAATGGAAATCAGCTGTCACTATAAAACATTTATAATAGTCAGAGCCACGTTTTGAAAACCGACCGAATTAATTTGTATTCCCAATATCTATCAAGGAAAACCAGTCCTCAAATACCATAACATAGGAAAACTGGCCTTAATGATGTGAAACTGATGATTAATATCCGTAATATCAATGAATATTATTAGTGCGTATCAGCTCTTAGAGGTGTGAATTCTTCATTCGTCCCTTGTATGTTTACTATCTAATTTTCTACTTTTACAATAGACTGCAATGAAGCGCCAGAGCTCATTAACCTTTATTAAATACATGTTTGATTTATGGATATTTAAACATAACATTGCGTAACATTTACTGTTTGAAATAAAAGCCGACTTAATAACCTTGGAAGTTTCGTAATAATTGGATTAATAAATGTTTGAATGGTCAAGAGGAGATATAAACAGGATGCAATAAAAATTTCCGGATTTTTTCCCTAGATTTTACATAACTACATGTATAAATCTTGTTATCAGATCGTAAACGTTTCAAAACTTAATCAATAGCAATAAAATTAATTCACATTTACGCAGTTGCTTTTGAAAATTGACGACGATGGCTAGCGCTCTCTTGAGATATTCTGCTTTAAGATTGACCACACCTATAATAATCCACCGGGTTAGGTTCAGGCGGGCTTCAAGGCCCAACATCTTTGCTCCAAAAACTGTGAAACATCTCTTCGCAGACGGCCATAGTCGTTTGGGCCGAACGTGCCGGTGCTCCATTTTTCAGAAGCCAGAATCCTTCGGCACAAAAGTGTTACGTTGCCCACGGATTCATATCCCGAAAAACTCGCTGCTAATTGAAGGTGTCGGTTATTTTGATGTTTATGTCGATGAAAACGAAGGCGTAGCTTAAACAATGCCGAAGTCCACTCAATTCATGACGATCGAAAATGTGCTACAAGCGATAATTTTTTCAGTTTTGTCTTATTCTGACTTATCCGCTGTAATGGGTGTCGATTTTGACGATTGTTGACCGGTTCGTCTGTAAAAATCTTTTAAGTCTGTGAAAAACACTTTCGTCGAGTGATTAGACGAACGGCGAAATTTCTTGTGCCGTTTCGCCTTCAGCGCGTAGATAAGAAAGTGATCCTCCATTCGTCTCGATCCATCGTCCTCGCCCTACAGTTACGACATGGTAGTATGGGTAAATCTTGTTCGACGTCGTCACGCCAGCGCAGTCGGGGTCTTCTACGCCTCGCACCGTCTGCTTGTTGTTGGAACACTTTATTAATCATACGTTGGCCCAGCCATCTAATTCGATTTGATTTGATGTATCCGATGATATCGCTACCTCCGAGAAGTTGTTTATCTCGTGGTTCATTCGAATGCGCTATTCGGATTGTGCAACTTTAATTGAACCAAAGATGAAACACATGACCTTCCTTTCGAAACTAGATAACAATCTACAATCATTAGAGGTCTGGAGCCAATTCTCGCTTCCGAAAGCCATCACAGGTCTTATGAGTGCTTTATAGAGTGCGAGCTTACATGTCTGCGATAGATGTTTAGATCGCAATAACCTTGATTGGGCGTAGACAACTCGTTGTCCGGCAGCGATTCGGGCTTTTATTTCTGCCTGCATATCATTTGATGATGTTACTACTGACCGGAGGTATTTATTTTTTCCAACGCTATCAAAATTATGATCGCCGATTCCGAAATTAGCCATGGAAATGCTCCTGGGTGTTTGGTTTTACTACTGTTCATCTACAAACCAGCAATCGGGCGGTATGAAACTGTCGTGGATATCGCTAGGTCTTCGGCCAAGAAACACGATATCATCTGCATGCCCAAGAATTTGGCCTGATTTATTAAATATACAGCGCGAAGTTTCAATGTTGCTTTTCCTTACCACGTACCAACGCTATCAAAATTATGATCGCCGATTCCGAAATTAGCCATGGAAATGCTCCTGGGTGTTTGGTTTTACTACTGTTCATCTACAAACCAGCAATCGGGCGGTATGAAACTGTCCTTGATATCGCTAGGTCTTCGGCTAAGAAACACGATATCATCTGCATGCCCAAGAATTTGGCCTGATTTATTAAATATACAGCGCGAAGTTTCAATGTTGCTTTTCCTTACCACGTACTCAAGCGACAAAATGAACAGCACATGCCGCAAGTACATCTCCATGTCGAATACCAGATGTTATTTCAAAGGAGTCTGAAACAGTCCCTTCGATTACGATTGTACATACAAACCCAGACATTGTTAATTTGCACAGAGAGTGCGGCCCATAGGTTGTTGAGGTTCATACTTGCATATGCTTGTTGGAAGTCTATATACAGGGTGGCTGACACGAAGTGTTACCAAAACAAAACGCCACAGAATTTTTATTTTTTGATGAATTTTATTGAATCAAAGTAAAAAAATGTTCATAAATATTTAAATTTTAGTTGATGTATGGTATATTGTACCAACATTTTTCCAAAATCATCCTCATGGTGAAACACTGTTCAGTGGTTGATCGGTTGGGACGAAAATCACATTGATAGTCACCAATGATGTTTTAGATGAGATGGATGGGTTTGGCAAGTACAGCATTCGCCAATACTTTGTGGACAGTGTTCAATAGAACTATGTCACGATAGTTTTCACATTAAAGACTGCCGCCTTTTTTGGGCAGCGGGCATATGAGCAACTCACCGGTAGCTCTTCTTGATCCCAAATAGAGACGATGAGATCGAATAGATTTGATGCAAGAATTGCGCCTCCGAGCTTAATCAATTCTGCGGGGATTTCGTCGAAACCGGGTGCCATTTTCTTTCTATTAATAGCTGCGTCTACTTCCTTCACTGATATTCGACAAATACCTCTTAGATATAGCAGATTTTGGAAGTAGGTTTGCCATACTGGGAGATCGTTAGAAACGTTTGTTCTCAGCTTTCCATTCCCGTCTTTGATGACAGTACTTCTTGGGTGGAAGTCTTTAGTAAGATTCCTGGCGGTAGCAAAACAGCCCCTTGAATTTCCTTGTTCCGCTTGGAAACTGATGTTTTCGATGTATGATCTCATATGTTCGCGCTTCTTTTGCCAGATGTATTTAGTCGTAGCTGTCATCTCACGGAGATATTCTGCTAGACGGCTTCTAGTGTTGCCAGCCAACATATTTTCATAAAGCTTTTGTTTATTTTCGACGACCAGGCGGCACTGATCATCGAATCAAGTATTGCGTAATCTTGGTGATCTTGTTCCGATAGTATTTTGTATCGCGATAGTTATGGCTTACTGTATAGCATGCCACTGCTTCTGGATGTTAAGAGAAGTTTATTCGTTGTTGCGGTCTAGTCATTGACAGCTGATTGGTAACTTTGTAGTGATGTTTGATCTTTTAAAGCATTGACATTCCGTCGAACCGTGCTTGTGGTTTTCTATTGAACGTATATGACAGTTTGCACTTACATATATTTGAATATGACAAGCAAATGATCACTGTTCATGTGTGCATCTCTGTATGATCTAATGTCTGGTGGAGTGTAGAGACCATATCGTGATCGATTTGGTTTTTTGTTCTTCCATCATTCAATCTCCACTCCAACTAAGTTGAATATTATTACCAAATCAGTGACGCGTTGGTCGCTGTTGTTACTACTGAGGTGCCATTGGGTCCGATATTTGATATATTTTCTGCTCTTTTACCGATTTTTGTATTAAATTCTCCCACCATGACTTTAATATCGTGGTGCGAGATGTTTTTGATGACCGTTCAATTTGACAAATAATAGATCTTTGATGTCATCTGATTTATTTGCGGTGGGTGCATAGACATTAACGATCGAGATGTTAAATTTCTTAGTGCGGAGTCTGACCGTACTTATCCGCATATTGATAGGACTGAAGTCGATGATATGTAGCTTCACGCGTTGATGGATGTGGCTTTCGCATTTCATCGGCGCGTGAAGCAACATATCGACTTCCGCCCTATACTCCCAAGTTCTCCAGCATTATGATGGCCGCTGTAATGAAAAGTGTAACCATTGATGGTGCCTTGGATGCCTCTCCCAGACCATCTAAGTTTTCTGTAGTGAAAATAGGTCTAATGTGTAACTATTGCCCTGGTTCCAAAGGTTTTGGAGATCTCCAGGTTTTAATAGGCTAAGCACGTTCCATGTTGCCATTTTTCAAGCGTTGTCCGTGTACAATTTTCGAGGTCGCGTTTGTTATGAAACCGATATGGTAATCCAAGGTCTTTGTGTAGGGTTCATAACTTAGTTGTTTTTGGGCGCCCCATCAGACTGCAGTGACCAAACTACAAAAACATGAAAAATACTTTCAAATTCTTTGAACTACGATATTTCGCTACACATTTATTAACCCCTTCGAAACCTCGAATTTTATTGTATGCGTTAAATGCATGTGATTTCTATATGATATTTCGGGTGATAGCCAGATATTGTTTTTACAGCGCAAAACACATTACCTAAACACTTGAATAAAACTGCAACTTTAAGATACACTATTGAATCAATTCATAAGTTATTTTATTTTTAAAGCTTATTTTGATAATCCACAATATCGATTGTCTAACACTGATTACAATCCTTCCATCTTCAATTATTTACTATACAAATTTTGCATGTAAAGGGAAGATGAGAGATCGATTATAATTAGATCACTAAGTAAATAAATATTTGTTTCATGGTATAACATGTTTTTCACTTTTGTGTACTTTTATCACTTACTTAAATTAATTGTAAATAAAAACTAGTTTTATTTTTTTGATTGATAAACTGCTCAAGAAAAATTTCCGAAATCGATCTTTTAAAAATCAAATATTAAAAAATTATTATCATTATAAGAAGACTTAATAAATATTGTTGATGAAATTTAAATAAATATAATAATATATTAAGAGGAGGTTACGTACAATAGAAAATGCCGGCCAGAACATTATTTGTAAATTACAACATTGGGGCAAGGACCTACTCCCATGGTATATCAATTGTGCTAATCGAGAGTTTCTTCATCAGTCCTACTTAGACGATTTTGGAACTAATTTTGCCATACCTGAAAGAATGAATTATTATTTTCCACGCATATGTATCACACTACGCGTGCAATTTGAAAAACCCAACCCGAGACCCGTTAACTTTTAATTATTTATCTACGGACATGTCAAAGTCAGAGACCAATATTGTTTTCACTTGGAAATTTAAAATTTGGACGTTTATGTGTTGCGCTTCGAGGAAATTTCTTAATGTTTATTTTGAAACAATATTTATAACAATATATTCTGTCTCTGGGCAATATTTTAGAACGATTACTGTACTTGTTATTCATTTACCGATTGAACTTACAATGCTTCTCATATATTTAAATTTTCTATGTGGCGGTTAGAATTTATTTTTGTTGAGAACGACATTACACGTCTTAACATAATTGCTACTGATATATTATGACGACGACTCATTAGAAAATTAATTGGAACCTTCCATATTACTGCTGGTGCAAATACCGGTGTGTTAGTAAAAATATCACTGTACAGTTGCTTTATTAGTGCAGATAAAAAAAAATGTTTTTGTTGCCTCACTGCGACAGATCACGACAACACTTAATGTAAAGTTAAACGAGCCTGCTTGCCATTATTGTATGTTTTGTAAACTGTTGATGAAGTATGTATGTCATAACATTTAACAAATAATGCTTAAAGCACAGTTAGTTATTTTACGTGCAATTTCTCCAGTAAATATAGGAAAAACATTACAATCTAGAAATAAAAGCATATGAGTATCCATTATTAATATTTATTGTATTCTTATCTATCAAAGTCTTATCTATCAACCCGGCGACAATTTGTAATAAAGAGAAATGCGAAATCAAACGTTATAAAAAGTTACGTCTAGTGTTCCCCAACATCGGGCCTTGGATATTTATAGTTTTCATAGATCGAATAACCGAGATAATCAAAAATTTAAACGTGCTCATATTTGTTGATGACGTGAAACTGTTAATGGAATGCTAGATACGAAGAAACTTCAAGACATCGATAGATTAAGTGAGTGGTGTCGAAACTCTCTTTACTGAAATATTAAGAAATGCAAAATCATGTCTTTCCATCGTAAGAGAAATCCGTTAATTACTTCATACAAAGTCAACAACGAAGTATTGCAAAGAGTCAATGAGATTATAGCTTTAGGTGTTACAACGAAAATGTAGATAAATTTAATGACATTATGGAGCAATGCTTCGAACTTTATGTACCTATGTGCTGTAAACCACAAAATGCTCACCCTCAATGGTTCGATGATCTAGTTAACTTAAAAAATCGGAAGTCGAAAGCGTACGCCAAAATGTTGAAAAGCGGGTTAGAAGCCGAAAAAACAATGTTTCTACAACATAGTAACGAATTTGAAATTTATTTAAAATCAAAATACAGGTCGTATCTCGATCAAATTCAAGGAGAAATCAAAGTAAATCCAAAACAATTTTGAAAATACTTTAGGAATAAACACGAAATTGTCGGATACCCTGCTAATATGACCTACAATAATACCAGCTCCTCAAACTCCAAAGCTGACATGTTTGCTGTCATTCAGCTTTGGAGTTTGAGGAGCTGGAATTGTAATAGGTATTGTTGTCGTAGTGGATTGTACGAACAAGCCGGCAATAACAACGGTTTCAATAATTCCTCCTGTTATAGTTGAGGATAACATTTTATCGGCTTTAAAGAGATTTGGAGACGGTTGTGCTCTTGACAATATACCCTCTTCTATTCTGAAGGAGTACGCTGACATTTTAGCAATTCCATTATGTTACCTATTCAACCACTCCTTAACCATCAGCGTGTTTCCCGTAAAATGGAAAATTTCAAAAATTACACCAATTTTTAAATCGGACAAACGAAATGACGTTACATGATACAGAGGAATATCAACTACATCATCAATTCCAAAATTGTTTGAATTAGTATTATGCAACAACTTTCACGTCATATATCAATAAACCAGCATGGGTTTATGCCTGGCCGATCCACATCAACTAATCTGGTTGAATTCACCAGTAAAATAATTAATGAGATAGAAAACCATCATCAAGTTGATGTAGCTTACACGGATTTCAGTAAAGCATTTGATTCCATCTGCCATCAAAAAGCACTCCAGAGTTTACTCGCACTTGAATTTTCACTCGAGTACATAAATTGGTTCAAGTCATCTATCAAATCGGAGACAATTTGTAATAATGGTAAATGAGAAATCAAACGTTATTAAAGTTACGTCTGGTGTTCCCCAAGGATCTTACATCGGGCCGTGGATATTTATTGTTTTCATAGATCAAATAACCGAGATAATCAAAAACTCAAACGTGCTCATATTTGCTGATGACGTGAAAATTTTTCGAACTGTTAATGAAATGCTAGATACGATGAAACTTCAAGAAGACATCGATAGATTAAGTGAGTGGTGTGATCGAAACTCGCTTAACTTAAATATTAAGAAATGCAAAATCATGTCTCCATCGTAAGGGAAATCCGTTAATTACTTCATACAAAGTCAACAACGAAATATTGCAAAAAGTCAATGAGATCATAGATTGAGGGTGTTACATTTATCGAAAATGCCAGTTTCAATAGGCATATTGAAAATTATATTGCGAAAGCGAATGCCATATTTGGATGGACAGGTGAATTTAAAGATATTCAAATCTTATGTTCACTCTATTTCGCTTACGTTTGATCTCAACTGGAATACGCTGTATCGGTCTGGAATCCATACTACGCTGTACACAATAAAAGAATTGAAAGCATTCAAAAGAAGTTTATGATCTTCTTGCTAAAGAAAAGTGACTGGAATTACGACCACAATTTACCATTCCATGATAATGTGGCTCGGTTACCTCCGTGCTCAACAAGATGCACGGATTACAAATTATGCACACTTGAAAATAGACGACCTCTTAGGCGCGGCTTTTATTGGTAACGTTTTGCTTGGTCACATTGATTAAGCTTACATTTTGGAAAACATCACATCATGTGCCTTGCAGAACATTCCGAAACCATGAGTTTTTAACACTAAAATACCATTGCACAAACTATGAAGAAAATAAGCCCATTAATAAGTTGTCTAAGTCATTCAATATCATCGACAATCTATTTGACTTTAATTTATCAAAGGACAACTTCAAAAATATCCTGAAGAATTTTTAAAAGTTTTAAATGTTAAACTAAAATTTGGTTTATATTTTTTTTGTTTTTAAGTTTTTTACATATAATTTTTGTTTAAAACTAAATAATCTGAAATCATGCATGTAAATCCGCAGAATAGATTTCTTTAAATAAATAAATAAAAAAGTATTTAACTAAAACCAAAAAATATTAATTTAAAAAAAAAATCATTTTGAGCACTTTCAGATTTGCCAACGTTGAGATCTGAACACTTTCATACTAGTTAAATGTTATATTTCTCAACACAAAATATCTTTCATGTGTACATTTAGACCTCAGAGTTTTTAGATTGTGTTTATCGCTGCAATTTGTCAAATTAATCTTTATACAATTTATATTTACGAATTTTGTAATATTATTAAAAAAAATAAAAACAATTAAAATATGATTGTAATTTTTAATAAGTAAATTTAAATATGTTTCATCAGTTTAATTCGGATCGTTATCACGATGGTCGCATACATGATTATAATGAGAACTATAATCATTCTAGAAATAGTAGAAAAACATTAAACTAGAATTTATACCACGTCGTGTACATGGTCAATCTGAGAAATTGATGGGGATGGATGTTTAAACCTAATTTTCTCTCGATCGGACACTTTAAGCAATTCGGTTTAGCTCGAGAGTGCGGGTAGCAAAGCACAGTAAAACTATTCAAGCAGATCAGTTAAGCGACGAGTGTCGGGGTAAATATGACTATCGCTTAGAATAATCTTTCTTTTGTTGAATTAATTAAAAAAACAATTTATTTTTACACCACCTCTGGCATAACTAATTTAATTTACTTCAAATTTTAAGTTCAGTTGAAAATGCGTTTTTTGTCGCAATTAACATAGAATTTGCTGCTCTACTGTGTGAGTTTCTTTTAATTCAAAATATTTTGACAGTATAGATTGTACCTGTAAAAATGCTTATTTTCGAATTGTAGAATGTTTGTTTTGCACCTTTTTCAAATGCAGATAATATAGCACGATTAATAAATATGTAAAATGCTTTTGAGTTTATGTCTGATATTGTTTACTGTTATGTTAGAAAATAAACAAGAACTAATGAATGACTAAGCGGTCTTGAAATTATTTAGGCGCATTGATATAATATTAAAATAACCGCAAATATAAAAAAATTATAATGTTACAAGTTATGTCCGCAGAGAAAGGACTCAACTTTATGACAAGCAAAATTATTTCTGAAATAAATTACCACACAACATCTTCACTTAATTAGCTTAATGTTCAGCTAAGCATCTTTCACATAAAACTGTAATCAAACATCATTATTATCTATACAATAATGGAAAATTAATTTTTTTCACTAGATTACGATAATTAAATAATTTTTCTTCTAATTTCCATTTGATCTCATTTCACTTGAAAATCATATTTTCCTGGCCGTCTCAGATTTAAACAAATAATTAATAATAATAAATAACTTGGTATGAACTTTTAATACATAGTATTGTTTGATTCTTGTTCTAATCTCAAAGAAAATTTCCGAAGTTCATAGTTTCAATAAATAAAGTAAATTATTTATTGTAGTTTTGATATTTGATATGTTGCAAATTATATACGCCAACAAAAAAATTTAGTTAGTCCAGTACTTCAGATCAGGCCGACGTGATTGATTCAATTGATTTAAATCGTTCGATTTTTTTTCAATCGACGTTGATTTATATTTAATTATTCATATTATAAAATTTTACTTGGAAGCACTGATCTGAAAATATGCCTAATTTGAATAGAACAAGAGCAGATATATGTTATTTAATTGTTAACGCATTGATTGTAGTTTAACACCTGATTTATGTGCTAATATAAAATGAAATTCAGTGTCAGATTAAAGCACACATTATCGATAAGTTTTGCTGTTACAGCAAAGCATTAAAACTCCACTCTTGACCTAATCTATCGCTGTATCATAGATATCCCAATGTTGATTAATTCGGTTCATAATCGATTCATAAACAATTTCGACCATCGGCGGGCTTTTATAAAATCAAAGAAGTTCAAGTTTAGTATACTCGATTCCAATTTCGTTGCTTTTACTCGACCGTTTGACACACAAACGGCCTTATGAAAATCATTGTGTTTTATTCGGTATACTCGTACTTTTGGTTTTATACGAGTACCAATCTATTTGTTTAGTTTTTTCTTTGTACATATATATCTCAACCTAAAAACTTAAATTCCGGGTAATTTTTGTTTTCTTGATCTCGCAATAATCATCTTTGTTGACTGGTAAAACTGGTTTTATATGCTATTATTTAAATTTATTATTTAAAAAATATACGATGATAACGAAATAAGAAAGCAAAAAAAATTATAAAAATCAAAACTTATGTTCTTTTGATTTTCGGAAGAATCTAGGTTCCATTATTATTGCATAAATATACAACTACTAAATTCCTCTCATGCATGCCAATGGTGGTAATTTTTATTGAATTTTTCTTTTTTTTCTTGTTTCAGATTCAGGATAGACAATACTGATCATATAATTGATGTAAATAAGGGAAATCTCGCATTTGAATATGATCAAGTGCATATAATATGTCCTGTATATGAACCAGGCACATTCGAAAATGAAACAGAAAAATATATTATTTATAATGTTTCAAAAGTTGAATATGAGACATGTCGCATAACAAATGCGAATCCACGTATTATAGCCATATGCGATAAACCACAAAAACTAATGTTTTTTACAATTACATTTAGGCCATTTACACCACAACCGGGAGGCCTAGAATTTTTACCTGGGAATGATTATTATTTTATATGTAAGTATCATTTTATTATATCCAAAAAAGTAACATGTACCATTTACATTTGTGATGAAAACATTTGCGACTACTACAAATATGGCTAGAAAATTTTGTTAACATTTGTAAAAACTTTTCAAAATATTTTTATAATTTTCGTTAATTTAAAATGAATAAATACTTCTGACTATAATTTTCTTTTTTAAACGTTTGTGCGTAAACCACTTACCAAATATTAAGTAAGAATACAATTTTGAGAATGCCATTAAATTGTTTCTAAGTGATAATCATAGAATTAATCGATTTTCGTTTTTAGTCACTATATACTACATTAAAACAAGTCAATTTAATAAAGATGGTGACTAACCTCACAGGTTGATTTTCATAATTATTGATAAATCAGAGAGGCAAAGTTTTTTTCTAGTGATACCACTTAACTGTTGGAAATACAGAATCGCTTAATATGTTCGGCAGTATTTGGCTCGAACATCAGTCCTTTCAGAAATAAAAAATGTTGGTGTAAAATAAAAGCCCATGATTTTAATAAAGATGACAAATTAAATTAATTATTTTTTTCTTTTTAATTTTTATTTTACTTTCAATATAAAATTAATTTGAAAATTTATTGGGAATTTAAACAAAATGTTTTATTTGCGTTGAAAATGTTACGATTTAAGTACAGAGTGATCAAAACATTTGTTCGCGAGTTATTTTTTGAAACACGTATGCAAAATAAAAATAATAAACCATTTTTTATAAGGAAATACTAAGAATACCCTACTGCTTAACATGGCTTCTTTGGGAACTTCAGTATGTTCTACTTTTTTACTTCACAATAGACCAAATGATTTTAGAATACGTGGGTCCACGGACTCTAGTTTTTGCTACATATTTCAACAGACGCTTCTTTGGTGCAGGGAATCTGGTCACTCGCCAGATTCAGCTACTATACGTGTGCGGTACAAAATACATTAAAGGAATAACCTATATAATTAGAATTCCTTTAAATTAACAAAACGTTTATTTAATTTGAAGACGAGAAAAGGTTTACTTGCTTCTGAAAACTGCATAACATAAAACTAAAAGTACGTTTTCGACTGAAAAATGAATGAATGGAAAAATGAAACCAATTTTTAATTCTACTGCGCAAAAGAATGTCATCATAATCGGCCTAAAATAAGTAAAGGCTAAGTAATTTGACGAATTGAATAGTTCGTGAATAAAATTTATAAAATAGAAAAATAATTGATTTTCCAATCAGTTGTGTAATTCTTTGTTCCAATATAACTATTTCCGAGAATAATCTGGGTTGAGCTAGGAATAGAGAACATATATATACTAAATGAATTGAATAAAGAATTGCTGAAATAAACACTTAATCATTATTCAACGCAAGATGCATAATTATCACAAAAAATACTAGTCCAAATCAGGATTGATCAGTAAAAAAATATTATTCGATCAGTAATGATTGAATAACAAAATTTTACCGAGTGAATAATAATCCCAAATGTATAATGCGACCCCTTTTCCAGAAATGTTAAATGGATCTTTATAGAATTTGTTTTTTTTAATGCACTTGTAATGTGAGCTTGTCAATGACCACACCCAACAATGTAGCAGTTTATAATGGAACTGCATGTATTCCGTGAACTCGTAATTTTATATAACACAGCCGACATCAAAATACTAATTGTTTGGCAAATTTGGTTAAAATCAGTAGCGAGCGACAGAAGAAACAAACTACTGAAGGCTGTGGAAAGCTTCAAGAAATCTGAGACGGATTGGATGATTGCGGATGATTGCGTAGTCATTCCATCGGATTCTCTTCACCGATGGAAATTGGGCAAAAAGCGATGTAGAGTAAAGCAAATATATTCGCAACATTTTGTTCAGGTATTTGCTCCGAATGAGAAAAATGGACGGTCGGAATTGCTGCCTGAAGAAGGCGAAGCTTCAAAATTTTAACCATTTAAATATAAACAATTATTGGCGAACATTTAAACTCCCTAAAGGCAATTGGTCATGAAGATCCAATTAGTAGGAAAATACTTAAGAACTCCGCGATATTCGTATCCAATTAATTAACATTTTGAATGCTGTAATTAAAACTAATAATTTTCCAGAAATTTCAAAAATTTTGCCTGGTAAAGATGAAACAAAAGTAAACTCGTATCGTCCAACCAGTTTACTGAAATCGGCACCCATTACATTCACACTCTCCTTAGACAAACTTGTGCTCCGGTCAAGCTAAATAACATTAATCTATCCCAATGCTAAGCCATTGAATACCTAGGTCTACATCTAGATAGAAGATTGTCATGGAGAAACATATCGAAACAAAACGCCAACATACCAACTTCAAAAGTATTAATATAAATTGGCTAATCGGAAAATATTTTAATTTAACTTTAGAAGACTGCACAATTGCAGACTGTTTTGTTGTATAGAATGGTACTCAAATCCGTTTGAACTTAAGGAATCGAATTGTAGAACTCAGCTTGTGCTTTAAATATAACAAAATTGCAACGTATACAATCAAAAATATTACGATGGATGGTAAACGCACCTCGCAATATAACACAAACATACACCGTGATCTCAACATCGAAGTACTAGTAGATACAATACAGCAGTACACCAAAAATAAATCGCAAAGTTAGAATAACATCCAACACATTAGCTCGGGAAATATTATGGAGGCGGCCTAGATATCGATGCCTTAAAAGAAAAGATCCTTTAAATTTAGATAACTAATTCATATAACAAATAACCAAATAGTGCATATTAATATTAAGAACTAACATAGGTTAAGTCTTAAGAAATTCTGTTTAATTAGCTAGGAAAAATTTGAATACATCTTATGAGTTTCCTAAGATGGGAAAGATTCTCTAATAAAGCCAAAGGCAGTTTAAGAAAAAATGTGTTTTTAAGTATAGATCGACATACATAATGTATACTATGCACATTGCACAAATATGTATGTGTATAATGCTTGTTTAACACTGCGACCTTTAAAAAACAACGGCAACAGAAAAATAAATGTTTTCCTAATGATAAGTTTTTGATTTTTTCGTAACCTATGCCTATCATCCTCAAACAATTTTTCTTCAAATTTTTCATTTACATTTCATGTAGCACACCAAAACATTATATTCAATGTAGCTGCATACACCTAAACAGATTCTCTCCTTTTCATGATCACGTATTTAATTTTTATATTGCTAAACGAACACGAATTTCGATCGTATACACATACATATTATTTTAAATAGTATATGTATATACGAGTATATACATAATTCGAGCGTGTGGGTTTTCATTTCATTATGTATAAATCATACGTAATGATGTATTGTTTATTTTTTTCGTTTGTTACACTTTGCTTATATTTAGTATACACACTACTTTCATAATAGAATAAAAAAAACAATTCTGAAGAAAATTTGGGTGCTTATTGTCCCAACAAATATAATATTTTTATTTATACGTGCGCGCGCGTATTGAAAAAATATATTGAGGGAAAAATATGTATATCGAGCAAATAGACCAAAATAGGGTTTGAATTTTAGCTAAGTATTTCTATAAACAGCCGCTAGAGATATTTTTCCATTTGTAACGACATCGAGAAATTGATTTATCACTGAATTTTCCTTTCGTTTAGGTCTGATAGTGATTTCTTTGTGCTATAACCAAAAGAGTAACGAAACAGAATCAAAAATTTCTTACAAAAATTCTTGGATTATGCAATCGAAATGGGTCATGCAATCTCATAAACGCAATTTAATGTTATGCTGTACTAAATTAAAAAAACTAAATAAAAAAAGTTAAATAAAAAACTATGTTTGTATATATAAAATTTCGGTTACGCATGTTCGTACTCGTTTTGTTTTTATTTTTCATTCGTTTTGCTGGGGGTAGATTTTGTTCAAATTCCGAGTCACGAGACATGACGTCCTTTTTCATTTTTTAATCTAATAATAACTGCGTCTACTTCCTCGATATTCCAACGCACCCTCTGCTTTGCTTGCATGTCTCTTAAATGTGGATGACAGTTTGCATTTATATTTTTGAATAGAAGAAGAATAAAATCGCAGTTTAAAATAAATTTTGCAACGGACGATGTCATATTTTGTCATGAAATACATTTTGCATAAATAATTTTGTTTTATTTCACAATTGTGTAATTAATTCTGTGGCTACAAGGGAAAACGTAATAACTCGAGTTATTCTGAAAGTGAGTAGTTGTTAGAAAACATCTTGGTTAAGTAAGAAGGACATCTTAAATCTGAATATTCTAATTGATAGCTACTAATTGAATTCATTCAGTTTCAGAAAAGTCAACCCTTATATGTAAACGTGTTTTTTTTTTAAACAAAAATGACCTGTAAAACCTTAAAAGCTCTACTTTAAAAAATGGAAAATTGAATTATTACGTTTTTCCTTCTGGCCACAGAATTTATATTATTTTTTGATGCTATAGGATGCAGTAATACTGGTGGAGTATCTCTTCGAGATAATTGCGCAATTATTTTGGTTTACCATTCTTCCGTCATTCGATTGCCATGAGACTTTGTGGAGGTGAAACCTAATGGTGAAGAACTTACTCGATATGGTTAGGGTTTACATTATAGCCAGTTCGATCTAGAATCTACCTTCCAATTTTTGCATTGAATTCGCCCACGATGGTTTTGATATCAATATGCGGGATGCTACCGATGATGTCGAACAATTGCTTCTAGCTCATGAAGAATAAAGAGTTGCGTGTTCCCATTTTTATAGTGCTCGTTATCCGTGTACATTTCCCAGATCGTTGTTGTGATGAATCCGTAAAATGAGGCCTTGCTATATTATATAGGGTTCGAACGCGATGGTTTTTGGGAGAGTAGGTAGTTGACCCGCCATTCAACTCACTTATTACGGCATTCAGTGCTATCTGAAACATTTATATAATAAGCTGCTTGCGTTCATTGGTTTTATAGTACCATTAACTGGCGTAACATGTAGTATCGAGGACTATAAACAGACGTTCCCATGCATCGCCTACACTACATCACCTGATTCATTTAAAGTTACCCAGAGATCACCACGAGAAGGTACGAATCTCGGACTTCGCCATCCATTTCTATAAACTTTTTGGTGGACGAATGAACGCATTTTGATAAGATAATCAACTAAAACATCTTGCTATATTTTATTATGTACATATTATGTGTAATTATGAAGTAAAAAAAATGCAACATTTTAAAAATGCCTGTTAGTTATATAGCAACCAGTAGCAAGCATTTCTACTTAAATAGTGTTCTTTACTAAATTAAATTTGTTGTTGAACCTAACCTAAAAATTAAATTTTAACGTGTCTATACATTTTTCTTTACCATTTGACCCTACCTAATAGAAAATACCCTGTATTTGCATACCATACAATCCCTGGCCCTCTATCGCCAATTTTCCGAGTTAGTTTTCATATTTTTTGTTTTTGAAATATGGGTAATCTGTTTTTATTTTAATTTTTTCTATTGATTGATTGATTGATTGATTTTGAATGTACGACCAAGTTCTTAGGCTTGAGTTCCCGGATGACGCCGGGTCCACCGTACACCCTTTTTTACACATAACAAAACCGAAGGATTGGATAGGTTAGTTAAGTGGGACAGAATCGGCCCGGTTACAGACACCTAGGTATAGCCGATAGTTAGTAACACAAAGACAACACAATTCTAATCTACTAGATGAAGGATAAAGGCTTAATAGGTTAATGGATAACGATGGTATTGGTCTTCAACAATTGCTTCTTTAAAACGGCAACCTAAGAAAAAATATTATTATTTCACATGCATCTGGAATTTTCCTGAAATTTAATTCTATTAATACTTTTCGGCTTCCTAACCAAAATTGGTTGACTCGACCCGTTACAGACACCTATGTAAAGTCGTTAGTAATAAAATGACAACACAATTCTAAACTACACAATCAGCAATTACAATGAAGCATTAATTCGCAAGCATCTGTAAATTTCCTGAAATTTAATTCTAAATTCATATTTTCCGGCTTCCTAAATAATTGAAACATTTATTAATTTAATCATTCTGCAACTCCGCTACTTACAGTCGAATTTCCTGAAACCAAAGTTATTTGAACTATATTCAAAATAACTCTAAAATTCATTAGTATATTTAGGACAATATATAGGCAATATAATAAAATTATACTTGAATAAAATAAATGTAAAGTAACGATTAGTATTAACTAAATTAATTTGGTTCTCATAAAACAAATAAAATAAATCGAATCCAGGAAAGGCACGCACGGCCTTCCTAACTTCTAAGTCTGTTGATTTGATGGATTTATTTATAAAAAAATATTTATGAAAGTCACTTGTCCTTGTCATCCCTAATCTAATACAAATATGTTTATTTATAAAAATAGAAAATGACCAAACGAAAACTGGTTCCAAAAATAGCTAATCTGGAAACTGTAAGGTAATGTATTAATAATGAATGTTTTTCACAGCTTTAGAATCCCCAATACCTAAACAAATTCAACCAAAATTAAATAAAACTATTAAAGTAATCAGGAATCTGCAAGATAACAGAATTAATAATAAGTAGCTAGCACATCTGTAGGATCCATGATAACCAAATAACCCAATTATATGGTTCAATGCTTTAATTATAAAATAAATAAATCAGAAAAAAATTACATACATACATATATATATACATACACACACACACATACACACACACACATATACATACACACACACATATATATATATATCTACAACAGCATTAAATAAATTATAAATTATATAATCGACATACGTCGATAATTATTTATCCAACCTAGAACAAGTTATAAAGTTAAGCCAACAATTCCAATTCGATCACAGCCGCCTACCTCTACATGTCCTAAACTAGAGTTCCAAAATTCGTTAAATTATTATTTTCACGTTCAAAACAAGAATAATAAGAAATTTAAGAAATTTAATTTAATTTTACACTAAAACCTAAAATTCAAATTAATAAATTATTAATTTATACTTCTACAAGGATCTGTATATATGAATGCGATAATACGTTTTCCGCGGAACCAATCTACCGTGTAAATCGGAGGATGGGTGTATATGAATGAATGAATTCATCTGTATATGAATGAATGAATCTTAGATATGTCAGGAGGAGAAAACGAAAAGTACAGAATAACCACGATCATGCTTGTTTAGTTTCTATCCAATTTCGTCATATATTTATCCCCTCAAAATTTTGTTTTATGTATTTTATTTGTCTATTTCCTGTTTATTCTTTTTTAGTTGAAACTTGGAAGGGATAAATTATAAAACACTAAGCATGATCATAATAATCTATTCTCAGTTCTCACTCACGCAACAAGCGCAAAAACAAAAAATAGAAATGTATGTAACGTATGAATGTAAATGTATGTATAAATATATTTAATATACTAAACCAAAACATATAAATGAAATGGTATTTTATTTTACGCTCCTCTCTTAACACGTTTACGCAAATAGAAACAGTTAAATACATATTTTATATAATTAAAATTTATTTCGGAAAAATATGAATTAAAATAATGAAAAACACTTATCTTAGGCATCCATTGGAATCAAAAGTCATACATATTGAAGATTTACATACACTGCGTACGTTGCGTTCAAGCAACGGTATCAAAATACATATAAACGAAAACGTTATGTACATATTTTATACCATCACAAGCGCACCGTACACAGATTAAAATAAATATACAATACGTATAACTATTCACTTCACTTATTAAATTCACGCAAATTATTATTGAAATTATTATTTATTAAAATTATCAACTATATCAATATTATACTTTTTATTAGTTAATTAAAATACATTTAAAATAAATTATTTATTTATTTAAAGGAGAGACAAAAACACGTCCTTCCTCTACGACGATCAATCGCCGACCGTTTTTATTTTAATTTTTTCTATGATATAAAATTAAAATATTTAAAAACAAACAAAACTAGGCACTAGCTTATGGATTAAATTTTATTATTGTGAAAAAAATTTGAGTATTGTTGTTGTACTCGATCGAGTTTGCACAACTTCCCCAAGTTTGAGTGCTAATAACACAATATTAAAAGAAACTTTCGTGAAAAGGGAAAAACTAAGTACGAATTTTCCATAATAGCTATTGAATATCAAAAAACTGTAGAAGAAAATGTTCCCACAGATTTTTATCGAACCTGCAACTTACCCTTACTTTATTAAAGAACACTTAAAGTTAGTTTAAAAATAACAATATGCAAGATGAACATGTTAATTTAATTGTAGCGAGAAATTTTGGCGTAAAACAATAATAAGAGAAAAACATATTATGTAATACGCGAATAATAATTTATATAAAGTTGAATAGAATCAAATTGAATTGAAATACTGAAAGACATAGTTGATCAAAAAGTCAATATATATTATAATTTTTTACTTTATCATAAATAGAAATCGTGAACTGAAATTTAATAATTATTTATAAAATTTATTTATAATATTAATTTATTGACAATACGTTCAAAATCAAAAATTAATAGTAGAAAATTGAAAAAGATCCGTGTTTTCGAATGTAGAGAGACTCATTAGCTTAGACTTCAGTCAAAATACTGTAATGGGCGATTAATTAAACGCTGAAAACGACCTTTATAATAATTATATAACGAACACGACACGCAAGAACATAACAGTATTGCGCAAAGTACAATTTTGACAGCTTAAAAATCGATTTCTACTCCAAAAGTGCATCAGTAGTTTTACTATGAACTTTTAAACGATGATTATAAATCGAGCCAACTCAAAAGAAGTACCACCCCCACAACAATACCATAGTGCAATCTTGACTCGACTAAATCTTGAATATAAATTTAACTATCTTTAGGTACATTTTCCTAATGCAATTATTACGCGAGTTCTCTTTTACTCTGAGATATATAGCATTTCCAGTCCAAACATAACCAAAATTTAAAGATGTTTAATATTATTTTCGGTCTTTAAGTATTTTGTAAGGCAGGTAACTATCACTGTCCACAATATTACATTTAATCTTTAAAAGCAACCATTTGCTGAAACTAAATACATCTGTGAGTGTTTTTTCCAGAGAGCTTATAATGTGGAATTCTTCGAATGATGATAACAGCCGAATGAAAACTGTTATTTGAGCTTATCACATCTCCAGTAGCTAGACTTGAGTAATTATAAATTTTATCACGAGCCCTTAGTACAATACCAAGAAAATGAGTATTAAAATAATTCGCTACATAAATGTGATAATAAAACTCTTATTTGGTGCATCATTACATGTTGAATCCAAGCATAAATAAAAAAGAGAAAGATAATCTAACAAGAATGAATTATTTAATCCAAAGCGCGGCTAGCGACGCATCAAGTATATTAAGTATATCAAGTATACCTTTTGGAACTAACATTACGATCGTGAAGTACAACAACTTCAGGTTTCAGGTTTTACTATAAACTAAAAAATTTAAAAAAAATAAAAAATTGTTCATTCCTTCCTATTTCATAACTTTTTCTTTCAAGCCATACATATAAATTAAAGAAAATGAGAGAAAGAGAGTTTGTTTACTTTATGTTGTTTTGCAGTTGTTGTACTTCACGATCGTAATGTTAGTTCCAAAAAGTAATATACTTGATGCGTCGCTAGCCGCGCTTTGGATTATTTTTATAATATATATAGGGTGGCTGACACGAAGTGTTACCAAAGCAAAACGCCACAGAATTTTTATTTTTTGATGAATTTTATTGAATCAAAGTAAAAAATGTCACAAATATTTAAATTTTCGAATTGCATTAGAAGTTTTCGATTTGGCCACTCTTAGGCGCGATTATGGCCTTCAAAACCTTGCTCTTCAAAATACCCAAACCGAGAAATTTAGCGGATTTGCATCCGGTGAATTTGGTGGTCATTGGGCAGTGGAAATGAATCGCCGAACGTTGTTTCTCAGCCAATCTTCATTGACGCGCGCTTTATGAATCGGCGCCGAGTCCGGTTGAAATATCCAGACTCTGCGGCCGACATATTTTTGTGCCCAAGGCTTCAACGCTCCCTCCAACACATGATCCCGATAAATTTGAGCATTTATCTTGATGTCACGGCCCAAAAAAACGAGCGGTGAACGGCTTTCGGCCGTTACGGCGGCTTAAACCATCACCATCGGCGGCGCTTGGTTTCGAGTGGCAATGCGTTGGTCCAAATTTTCAGTAGAACGGCCAGGCAAGTAAATCCGATCGTTTTGCTTGTGCACATATTATTCAATAACGAACGGTGACTCATCGGAGAAAACCAAATTCGGCAAATCGCCACTTTCGTGCAAGCGTAACAACTCCTTTGCTCTTTCCACTCTAACTTATTTTTGAGCATCGGTGAGACCACGCATTTGATAGAATTTCAAAGCCTTTAGCCCAAGATGATATGTGCTGCATCCGTTCGAGCGAAATGTTCGCCTCACGAGTCACTTTTCTGCCGCTACGGCGCGGATTCCGAGCCAATTTGGCCTTCACCTTCCGAATGATATCCGGCGATGTTGCAGTGCGTTTCGGTCCACCATCATGGCGTTTTGCAATGCTGCCAATATCGTTATAACGATTTATGGTGCGATAACAAACATTTTATTCACATGCAGATGTTTTAACTGGTTAACAATCTGCGGCTGTGGTTTTCCAGCCAAATATAGAGCAATCACACTATTACGCTTGAATTCCATTGCGGATAACTTTTTTCCTGAATATTTCCCACTAAAATGCTTTTGTACGCTTGTAAACAATGGAATGATCTGTCATTAGTGTAAATTTGAACGCTCTGGTGACAGCAATGACAGTCTGAAGTTGGTAACACTTCGTGTCAGTCACCCGGCATATGTACATATTTGTTCGTCTTCCTTCAATTCCCTTCTCTACATGATAAAACAATAACATAATTTCTCTATTTCGTTTCGTCACTTTGTCGACACATGTGTTTACGGAGAAAATAAAAACAAATACCGACCTTCAATTTTATGTGAACAACACAAAAAATCAAAACGATCTTTATTATGGTTCAAAAGATAGACACACGCGCTGGTGTCAATGAAGAGATTTATTCGGCATAATCTATCTTTAAATAATAAATAAAAATGTATGATCCAAGCTATGTCCTATTTAGCTAGCTAAATTAGTTACTATTTATATTCTCATTTGTTATGGATGCTGCTTTAATTATATCTTCGGTGATTATCATCCTCTCAGTAATATATGAATTAGTTGCTGAAAATATATATATGTATTTCATTCTCAACATTATAATTGAATATACACATAAATGATTTTTCAGTTGCTCCTATAAATATAAATCAGAGATACTTTGCCTTAAACCTACGTTCTTAATTAAAATAATTTTGTTTATTAAGTTTTGATAAAGTAATAATAATTAATAATAATAATATTTTTTTATATCACAAATTCGCTTTGAAAACATTGTCAGAACAACTTAACTTCGATCTGAAAAGAGGTCGTAACACATTCACATTACTCTTATCACAGAAATGACTACAGTCGTACCCATAAACAAATCTTACTCAAATTAAAAACACAGAATAGATACACTAAAAAGACCAACCACAAAAATACAATAAAATTGTGGGCCATCATAATTATTGACATAGCATTGGAAATAACCAACAAAAATAAAAGCCATTATAAAGCAGTGGATACAAAATAAAATACACTGCATATAGTTGTATTAGAGTAAATGTATACACATACGAGTAGGTGCCAACTAGTTTAATAAGCAGCGGTTCGAAATGAAAAACTTAACAAACAAAAAAAACTTATTAGTGTAACCAATCCAATCTTCTATAGTGTTTATAGTGTGTATTGGCATCTGATTTAAGAGTTTCAGACTTTGTTCATGGCTTGAAATTGTGGATGGTTTTGGAATAGCAGGAGAGTGTTTATGTTTCTATTTTGTTAAAAAAAAAAGCAAAGTATTTTGAGCTGCATAATCTCTTATAATTCACACATCAACTCAATCTGTATATTCTATTTCCATGTACGTGTTAAGTGTCGTTTATGATTGATTAAATAAGATTTTTTTATAAAGGATGATTTTTAAGCGTTTGGTTTATAGTTTTCAAGGAAAAATCTCAGTAAAATTGCGAAAATGCATGAAAGATTTAAAGATTATTTCATGTAAATGCTTTCACCACTTTTTCGAGCATTTCGGCTGGTATCTCACTAATGACGCGTTTAATGTTGTCTTCAAATTCTGCAATTGTTGTTGGTTTATTGGTATGACAAGAAACTTCACGTAGCCCCATAAAAAATAATCAAAAGGCTGTCAAATCGAAAAAACAGATTTCGTTAAAATCAATTTTCCTCAAGGTGTTTTAAGGCCCACTCACCAAAACTTCGATGGTGTGGCAAGGCGTTCGACTTCAGTTGTTGAACGAGCTGTATTTTAAACGCATTTAGACCAAGATCCTTGCGTGAAACCTTCCACGTAGTCGAATAACAAATATAACAGCCCCAAGCTGTTACACCGCCGTTTGCATGTAGGGAAAACTAAGACACATTTGGATAAGCATATATTTAGAAATACATAAGCTTTATTCTGAAGCAATCGTGAATAAAGAAACACTCGATTTTCGAAACTCAGTTTACGGAATTGTCGCCAAGCTCTATTAAAACATATC
Source organism: Nephrotoma guestfalica (assembly GCA_963691935.1). Classification (NCBI taxonomy): domain Eukaryota; kingdom Metazoa; phylum Arthropoda; class Insecta; order Diptera; family Tipulidae; genus Nephrotoma; species Nephrotoma guestfalica. The sequence goes on along the minus strand of OY829916.1, from coordinate 951,260 downwards.
GGTAAGCGTTATTAGGTTAGTGACTAATGAAATTCCATGGCATATTTACAAGGGTACGTTATAAATTACATCTTGAACAAGAGCATAGTGCATATATATATATATATATATATATATATATATATATATATATATATATATATATATATATATATATATATATATATATATATATTATATAACGAATTTCTCTCTGTTCGTTATGAATATTTTGGTTAGGAAATATGGATTTTCGAATTTCGTAAGATTCTAAGGTATTTAAACGTCTGCTTTTGGGTTGCATATGTAATATGTCTAAATTCATTTTGCTACTAGCTGTATGATTTTCTAAAGTTAAATGATTATGAATATACATATATAAATACATTTTTAGTTTTACAAATCAGTAGATACTTCTGATGACGACCTAATAAGTCGAAATCGAAATCTGGTTATTAAGAGTTAGTGTGTCGAATCTGTTTATTAAGAGTTAGTGTGTTTCGCCAAGTGCCTTCGGCAAATAGTGTTAAAAATATTTATGTATTAATCAATTTATTTATAACTATTATATTAAATTATTTATATACCAAATTTATTTATATATTTATCAAATTATTAATTCATTTACATATTGATTTACTTATTTTCTTTGGTTAATAAAATTTATGTTATGCATTGATTGAAAGGACATTCCTGAATCTTATTATTCATTCTATATTTTTTCTTGTAATAAGTGATCATGTGCTTTGCCGGGATCAATCAGTAAAATGATTTAAGTTCAACCACACGAAGATTACATCATTCTAATGGCGGTGCAAAACGGTAGGGTGGATGTAGAAACCGTGGTCACAAGACCTATGAACACTAAACAATGCCAATGGATTATGATTGTGATAAACATTTTGTTAATAATAAAATCTCTTAAATGACATTCATTGTCATAAACTTTATATACAGCACTTTCTAGCTCCTGTAGTTAGTGGAAAGATCCCCCAATGGACTGTTATCTGGACGGGAATATGCTGTATCCACTTAAAAAAACTAACAGGAGATTCTTGTAACGGACGTTGTGCAACCCTAGCTCTCTGATTTTGTTGCAAGGGTTATAAGACCTTTTAAAGCCGTTCGTTACACACAACCCCAATTGCTCTGCCCTGCGAAGGATGGACATTTTGTCGTATTCATCAACAATACCTTCTATAGCAGTAATATTTTCCTCTGTACGCACTCTACGCATATGAGTTGGTGGATTAATGTCCAATAACGTGAAATTAACGCGTAATTTTCGTCACAATGGCTTGAATTACTTGCTCAGTAGCTCGATTATGACGACCATAAAATGGACGAAGTGCGCGAAACGTATTTTTCACTGAACACATTCGTGTTCATTGATAATAAAATTCAATAATTTGTAAACGATGTTCGAGTGTAAATCTTTCCATGATGAAATGGCAATGCTAACTGAGAATAATTGACTTTGACAGATGTCGCTAACCACGCGTGATGTGCCAAAACCAAAACGGAAAAAATTACCCTTTAGAAATACATACTAATATATATAATAATTAAAATCAGAACAAAACCACTTCTCTTATGTGTTCTTAGAAATCCGATGGGGTAGATTTACGCGACGGTATCAGAATATATACTAAGTAATTATGCATACATTACGTAATCTACATCACCACACATCCATCCTATACAACCAATTTAAAAACACTATGTAGATACGATATCCCTACACTTTATTTAGAAATATATAACAAATTAATTATTTAACTTAATTTTAAGCAAAATAAACATCGAATATTTTTTATTTTCATTTTGCTTTATCGACTCTGCTTTTCTCGACGATACAACATAATGCCATAACATAAAGACACTGCAATGCTGAACACTCGTAAACGTTGCAATTTAAATGATATTTAATTTTTAACATGAACAAATCCGTGGTCACTCAGTATTTAATAATCGTTAACAACTATCTAGTTTAAAAAATATCGAGACAATTTTTTAAAATTTTTCATTTCTTTTTATTTATTAAATCCCATAGAATATAAAAGAAGAAATAAATGTTATTTGTATGTTCTATTTATATGGTGTGGGATTTTCAATGTAGTATGTTATGTATCTTTTGTTTAGTGATTATACATTTTTTTATTACGGCAAATAGCGACCTCGTCGAAAGATGATTTGCACCGGAGGATTGGAGGAAGATGTTCAACAAATAATATGAAAGTAGTTTTCAAAGTATGCTGTTCACTGGATGAGCGTAGAAACAGTACATCAGGAACAAATCACAATAATATAATTCCGTCGATAGCAACAGCCGATGGTGGCTATGGTAATAGTGGAACATCAATTATTGATAACAATAATTCGGATAGCCATATGCAAACATCAAGCGGCGGATCATCTAATCGGGGTATACCGCAAATTCCGAATATAAATACAAATATTAGCAATGTTATTCAAAGTACAATGAGTTGGCCTAATTGGAATCATCCCCAAAGTACACCAATAACATCAACACTATCGGTTCAGTCATTTTATCCTTATATGACGTCACCGCGTCCTACTATTAATAGTGCTGTTAATATTAATAATAATTATAATAGTAATAGTAATTTAAATAATAATAATAGTAATAATAATAATAATTCACCGTCCCACAAACCAACTAAAAAAACAAGTAAGACCCTTAAATTGTATTTTTATAATGGTAAATTTTTTAAACAGACATCAAATTAATTTTTCTTTTCAGATGAATACGACAAACATCCTAATGAGGTGGTTAAAAATGAAGAATTAACTTATAGTAATAATATTAAAGCAATTTATAATAGTAAATCTGTATCAAAGATGTTATCTATAAATTTACTATTAGGACTTATCATATATTGGTGTCAACGGTGAATTGGACGGTAAATTGGTGTCATCTTTTTAATTTTAATTTACTCCATTTTTTAATTTTGTAATTATATATAATTTAATTTTGTAATATTTAGAGAAACAAACAAAAAAAATTAAAAAAATATGACCGAAAAATCATTTTATCGCGTGTAACAGGTAACAAAATGTTATGCAAAACAAATTGCGCTGGCCGCACAATATATTATACAAAGTGTAATGTACTTCATCGTACTTATTTTCGACAATGATTCCTTGATCAATTTTGAACAAAATAATTGTTAGATACCTATTGAGAAACATGGCTTTGAATACAATTTATTTGTGGTGGTAGCTGGATTCCTCTTTAAGTTTATCTTATAAACATTTTGAATTTAAAATACTTTTTGTTGTTGTAAAATAATAATTGAATATTATAGCATAATAAAATAAAATATTTTGATATTTAGTTCCAAACTTAGTTTATGTGTAATTTGGTTCTTCTTAAAACGTTTAGAATTCATATGCATTTTTATTTTTTTTTAATAACCGAGTGTAATATTTCATATAAGTATAGGCCTAACATATATGGTTTCATATAAACATAGGTCTAAAATATAATAAAATGTTTCATAAAAACATAGGTCTAAAATATATGGTTCTTTTGATGACAAGGTAACATCACATTAATTTCCGGATGAAAGATATCATAGAATAATTACGTATATGTTAATATTTAGAAATTTTGTTTCCTCTGTAAGATATTTAAAATATGTCGACTATTTTGGATGTATTGTCTTTCTAAAGAATTTTGCCAGCTGATCTGGATAAATGGAATGAATCCTGGACTGGTATGATTGGGAATAAATCAATTACCCGAAAATAGAGATAAATTAAAATTTAAATGGTAGAATTGATATGACCACCTTAATATATAAGAAGAAAGCTTTTGTAAAATATTGCAATGTTATTTCTCTTTCTTATCTAAAGCCAACCAAACATTGCTGGTCGATTGCAGGGGCAAATTTTTTGTTGAATAAACAAATGCTTCGTATGAACCCAAACATCTAAATAGAAGAATGTGCTATCTATCCTGCAAATATATAACAAATATACCAACAATTTATCATCAAGTTAGTTTAAATTCCTAGATAAACTATAAATGGTATGCATGTTAAATAGTTTATGAAATATATCATTAATTATTTTAGGTACAACTTCGAACAAGATTTATTTGAACCTCTGGAGAATTTTTTTTGTCCAAAATTAATGAGATTAATACTAAATATATATTCAGCGAAGTACATAACACTCTGTATATATGATTAATAGTATATTTTTTCGTCTCGATAACTTTATGTTTGTACATTTCGGATAATCTAAAATTATGATACAGAATGAAACCTTTTTTTTTGTTCAAGACCACATGTACGTACTCACAGGGCTTGTATAGTAGAAAAGGTTTAGATTATATAGAAGGGGGTTTGCACAAACAGGAGAGACACTCTGGAGAATTTTTTTTTGTCCAAAATTAATGAGATTAATACTAAATATATATTCAGCGAAGTACATAACACTCTGTATATATGATTAATAGTATATTTTTTCGTCTCGATAACTTTATGTTTGTACATTTCGGATAATCTAAAATTATGATACAGAATGAAACCTTTTTTTTTGTTCAAGACCACATGTACGTACTCACAGGGCTTGTATAGTAGAAAAGGTTTAGATTATATAGAAGGGGGTTTGCACAAACAGGCACACATGCTTATATAAGAACATACAAAAACACCTACACCTCCCAGTTTATCCAATTACATATTACTGAATTTATATTTAATTTTGGAAGCATCAGCTCAAAGATTGAGGAAATTCGCTCAATATTGTAAAACATTCCATATTGTTTTTGATTTTATTCGGGTAATTTTAGACAATATTATTGAGAAACCGAGTTCCTAAATTTCAGCAAACAATTTCACACCTCATAATCGAATAAATTGTAAATCGTAAATTGACCATATCGGTTTATCCATCACTGAAATTCGGTAGTTTACTATGAAAATAAAAATAGTTCTGCATAGGGAGATTCCGTACACATTATTTATATTAAAAAATTTGTCTAATGACGTGTTTTCTTGGTTTTTACTATGTCCTTAAATTATGTTTAGATGTATATTTCGAGGTTTAGCCTTAAGATAGACCAAAATGTCATATTATACATTTGCATTTTAAGTAGGTAAATGAAAAACGTCTTGTCTGATTGGTGTCACCAGTCTCATTCACAGGACGGAAATAGTCACAAACAACACAACAATTAGGCGGCTATTTTATGATTTAAATAACATTTGGTACGATGTCGTATATTTTATATTTATTATATTATAGTTCTGCTTAGGTCAAGGTAAAGCTGCTTAGTTTTCGGAGGGGTTTTATTATAAAAATTTTCCGATTCCGTAAAATAAAATCTACCGCGAATATTCCCATTATGAATGTAGTTTTCGTTTTCTTCGCTGGCGCTACATCTACGCTCTTCCGAATAATTGGGTTTGCAACAAAACAGCATCAAACATGATAAGATGATGAATATACGACAAGATTATGGCCATAGAGCCTGCTTTATAGAACGATTTTGAGAACATGCCCTAGCCATATAAGTCTTTATGATTCATACGCATCGGTACTTTCTCCTTCTTTATTCTACGACCTAGTAACATGTGTAATAATTTGCGCTTAAAGACAACAAGCTCCAAGATTCGCTACCAAAAGTGGCAAATCATCGACGAACCACGGTATATGTCTATAATCTCAAGTATTTTAACCTAAGTCACTTTTTCATATCATTCATTTTATTCATTTCTCTGCGTCTTTGATTTCTCGCGGTAACCATGTATTTGCATTTCGCTTCGTGGTGTTAAGGCCGATTTGTTGGGCTGTAATTTCTAATGTGAGGCACTACTTTTTTTGAGACATGAAGTTACAATTCAGTATTCATATGTCATCTGCGTCATGTTTGGTTTTATCTGTAATGTAAGCAGCTCTATGTTATGCTGGCGATTGACATATGCGATAGGTTGGAAAGAATTTGAGCTATTTGGTTCCCTTGCCGCACTTCTGATGTTTGTCGAAAGTTTCTGATAATGTGCTTTCGATTATCAACTTGCTTTTAGAACCACTCTTAAATATTTGCCACAGGAATATTAAATTTGAAGGAATGCCCAAATGTGACAAACACTTCATAGCATGTTCCTCTAGATTCGGTGGTACCGCGCGCCACAGTAAATGTCGTTTACTCGTATTTTTTCTTTAGTTTAAGCTTGATAATTCTCTTCCAGCCTGGTAGTTCTAGGTTTAGAAGTATTTTTACCTAGGTTAAAAACCTATGAATATAAAATGAGAAGGGATGTTCGGGGTCTTAGAGATAATGATTGATCGGTTGCTGGCCCGCCTGGACGATAACAGCATTGGCAGTGGGTCCAAAATATCCTCGCTGTAAATTGATAACTTGTGTGGGATCACATTGTCCCCACCAAACCGTTGAAGCAAGCTCAAACATGCGGTCAACGAGGTAGTATCCGCTGCTTTTAAACATTTCGTTGCAGATGCCTTCCTCAATAGGGGATTTTTAATTGTTCATGTTTAATATGACGTTTCCCTCTTCATCATCGGTGTGGTGCCATTTCTACGTTCAAAACGGACTGATGCAAAGATGTCTTTCGATCGCTGGACGGTAACGTCTGTTTGATAAGTGACGAGAAACAGGTTCGTTAAGATGTCCATTTGTAATGACCCATTTGTAGCAGTAACTGATGTCTATTTGTAACGACCCAGATTCGTTGCGAATAACGCTACTGCTAGGATGGATATGAGTAGTGATTTCTTTTTTGAACGTTATCTGCCTCTTAAACTGACTTATTCGATTTTAAGTATTTGTTGTTTATACAATTTGGATTTGTTCTACAACGGTGGTTGTTATGACTAGACAGCTTGCGGTTATATTCGCATGAGCTATGTCTGGTGTCGTCTAATATAATACTTATTAATAGGTTACCACTGGTGGGGCCTATTAATGAGAACAAGTGTTTAAGTTGAATTTTTACTTTATTCTAGCAGTTTTATTACATTACAGCTCTTTTTATATAAAATTTACTGCTGCCTAAGCAGTTTACATAAAAAAAATACAAAAGTATGTAAATGCAAAAAGTGTTTATATTACAAATAAAATTAAATTAGATCCGATGGTATATGGTATCTGAATGTGCAGCAGTCTGATGATGTATATACATGTTGTATTCACAACATATTCCCGGGCCCTTATGCATCCGGTAGTGGGTCAGCCTGCAGGGAGGTGACTGCATGATGTCTTATTTTTCTAAGCATTATGCAAGTAATAACCGCGAGAATTACTGGGAAGAACAAGTATATTGCCACGTAATGATGATAGTCATGCACATTTACATCGGCTGTTGATGCCTCTAACAGTCGCTTTTGCTGCTGAATTGAGGTTTCTATAACTTCAATTTCCGATAAGGTTGTTGTTGATGTAGATTTAATCTTTGTCCTGTGGTTTTCGTTTATCAAATAAGTTAGATTAAATTGTGGCAAAAATGATATTTCGAGTTTACTGCTGGATATCCTAAATCCCGACACTGTAAATGTGTCTCCTTTTAAGATGCAGGTTGGATGAAGTTCCAGAATTCCAGCTCCATCAATGAAAATAGTGGTTCTACCGCTATCGTTTTCGCATATGAGGTTGCAAAGCGTTCTGGATTTCATCACAAAGATCCAGGCATTGTATCTACGCAGGGGGGGGATAAACAGTGTTGTGATATTCATTTTGCTGATTTGACAGCTTGTTGAGAGATCTCCAATTCGTTTGAGTAGTTGCACTTCACAATTGCTTGTATTTGTGTTATAATCGTATAGTGGTTGATGAATATTGCAAAGATATTCTCCGTTGAAAGAAGTGCATGAATTGAATTCATCAACCGAAAGTGCCATGTATTGATTTTGTTGTAATGTGATCATCAGGTAGTTCGAAGTTGGTTTGATGTATACATATTCCAGCTGATGAATGGTAGGCACTGGTATGACTTGATATAAATGAAATTGTGCCCTCTGAACCAGTGGAATTTTGATTTCGAATATCAATATATGTCCTATTTTTATTGTTTTGGTTTGAATAATCTTGTACATGGCAGCTACGTCATTGGTTCGAAAAGGTATGTCTTGACTTGGTTTCAGGCCTTGAATGATTTGCCCGAGCTGCCCTTGGAGTTGGTGCGGTGTTAGTATGAGAGGGTCTAGTCTTCCTTGATGAACCTCTGTGATAGTGTCGATTATTGTGGATTGAAGCGTACGGAGTTTTATTATTTCCATCATAGTGTGAAGAGCTAAATCAGTAAACTCTTCATGAAACATTATATTATCCAAAATATTTGTGAATGTCTCGAACTTTCGACTGGTTTCTTCATAATTGTGCTTAATCAAATTGATCGTTGATTCCAATATCGACATCTGTTGTTGTAGTAATTTCTGGCGGTGGTGTTGATTTGCATTTAATTTTTCGATGCTATCCTTGTAGGCGTTACCAGCACGTTGGTCAAGCACGCCGAATAATTCATTAGCAATCGTGCCAATAAAATCGAAAGGAGACCGTTTTTGGCGAGCAATTTTGTTTTCACCTAAAGAGTTTATTATATTATTTTGCTCCGTTAACTCAATGTGGGACGATTTTATTTGGGATACAATAGTTTCGCAATGTTTCATGGTATCCGTGTGGGCCGGAGCTATCAGCATAACCCCATGCTTAGTCCCGTTTATGCATAATCTGTCCAGCTGACGAGTACAGTGCTCTAGATAGTCTAGTTCAGCCAAATATTGTGTAAGATTAAAGTACGTTATGATCTTCCACTCACCGTTGATTAGATTACCTTGACCAATTTTATCAAAGTAATTCCCAGGATGAGCGGTGAATCGTGATATGTTGTATTTCATTGTTGTTCCTTGGACTACTACCGCTCCCAGCATGCAGATTATTGAGAGTGTATACAGCAATAGCCTTGGGTTAGTACTTGCTCTTGTCACTCGTCTTTGTAAATTCGATTGATTATTTTGGGCGCTGGCCACAACTGTATCTTCGCACTATCTGTTGTTAGTGGTTCTTCTTTTGGCAGAGCTGAGAGTTTTGTGATGGCTCTTTTGTAAATAGAATTACCTGCGCCGCGTACTGAGACGACTCGTACATGTCCATCTGTTCCTGGATGTACTTCCACTACTCTACCTCTCATCCATTTAGAAGGAGGTAAGTTATCTTCTATTAGAAGAACGAGATCCCCTATGTTGATTTGTGGCTTCGTATGTAACCACTTTGGACGTTGTTGTAGCCTTCGAAGATATTCGTTGCTCCATCTCTTCCAAAAGTCTTGTTTTAATTTTTCCAGTAGCTGCCACCTTGACAGTCTATTAATGTTTGAAGTCGTTAGAGCACCTTCGGGCACTGTTGTTATTGATGAGCCTATTAGAAAGTGACCTGGTGTGAGTACCTCTAGATCATTTATGTCATTAGTTATTGGACATATCGGTCTAGAATTTAGTACTGCCTCTATTTGGTTTAAAACGGTTTTAATTCTTCGTAGGTTAGTGTGGTATTTCCCAAAATCTTCTTCAGGTGGGTTTTGACTGACTTCACGCCAGCTTCCCATAATCCACCAAAATGAGATGATGCTGGTGGTTGGAAATGCCATGTTATACCTTCTGAAGCTAGTTCTTCTGATACGATTTTGTTAAAGTCCACTAGAGCTTCTTTTTTCATTTTTTTCAGCTGGTTGTTGGCTCCAATGAAGTTTGTTGCGTTGTCGCTGTACATGTCACTGCATAATCCTCGTCTAGAGCTGAATCTCTTGAAAGCTGCAATGAATGCCTCAGTAGTAAGATCTGTTACTACCTCTATGTGAATTGCCTTGGTAGCAAGGCAGATGAAAATCGCTATATAGCTTTTATAAGTTTTATATCCTCTACTTCTGCTCGTTTTTAACTGTAGTGGACCTGCATAATCAACGCCAGTATGAGTGAATGGCCTTGACGGTTGCACCCTTGGAGATGGCAGATTTCCCATTATTTGGTTACTCCCTTGATGAGCTCCAAATCTGTGACAAGTGACACATTTTGAAATTAACGTTTTAGTGACACTTTTTGCACGTATGATCCAAAACTTCTTACGTAGGTATGAGAGGGTAAGTTGAATTCCTCCATGTGCTGTTTTCAAATGCGCGTGATTGATTATTGCTCTAGTGAGCTGATGATTAGAAGGAAGTATCGCAGGATGTTTTTCTTCATAATTTAGCAATGAATTCTGAAGTCTTCCACCTACCCACAAAATTCCATATTGATCCAAAAAAGGGTTTAGTTGTAGTAACTTGCTTTTTTTCTTGACTGACTTGTTCTTCAGCAATTCTTCTATTTCCGCTTTGAAAAGACTACGCTGAGTCTGTTTTATGATGATACGTTCTGCTTCATGTAGATCATGCTCGTCTACATTCTCTTTTTTGCATCTTTTGATAAAGATGTTTACATTCTTTACGATTCGTTTTAGTTTCATAAAGCTTGAAGTTTTTTCTATTAAGTGTATGAACTGGTTGTCGTTCGCGGTGACAGTTACCATATTTGCATGTTTGAGTTCAGCTTCTGTTTCTTCATCAAATTCTGGGTATCTTTCCATCGAATGATAATTTTTATTATTTTTTAACCATTGCGGTCCAGTCCACCAGATGTTGTGATTTAGAAGTTCCTTTGTTGTTATTCCTCGACTAGCACAATCAGCTGGATTATCTTTTGATTTTATATGATGCCATTGATGTGGTTCAGTTAAGCTTCGGATTTCTGATACTCTATTGGCAACGTACGATTTTAACTTTTGAATTTTGCCTTGTATCCATGAAAGTGCTATCGTGGAATCAGTCCATTCATAAGTTGGTGCTTGTTGTATGTTTAGAGATTGCTTGACTTCTTGTAGTAGTTTCGCAGCTAGGAGCGCTCCATTTAATTCTAAACGTGGTAAAGTTACCTTTTGTTTTGTCGGTGCCACTCTTGTTTTTCCTGCTATAAGGCTGATGTCAACTTGCTCTCCAGCGACTACTTTCAGATAAACACAAGCTGCATATGCCTGTTCCGAGGCGTCACTAAATCCATGGACCTCGACGATTGATTCACTTGTGAATCCTATCCATCTGGGGATTTTCAATTCGTTGAGCAGAGTAAGTTCTTCTAGGTAGATAACCCACAGTTTTGCAATTTCTTGTGAGACCGGCTCATCCCAATTAAGCCCTAGAAGCCAAAGTTTTTGCATCGTAATTTTCGGTGTTATTATTATTGGAGCTAACCATCCTAACGGATCAAATAGTTTGGCTGTCGTAGAGAGGATGATCCGCTTCGTCACTAATCCAGTGTGCTCAGGGAGGTCTACATTAAATTCAAAGATGTCCGTACAAGGTTTCCAATAAAGCCCTAGAGCTTTGACGGTTTCATCTATTTTAATTTTGTATACATCTGTGCTTCCGGTCTCGGTGACGTTAGCTAGTAATTCCTTATGATTGCTTGTCCACTTCCTTAAATTGAAACCGCCTCTTCGAAGTAGTTGACTTAATTGATTTTGTACCCGCAGCGCATCTTTTATCGTGTCACATCCTGTCATGAGGTCATCGACATAAAAATCGTCTTTTACCACCTGGTAAGCAGATGGGAATGATTTTTTCTCATCCTCTGCCAGTTGTTGCAGGTTTTTAATTGGTACTCCTGCAGTCTCTCAGTCGGTGAGTCACGCCAAAGTATGCGTTGAAAGTTCCTGTCTTCTGCAGAGATCCATATTTGCCGAAACATTTTTTCAATGTCTGCGAAAAATGCGTATTTGTGCTTTCGCCATCTCATAACGATATGCCAAAGGTCTTGTTGTAATTTTGGACCGACATGCATGATGTCATTTAGCGACCGACCATTGAATGTTTTTGCTGAGGGATCAAACACCACTCTTAACTTTGTTGTAGTGCTTGATGGTTTGAAGACGGCATGGTGTGGCATATAGTATGTGGGTCCAGCTGTTGAATCAATTTTCTGCATTTGTCCAAGCTGTTCATATTCTTCCATAAATTTTTTGTATTGAGCCGCTAAGTCGTCGTTCTTCAAGAGTTGTTTTTCTAGTTGGAGAAATCTAGCTGTTGCCATCTTTTTTGAATCGCCTAATTTTTCATCAATGCTGTTAAATGGTATTTTTACGGTGTACCTGCCATTTGATGACCGTTTGACGCTGCTTTGGAATATCTCTTCACACTTTTCTTCTTCGGGTGTTTGCTTTCTTGGAGGATGTAAATCTTCGATTTCCCAAAAAATTTTAAGAGTTTTTTCAATTTCTTCCAAAGAATTCTTCTCGGTGGCAATCGCAGCTGCGATTGTTAAGTTTTCATTTGACTTAGCTGATTTGGTGGTTTTTCCTAGAATTATCCATCCTAGCTCGGAGCTTTGAGCTATTGGTTGTTGATTGTTTTGCGTCATGATTTCAGGTAGTATAATATCCGCATAATAGTCCGCTCCTAAAAGTAAGTCTATCGGCCCTGGTGTATGGTAGTTTGGATCGGCTAGTGGTAAGTTCTTTAGATTATCCCATGTTTGACTGATTATTGTTTGCTGTGGCTGATCATGAGTTATTTTATTTACTACAAGGGCTTTTATAGTTAATTGAAATTCAGAGTTGAATCGCGGCATTATTGCCAGTGTGGCTGATTTTTTTATGGTTTCTTTCTGGTCTCCGCAGATTTCCGTTATGTTCATGTTGGCTTTGCTTGTTGTTATTTTCAACCTGTTGATGGTACTCGAAGTAATGAAGCTTGTTTGTGAGCAAGGATCAATAATTGCTCGTAGATACCGGTAGTCTCCATCGTTGGTTGCTGTTTTGACTAGTGCTGTTGGTAACAGCACGTACTCTTTGTCTTCTAATTCTTTACCAGTGTGTAATGATATGATGCGGTTGTCTGCTGTTCTAGTTTCATTCGTTGTTCTTGGATTGTTGTCCTTGTTGTTTTATAAAAGCTGATGATGTCGTCCGCCACACTGTTTGCATGATTGGTTCAGCGTGCATTCGACTGTTGAATGGTTGCTTTTAAGACAGTTCCTGCAGAGCGCCAATAATGAGACCAATTGATTTTTTTCGTATATATTCATGGTTTTGAATTTCCCGCAGTCCTGGACATGATGATTTTTTTGGCAGATTTTACATGTCGTATTATTTGTTAACAAGGCTACTCCTGTTGGATTAAGTTTTACTGCCGAAGTTGAAGGTTTGCGGATAGTAATGATTTTTTCGCGAAAAACTGATTCCAATGCAGTAAATCGCTTTTCCAAAAATATGAGATTCGATAAAGTTTGAAGTTCCTTTGTGTTTGTTAGCGACATCTCGTATAGTCTTAAGGTTTCAGAGTCGAGCTTCTTGGTTATAACGTATATTATGATTTGATCCCAAGAGTCGATGTTCACACCCATATTTCTTATTCCATGAAGACACTCGTTGGTAGTGTCGTATATCACTCGAATAGCTGAAGCAGATTCGGTTCCGATGCTCCCTTGTGACATCAATGTATGGATATATCTTGTTACTATGGCTCTGCGCTTGTCGTATCTTTCTTTGATAATCGACCAGGCTGTGTCATAGTTTTCACCAATGGCGTGAAGGTGATTGATTAATTTTGCTGCCTGTCCACCGGTGTATGTTTTTAGATAATTAATCTTGTGTGTGTTCGTTAGTGCTCCGTTGTTATGCACTAACTTGTCGAAGACATCATGAAATGCCATCCATTTCATGTGCTCTCCGTTGAAGTGTGGTATACCAATTTTTGGAAGTTTCACTTCGAACAAGTTTTCTTTGTCAGCTTTTGGTTGTTCTAATGATGATTGGACTTCTATTACTATGTGGTCATAGGATTGTGATATGTCATCGTAATGCCTCTCAGTGAAGTAGTCCAATGTGTTCTCTTCGTCTTGATATGCCTCCAAATATATTGTTTCGTTCAGATCAGAGATCTGATTCATCTGCCTTTCCATTTGAATCAGGGCCAGTTTTAGCGCATGCTGCGAACTTCCGTTTTTGACCATTTTGTGCGTGGCATATATTTTTTTCCACGGTTTTCTAATTTAATACCTTGTTGTTTGAGGTATCTTTTAAACTGGTCTCTGTTGGAGTCGTTCCCTTCTGTTCCGATCGACGAAAAGTGGAATGATTTTCCTTGTTGCTGTCCATCCGGAGTGCTTGGTGCACCGCTGTTGAGTCGTTGGCGCATTTCCTCAATGAAGGTTTCGTAAGTTTTTCCAGTATTTTTCCTGGACTCGAAGTATTGATGACTTTGCTCGAGTTGCGGATTAGTCGACGATATTAATATTTGGTCTGTAGCCTTGTAATCTAGATACAGACTCTTTAATGTGGCGATTTTTGATTCGAGGTAACGGATGGTTTTTCGATGTTCTCCATCTTTTTTGTAGTTAGTATGAAGCTGTTGAATTTTGTTTGCTACCGCTTCTTGTTGTTCTAACAGCGTATTAAAATCCATTTTAGTGGAATAAGTATTACTATAATTAAAGTTACTTGTTGTTGTTATTGTATATATTTATCAGCAGGTTCGAAATGTTTTCTCGAAGGAGCAATGTTATGACTAGACAGCTTGCGGTTATATTCGCATGAGCTATGTCTGGTGTCGTCTAATATAATACTTTTTAATAGGTTACCACTGGTGGGGCCTATTAATGAGAACAAGTGTTTAAGTTGAATTTTTACTTTATTCTAGCATTTTTATTACATTACAGCTCTTTTTATATAAAATTTACTGCTGCAGTTTACATAAAAAAAATACAAAAGTATGTAAATGCAAAAAGTGTTTATATTACAATTAAAATTAAATTAGATCCGATGGTATATGGTATCTGAATCTGATGATGTATATACATCCAGCAGTCTAATGATGTATATACATGTTGTATTCACAACAGTGGTTCTGTAGACGTTTTGCTCTGCTGCTTTTTTGGTTGAGAAAGATTTCGTATCCTTTCTTGAGTTGAAGCTAGATAATTCTCTTCCAGCCTGATAGTTCTAGGTTTAAATGTATTTTTACCTACATTAGTCGCTGAAACATTTGTGATCGCCGATGTTAATGTTATTATGTTCCACTGTTATTTCAAAGAATAGAGTAATTTTTTGCTGCCCAGGGTTTCTGTTATGTTAGCTCCGAATTTGGTCATGGTAATTTCTCTATTCAAAGCTTGCATATTACCATGCGAAATTCGCTGTAATCGATTATTATATTATATTCTTATGTCGCAATTACCAGGAAATGATCAGAAACGATGTTGGCGTCGGGTGTGACCTTAAAATGCTTTGGTCTGCTTGATGCTAGAAAAGAAGAAAATGTCACTTGAATACGAGTATATGGTCGACTTAATTGGCCGTAACTCGATCGTTTTAGTTCCTCGTGTCTTAACGGTGTATATAGGAAATATGTACCAGCTACCACCAGAGTAAATTGCAGAGCTATCTCGGTGATACGCATCCCATAGCGAGTCTGTGCCAATTCTCTGCCAGAATGTAGACTACGTTCCCGATTTGTAAAACGCTTTCGAGATTATAGAAACTGTAACTGTCGACGATAAGTCTTGTTGTTGTAGATTTGTCGGAGCGCAAAACTCATGGGCCGACCCTTCTTCCATGTCAGTACTTATAGGCTGGCATGGAGCTATGCAATGTGCAGATGGTTCTACGTAAATCGGACCTATAGCCGTACGTCCTCAATTTGGAAGGCAATTTCGTATGGTAGAACCTGAAAAGCGAATCGCGAAAGTGTTGGATTTGATTCGGCCCCAGAACAGATTGCAAAGATTAAATCGTAAAAAAACTTTTGTTTCCTGTATTGTCACGAGAAACGATACAGAATGTTTCAACCTGACCACCATGAATCGTCGTAGAAAACGAAATCGTAAAATTTTTTCTATTAAGGCATTAAAATACAAAATAATTAGTACTAACATCTGACTGTTCTTTTGGTTACGATTTTCACTATAATTAAATTAATTGTTTTCGTTGCACGTTTAGTACGTTCTTCTATTTGTCATTAATAGCCAAGAGCAAAAATGTTCACTGATGACACATGTTATACTTGGGGAAAAATATTGTCAATACTTGGAGTCACGTACAAATTATATTGATTATCCAGGCGATTGTCAATATAATTATTTTCGCAGAAACGGCCGAAATTCAAGCCATGTTACTTACAATGCCCGGAATCCAATTCTAATTTAAAATTGTCTGGTTGAACTCGGTCTCTTGGGCACATTTTGAAAAAGGAAACAATTTATTTCTGTCAACAACTTAACTAACTAATGTTTCCATTATGAAGGCAAACCCACTTATCCGTCGTTGGTTTAGAATGTGTAAAGTCTGGTCATAATAATCGGGAATGACTTTCAACCAAAATTAAGTTAGGTGGAATTCTAACGAAGTACAAAATAAAAACAAGATTGTAGAGAATCGTTTTAACTTCAAAATGTTTCGATATAGAACTTCAGGATCATAATTAATATATCATTCAGCTCATCAAAATTACGTTTGCATAAGCAAATGTCTCAACCAAATCGGAAGCCATTCAAAGCGCCACAAACGGCGCGTAAACCATAATACAACATTTAGAATTCGGAATAATGCACAGCTCTAAATTGAACGTCATTTTTTTCTTTAAATTAAGCATAAATAAAAGAAGAATTAAATTGAATATACATACATATTCAATTATTTCAATTATTTCAATACACATTTATTTCAATACATATTCAATACAAATTTGCAATTCTTATTTGTTACATAACTGGAATACTCGTTCCGGATGGGGATTTTATGGTTTTGTATTTTAAAAGATAGGAGAAAATTCGAAATTTTGATAAAATCATTAAATGATTTATGGCTAGGTTATCGGTTTTGTTAATAGTTCACATATTAATTTGTGCAGTTATATTACTTAGGCCATTGATAATTTGTATTCTTTATTTAATATACATAACTGAGTTCTTGATCCGTTTCTTGATTTGGTTGGTCGACTCTGGTGTAATGGTTTATATTGAATGGATCTTGACCACTTGTTCCTTTCGTAATTGCTGTCAATTACACATGCCACTTTTTGCTACGTTGCTTCCTTTGACTAAAAACACTTCTAGGAATCATTTACCGTTTAAAGATTGTTCTCTTTCGATTATCATGAGAAGTGCTGAGGTGAGAATTTGCAAAATTTTTATTATTTCAAGCAAATTTGTCAGCGATGCCAGCGATCGTTTCTCTTGTAAGCATTTGGCTATTTTTAGCGAAAATCATAAGTAAAGAAAACAATCGCATCGCTTATAAGGTTTTTGTTAAACTACACAAATATTCTCGATCGTCCTTATTTTCAGATAAAATATCTATATTTTTAATGTATTGATGACCATCCAGCGTTTTTATGTAGGGACATATTTGTTTAGCCATGGACCGATTATGAACCGTTTTTGATTTGGGAAAATACGAATTATGAATAAAGAGGAGGAGGGGAAAAATTTAAATTCTCAAGGTCACAATGAGAAATTTTTATTAGTATTTGTTCAGATTACACAATGAGAAGTCAAATGAAATACCGTAACGATAAACATTCGCTCAATAGCGGCCAGAACCTCGGGAACAGATAGATACCCAACTAAAAAGCCCGATGAGATGGATTGATAATGACATTCATTAACGTTAAATTGTAGGTATTATTATTTTTTGTGTTTATAAATTTCTTTGAGATTCGAATGCTGGGCTGTTTCAAATAATTAATACATGACAAAAAGTATTTAAATCGTGCTGCGATTGTATCGATATTTGTGCGATTAAAATGATAGCATCACCACTGATGATACGAGAAGCCCCCAAAAACTTGATTAAGGTGATGATGGGGAGAGCTCAACCAATTATAAACTAAATTGTCTTAAACTTGACGTTTGAACAATAAACGTCCGAAATAATAATTTGTACTAGTTATTTCGGTTCCCAGTTATTGAAAAATTTATTAAGTCTACTTCAAAATTGGAAGATTAATGTCTCATGTTTAGAAAGAAAGGGCCATTCAAATTCAAAAATAAGTTTAGACTTGTTACCTTATTAAATGGTATAATGTCCCTATTAATATTCCTTTTAGGAAAGTAGTCATATAGAACTTCCAGTAATATACTGCCTTGCTAAACATATGTTTTGGTTGAATTTTTAGAAATTCCTTGCATAATTTACTTATCTACCTTATTGGCAAGCTATTTCGACGCCAAACGATGCCTTTATCAATCTTAATACTAAAACCGAATGGATATAATTAAACCTTAATCTAGAAATGTGTAATAAAACAAAAAAAAATTTATCGATTAGATACCCCTAATATTCATCTCACATACGCGTCACGGGTGGGCGAATTATGTAATTTACCTAATCTAAATTCTCGAGGTTAAATTCGTGAGATTCATATATATAATTATGGTGGTGGTATTTCAACATTATAACTTAAATTGTATTTGTTTATTTTTTCTTGGTAAAACTTGCAGGTAGTGTGATTAAATTTTTTCTTTGATATGCATACCTTATCTGTATAAAATGTACTACTCATATCGTTTGATATTAAGTAATCTAATCTTTGATTCTATTGATTGCACCTTTGTTGTATTGAATAAAACAGCACGACTAGATATGCAAGAGGAACGCGAATTGCGAGAAAGATAATTGATTTAGATGATCTTTGGTTTCAACAAGACGATGCCACATGTCACACAACTCGTGAAACACTCAATTTATTGGCAACCAAGTTCGGTGATCGCATAATGTCAAGAAATTCTAATATCAACTGGTTATCAAGATCATTCGATTTGACACCGTTAGATTATTTTTTGGGGTTTTTTTTTAAAAGAAAAGTGTTGATCCACAAACAATTCAAGATCTTAAGAACAACATTCGAGCTGAAATTGAGGCCATTGATTTTCTTTATTGGAAAAAGTTATCAATAATTTTGATGTTCGGATGCAGGCCTGTAACAAGAGCTGTGGTGGTCACATGAACGATGGTGTATTCCATACAAAATTATGAATTTCCAACATAAATTGTTTTTTTAATATAAAAAAACTAGCAGATGGAACATCCTTTATCTTTAAAACTATAGGGTGAATAAAGAGTGTTCCGTAAGAAATTTTTTCACGCAGAAAAGATGATTTCAAAAAAATGTAAATCATACTCTTTCAATGAAAATAGTTGATATTTCAATTATGTTCAATAAATCCATCAATTAAAATCGTTAACGTTATTCTCTTTTTCCCTCGAGCCTGAACAACGTCGCTATGAAACAAACTTTTCAGTTATAATTGGTTTTCGAGAGATCTGGTGAAAAGTTTTTATGTGTTGTGTATCAAACAATTTATCTACTGTACACGAAATAATTAAAATACTTTAACATATCAGAGTAAGCAAAATATAGCCAACTTAACATCAAATTTTGAAACAAAAACGCCTTATGTAGATAATAATGTGTTCTTCATTAATATAGAGCATTTAGAAACATGTTTTAATGCTTCATTTCTTGATAGAACGAAAATTATTTTGTTTAATTCCATATTTCAAGATTCAAATTTATATGAGTCGCCAAAATATGTTGCCCATTTTTTACAAGTAATAACACCCATGTTTTTTACTTTCCGAAAAGTTCAGAGCGAACAAACACTGTTAAAATTAATTATAAAAATAATAATAGTTTTAAGTTTTCGTATTGTTAATTAATTAATTACGTAATTAATTACTTAATTGTATTGGCCAACATAAACGGCTTCGTAAATAAGTAAAATTCTTACATTTTTGAGTATGTTGATTTTGATTATGGCAACATGTTGTTGATACATCGCGATACAGGATGCGATACGGCTAGGGAGATACTCAGCATCTTGAATGATTTTATGTTATTTCTCGTTTTGGTGATGTTAATTAGACCCAGATTTCGTCAATTAAGTCCCTTTCCGGTAAGGTTCTGGCCTCCGTATTCTGGGATGCGCAAGGATATTGTAAAGTAAAGACTATCAAGAGCAAATATTACATAGCGTTATTGGTGCATTTGATAGGAGAAAATGAGAAAAACGGCCCCAAATTTGAAAGCGCTCTTTCACCAAGACAATGTACCGTGTCACAAGTCATTCGCTACGATGGCAAAATTGCGCAAATTGAAGTTCGAATTACTTCCCCATTCACCGTATTCTCCGGGCTTGGCTCTCAGGGAACGAGAATTTCGCCAAATGCTGAAGTGATAGCCGAAACAAACGCCTATTTTAAAGCCAAAGATAAATCGTTCTACAAATACGGCATCGAAATATTGGAGAAGCGTTGGAATGAATTTATCATTTGTTCTAAGGAAACTATGAATAAAGACGAATTTTGCAAAAAAAATGTTTTTTTAGTAGTTATTACCAAATCCCAATTGTCATAATTATGCCAAGTTAAGTAACGTGGCTGCAATGGTACCATGTCGTAGATATTGATATTTTTGGAGTCATTTAGACATGACTAAAAGACTAAAAATAATACGCTTGGATGGACCAGAAATTACTTGAACGACTATTATAAGAAAACTGGATTGAGACGCATTTTATGTTTGTTTGTTTTATGTTTTGATTATAAGGGTTAACCAAACCGGACAAGTGGTGCAGTGGTTAAAGCTTCGGCACTTGGACTGGGAGGTGCTGGGTTCGAATCCCATCAGAGGCTAATACAACTAAGACCCTCTCTCTCTCTCACCTTCCATGTCAATGTACAGGTTGACATGGAGCTTGCAATGTGCAGGTGGTATACTGTAGTTGTGTGAGTAGGGTGGGTTAATGATGTGGAGTGAATGAGTGGTATCACAATGGGCCTAAAAATTGGCCTAAGTGTGCAGTAAGCAACCACTGAAACCCTAAACCCTAAGGGTTTTAACCAAAGGTAACTGAATAGGCGACTGGCTTTTAAAACATTTTACGTAATTAAGTACCAAGTAGTTTCTTTAAAACTGGTTGTGAAATGATTTAATAAATTAATATTTAATATATATTAATAATAATTTTCACACTTAAATATTTCCAATTTTGTATTCTAGTTCGGTTTTAGGTTGCCCCTCACCATGATTATATTCTTGAACAAGTTAATTTACTTCAGATTCAGTTTTGTTATATATAAATAAATACTGATCGATTTTTATCTCACAGATTCCGCTCAATGTTGAACACCATCCTTTGGAGCAGGTTACGAACTAGCTTTGATGGTTCAATTTTACGACGGATGTGTTGAACTAATTAATTGTTTCTTCTACTGTGAGGAGGTGATAATAAACCTTTCATTTTAAGTTATCATTTAAATCATTTACAATTAAATATTATTCTTCTACAGTCCATGGCCCAAGAAATTCCATATTTTCCTCGAACGTTATCATGTATCTATTGGAAAATCGACCAAACAGAGGCATACCACAATATGATTCATTAGCCAGTGCGCTTGAAACGAATAAGAATGAAACCAGAAATATAAATATTTGTTATAGTAAGGATTTAGTGAAATTGATATTCGTCGCCCTTCTGGCAGTTTTCAGGTGAATCTTGTTTAAATTATGTTTTAAGATCAGATCGTTGATGAAGTTTTGATTGTCTTGTAACTCCAAGGATTAAAATGCTTACTTAACAATGGTTCTTTTTAGAATTTTTTTATTTAAATATGATCAGATGAACAGATGAAATCTGAGTCAGTATATTAAAGTTATTCAATAAAATAAGTATCTATACGTGATATCGTGCAAAATCTGCTTACTTCGTCGTTCTAACGCATGCAATACTCGTACAAATAAATGCAAATCTAAATTGTGATAGGGTAGGCAAATTTTGAAAAGAATCTAGTAAGATCACACATGTAATTTAAAACGGGTTATTTAAAAACTAGTTAAGGTATAGATAACACTACGTTTGAAAAATAATGTTTAATAAGACTGGATATTTATTGTTGTAATTGAGATCTTTTTGGTGTCAAGATAAGGGAGAATGTATTACAATTAATGAAACGACTAATACAGAAACAAAATAAATTTTAGAACTTACTCTAGGGAGGGTTTGTTTTCAATAGCTTAAAACAAGTACGTATTGAACAGCATCATCAGAATATGTCCTCTCAACGAAATGTAACAAAAATATATAAAATAATATTTTATTCAAAGAAGAACATGCTTTTTTAGTAATCATGATAATTGAACCTCCTTTATTGGGAATAAATTTAAAACGCAGAAGAGACATTGAATCATAAAGTGATTGTAAATAATTTAATGAAAGTTTGACCCACGCTAGTTTAAATGCATCTATTAATCGATTGTTTGCAATTAATTGAGCTCCGACTCGTACATTTCTCATCATCCATTTGACTAGACATTCTCATTGACCGGCGAATGTGGTGTTCATGATAAAAGATCTAAACCCATCGAATAAGTCTAAAAATAGAATCAGTACTCGTAGTATCATGTGCAACTCTGTTTAGAATATTTTATTGTATTACTATATATCCTCTCACTCATCTTCAAACCTAAACGATCTCAATTAGAACAGAATAGTCTGGTATAAATCGACATCAAATAACACATTTCAAACGAAGTTGTGTATTTTTTAACAAATGTAATAAATTCGGATTGTGATGACCGATGTTCCAGAATAGGGCTAACTGAAACCAAATTAGTAGGTTAATTCTTATCTGATAGTATGGTATTACTCGTCATGAATAAGAGTGATTAAATATATACACGAACAATAATATTATTTACATTAAATTTCCGTGTTTCCTAGCAACCGAGGTCCTATTTTCCGATTTCGAAAAATACGAAATAAAAAATTAAATGCGTTTCCTAAATGGTCATTAACCAGTTAACTGCGGAATTTAGTTTTAGAAGTACCTCAGGGGTGCGTAATTAAAATCAAGCGATGCCGAGTATACACGTCGAACGCAATCCAAATTGTTCCATAATATATTTTTGCGAAAAGTCAAGGTTAAGCGAGAAAGATTTTATTTTTATTAGATAAAAAATTAATAATTCATTTTTGAAAAGGTGTCGTTATTGAAAATTTAAAAATTGCCGAAAAATAATAAAATTCATATCTCGGAAAACAAAAGAAAAAAATTAAAAGATTCAGTTAATTTAAGTGTGGTATTTTTCAAAACAAAAAATTTAATCGATTAAGTTTTCTGTGATCCGTCTACAAGATGGATAAATATTTTCTGGCAGTACTTCTTCATCCGTTTTCTTGTAAGTATATATGATGCAATTATTCCATCGCTTCTGTCCACACCACCCATTTTCATACCGTAATCATTTTTGTCTTTTGAAATATTGTGAGGTTTTTATGCCTAATGGGAGGAACTTTTTGTTGTTGTTCATTTATAATGCTTCCATATGCGCTTTTCCTCTACTAAAATTTGTATGTCAACAAATAAATAAATAAATAATCAAGGACTAGTTGCGGTTTCCTTACTATAACGCCCCGTTTCTCTCTTATTCTCTATCATATTAGTGCCATGGATTATACTAAGGAGCAGTACATCGCTTGTATCTCGGCATTTCAATATCATTATTTTGGTCTTATATCTTGCAATACACTAGCCCTTGTTTAGTGAAATTGTTTTTATATCTGAAGGAATAACAAGTCTCTGCTGTCGCATTGTACCAACAACATCTGCCTTACATGTACATAGCTTTTTTGCGAGCTCTATGCTGGTGTACCAGTTACTCATATGTAATTTAAACCACTGGTGTAATAGGTTATGACAGAGTTTCAGAACAATGCGATTTGCGGTCTTGTATTGAGGATAATTTTGTCCATAATCTGTATCTTTTCCAGTATATATGCAGAAATTCCTAATCTATCATGATTCACTTTCGCATAATACGTAAAACTTCATATCAAAACGACTCGTTTTAGAAGGAATATGTTGCTGCCAAGACAAGCGCCCTTTCGACAATACAATACACCGCATCAATACAAATATCTTCTGTTGGAATATATAACGTTTTTCATTTGTATTGCATATTTTTCACGAATTTTGCAATTTTAGAAATTTTGCTCCCAAAGATCACATTTGTGTTATCTTCAAAATGTAGAATTTGTTAAGTAATAAAAATCTTTCCCTAGGCAACACTTCACTCAAAGGAGTAGATATACTTTCTCTTTTCTAGAACTACATTTGAAGTGTTGGTTTTCGAACAATGACTTGCAATACCAACATTGCGGCAAAACATCTTATTTCTGTATTGCTGGAAACCAATTCTTCGTCCTTGATCATTTCTTCAAATTGTAACTCAATATATTGTGCTGCATAAAAATTCACTTGTTCCGCAATTATGGATACTTATTCATTATCTAACATTTTATCAAAATAAAATAAACATTTTTGTCTTGCCGATCTAGGCACATCAAATTTTCGACCAGGATTTCCACATACATTAAACGGAAGTTTAATATTTTTTTGCTTATCTCATTGAGAACTTTTAGTTCCGCCTCTTCTAATCCACTATCATTGTAAAAGTCATTTTCAAGCTTAGTTGTGCTGGAAAATTCCTCTTCTGATTCATTCCCACTATAAACATTCTTTTCTGAGTCGTTACTCTTGCTTTCGTCAGATGATATCTGAAGGCGAGACACATTTGTTCTCTTTCTGTTATGCGAAAATTCCGTATAACGCTATCACACATCTGGAGGGTAAAATTTATGAACAACGAACTATTTTTTTTTTGTCTAATATTATACCACTTTACATTTTACTTTATTTTGTTACAGAGGAAATAGGTAAAACAACAAACAAAACAATACAATCATGGCACCGAGCATGGACAAAATAAACAAATAATTTTGTAAAAAGCAATATCTTGTATCGAGAATGACCCCCCAACAGCAAAGAATTTAACCTATTTTATATAAAAAGGAAAGATAATATTAAATGATATCTGTATTATACATCTTTTTGAAATTTTGAGTCTTTATATCGAATGGAAATTTTTTATTTTCCCAACGTGTATACTCGACTAGCTTAGCTTTAGATTGACGTGTATACAAGTCGAACGCAGTTAATTGGTTAAAATACTTTTATTCAATTTAAAGGTTCGTATTTTATCCTTTATAGAGAATAGTAGGCGGATTTGAATATAACATTTTCGTAAAATCCGATTTCGTTTGATTTTTTAGTTTCATAATAGACCGGATTTCGTATTTTACGAATATAAATTTAAGTTCATTAATACGAATATCCGCGGCGGATCGTATCTTACGAAATTTAGAAATAACAAAAAATGCTATTTTGCTAGCCAGCTAAAAAATTATAATCATTCTAGAGCTGTCGAAATACCGAATTTCAGTTCACCGATTCGAGAGTAAATAATTTAAATTGATCAGTGTTAGCGAACTTAAATATTCCGAAAAGTAAAATCACTGTTTTAAAATTTTGATTATAGCCGTGTTTTTTATTAGCGCCCGATAGCGCCCGAATTTTCTATGTCAAAACTTATATTTAGCGCGCTACTTTTGCATATAATTAATTTATGTAACTCTAAACTAAGATTTTTCATTCAACTTTTTAGTTAAAAATCGATAAAAAAATATTTTGCTCTACATATTTATCGGTAGCCGCTATCGGGAGCACTATCCATTTTAAAGGGAAATTGTAAATTTCCTTTGTTTTGTACAAACCTTAAACAATTAGAAATTTAATCTTACAATAAAAATTTAAAACGCAGCAAGATGATTTACTTTTTATACGTTATGCCAAAATAAATGTTAATTGGTATATTTCAGGTCGTTAAATGTTTGTTTTATGGTGAATTTTTTTTTTCATTTTTATGGTATAGCGACACCAGTGAATAAATAGCTACAGTTTCAGTAGAAATTTCCCTTCGGCGCCGGATGCAATATTAAAACACGAATATATCGAATTGATAGCGATAATTTCTCAATACTTAACCTAGCAGCAGTATTCCAAAATTCTTTTTGCTGATTTTGTCCTAATTAAATCGCATACCTTTTGTACCTTATCCCGTTTTAAAGTTTTACTTTTTTGTATTTCATATTTTATTTTGTTGATGTAGTTATGAACGGAGCCCATTTTTTACTGTACTATAATTTATAAGCACTCGTCTAACAACATCAAAATCTCTTATTTAATTTATAATACATATAACTTAAAAATTATATTTTAAGATGTAATTTACTATAATTATGTACGATTATTTTTTTATATATTTGAATTTTTCATTTTTATTAATTTAATTCTTGTAAATAATTAAAAAGAAACTTTAAGAAACTAAAGGTAACAGTAAACTAATTGCGTAAATATAATTTATAAATATTTTAGTTTTAAATGAATAAAAACCACACAAAATATGTTTATTATTATTATTTAAATAGACAAAATACTTAAATGATTTAGTACCATATTTTATTGATTATAAGTCGATTAATTAAATATAAACAAATATGTTTTACATATTTAAGTAAAATGTAACAGCGCCTGAACTGTAAAACCTCAAAAATTTAATTTATTACATGTCAATAATTAGTATTGGTACAACAATATATTTTAATTTGTAACTAATTTGTTCGACTCATAAATTTTAGCCTTGCATTGCAAATAAGAGAGGTTTTGATTACAAAGTGCTTACTACTAAATAAAAGATAGCAAATATTTATTGGTCGATGAACCACCATTTTTATATGTTCTATAATTTTACTGTTTATTTGGTTTGACTTTGAATCCATTTTCATATCGTTAATGTTTTTCATTAGAACTTGTGGAATTATGTTTAAAAAACTGCAAGTCGATAAAAATAAAATCTTCATGACATTTATTAGATCTACTCACAACTACAATTTAATGATATGATAGGCTGATGTTTTATTAAATGTAGCTATGTTCCGTTTATTTAATTTTTTTTTATTAAAAGAGTTCACGGATTTCATGGTTTTATTACTAAACGAATATGTTCTAATATTTTGGAATGAATAAACGAGTAAAACCTCAACCAGCGAACACGTAAGAGCTTAAGTTCGGAGAAATGGTCCAAATATCGTATAACTTTAGCTGTTCGTTGGCGAGAGCATTAAGATAGCTATTTTGAAAGACCGTTAAACGTGGCGGCTAACCGTAAATAATAAAACTTAACTTTTGTTGATAGACCGGCAATCCAATGGTAAATTCAAATACTAATTTTTACCATTCTACTAGATTCTTAAAAATTTCAGGCCGATAACATTTAAATTATAAATTAAATAAAGCATTAACATGACGTAATATTAAAACGATAAATATTAAATCTTAATCGATTTTTATTTTTGAATAAAAAAATAACGTGATATTAAAAAATTAAGTATTGTAAGTATATATGGTGGGTGATTGATTGGGGTTAAAAATTATCTACTTCTATAAATTTGTAAATAAATAACTGTAATAATTTTCAGCACCGTTACTTTTTTATTGTGCCATTATAAATTACATATATTTAATAAAAAATATGCAGTATACGATTTGCTACTTAAAAGAATCCATTTCGAGAGCGGTAAAACCAAAAAAAATCATTAATCTCCAATCCACGCCCCCCTAATTTATTAATCATTTCTCACACACATACACAACAATTTTAAAAGTATTTTTTAATAAAAAATAAAAAAAATGAAAAAATATTGTAATAATTAATTCTAATAAGTTTATATATTTAAACACAATAAATAAATCAATAATATAATTTTAAGTAAAAATTACTATAATGTAATCGACTGCTGTTATTTATAATTAAATTACAAAAATAAATTGACAAATTCAGGAAAAATAAAAGGAAAAATGAATTAAAAACCATTATAAAAGAAAAATTAAATAAGAAACTAATATTAATATTACTAAAAAAAACAAACAGAAAAAAAAACAAAAAAATATTTAAATGTGTTGTTTCAGATATTCACCAAAACATTAATAACAAAAGAAAATGAAAAATTAAAAAACTTCAAAAAAAAAACAAATTAAATAAAAACAAAAATTAGTTAAAAATAAAAAAATTATTAATTTTAAAACAAAAATAAAATACATTTCTGTTTTTTAGTATATTGGAGCCCGGTCATTTTAAATTTCCCGTAACATTTTAAGGTAAGTTTCAGAATGCTAAAAACTTGAGATAACTCTTACAGTTGAATTATTCAGCTTATCGACTCGTAGTTTGTTCATCTAGACATAATAGAAATTTAAATCTAAATACTAAAGATGTAGTACCACAAACAATACCAATGAAGCCGAACGAAGCAAATGAGCTGCTTAAACTTTTATAATCTTGAAGTTTTCATGGTTTCTTGTTGAAGTGTTAGTAAAAGTACAGTAAATCCAAATAAAATACTTTTAACCATAAACAGTATGTTCGTAAATGGAACTTCTGGCCGTAGAGATATTTTTGAAAGTGTCACGCATTTCACTATACCCAATGCATTAGTTACGCTAATATGTAATAGCTCATTCTCGACCATCGATATCATATACCGTGCTTGCATCGGTATTCAAAAAAAATTTCGCCTTGGTTATAGGTCGCGTTGGTACGTGGTGCTGTTGTGCATAGCCGTTTCCGAAATTCAACGAATAATTTCGCTTATTCTTCCTACTGGTCAAATTGTTTGTTCTTCCTCGTTAATTCGTGTAACATTGCAAGATTAGCAGACCCTGGTACGAATCATTTATAAAATGTACACAATCTAAGAAAGCTTCGTAATTCATGTAAATTTTTGGGTCTTGATCATTTCTTTGCCGTTGATATTCACCAATTTGCCTAGATCAATTTTTTAGATGCTTGACGCGGTGTCTCTGTACCGGGGACAATTCTTTGTTTTACCATAGTGGTCCTTCCGTTATTTTCTAGTGTATCATAGAAAATGGATATGTATCGTTCTAGTAATTGCTGCGCTTCATTTGTCAGTTCCTTAGTAAGATACTCGGTCCATTTTGTTTAAGTTGTCCTATTATTTCCTTTTGTTCTGCTGTGTTGTCTTTTCTACCGGATTTTTCTGTTCGCCTTTCACTTTGGTGCATATTTATAACTTCATATTTTCCGATGAATCCCGAAAGCTGGTAAGTTGGATTATGCCCGACACCAAGGCATTTCGTCCTACTAGCCTTTTATCAGCCTTTCTCAAAGCTGTGAAAAGAATTGTTCACAAATATATTAGAAACCGTCGCTTATCCCACTCAGTTAGTTGGAAAATCGTGTGAAACTGCTCTGCATGAATCTGATACAAGGATTTAAAGACACAGCTACTTTCCTAGATATTGCGAGTGCCATTGATAGTACATCTTTCTCTACCATCACTGAGGCCTGCATAAATGTTGGTATTGACCAAACCATCGTTACATTTAGATTAATCCACACTATATTTATCAAAAAGAAAATAGTAGCGATTGCGAGAATCGAACACCGGACCGCAGCGAGATAGTAAGACGATTAAAATTAAAAATTATGTAATTAAAACATTCCATTAATCTTATTGTAAATTTGTATTTATTAAAATTTTGTTTGTTTTATTAAATGAAAATGTTTTTATTTATGAAAAATATATGGAAAACCAAGAAAATCGAACCCAAAACCGCAGTTTCTTCGCAACAAGCTTAATCAACACACCACACCACACAACGATATGTTATTCATTTTAGAAAAATCAAAATATTCTATTTAAATCTAATTGTACTATAAATTTATATTTACATACTAAAATTTTGCTTCTATTATTTAAAGTTTAACTTAAAATGCTGTACTTTTAAAAATAAAAAATGTAATTTCACTGCTTAGTATCGAACCCGAGACCGCAGATTGGTAGCAAAACGCTTAACCATCAAACCACAATAGGTCACATTATTTGCTACATTATTACAAAATAAATACAACAGTTTTGGTTATTTTATAAGTAAGCTGCACGTCGTTTAATGTTTATGTGCGCCTATTAAACAAAATTAGTTTTTCTCGAGTATTTTTGATTTTTTAAGACAGAAAAATAAAACAAATTGAAAATTGCGTCGATTAATTATGTGCGCCTATTACATGAAATTTGGTTTTCTCGAGTATTTTAATTTTTTGAATAGCGAAATTTAATAGTTGGACAATTGGAAACTTGGACGGTTACTCTGGAGACTATAAATTGGTAAAGTTTAGCTTGTTCTAGGTTGGATAAATATAATAATTAAAAATTGTGCCTTCCAACTTGTTAAGTGCAATATAAGCATCATCCGAGAGCCTCGCTAAATTGCCTGGTCGTACATCCCAATTAAGGAGCAATCTTCATTATAGTAATTATAGTTTGCACACATTGATCGAAACCTAAGCAGGTTCATTTTTTTTTTTTTTTTTTTACTAAATCACTTCTTTATTTTTAACAAATCAATATTAATTTAAGTCGGGCCAAAGATGATTAGAGAAATGCCCTTGTTCTTTTACAATGAATGTGGATACATGCTCTCGAAGGAGTCTCATACCCGGTTATGTTATCATTATACAATTCAAGTGGGTCTTTTAAATTTTAGGTGAAATCAAATTTTACTTAATAGTATTTTTGGCCAAAAAAAGATAAAATGACAAAAAACTTTCTAATTGAAATGAGTCCCAGAGTGATTGTGGAATGGTTTTGGATCACTCGCTTCAGTGTCCGTTCTCCTCTGCCATTCCCACTCTCGGCTCATCATTTCTTATAGATTATTTATGTGTGTTGTGTCCGGTCCGTTGTTGTTGTGTTGTTTAGGTTGCCTCGTTCTGCAGCCACCAGTATTTTTGTCTCTCCTTCCTTGTTTGCACCGTATCTAAAATTATGTTTAAAATTTAAATCGGTTGTATAGGTTTGTCGCGTTAGGGTGTTTAAAGATCTCATCCTCAAATCCTTTGATGTTCTGTCGTCTTTCCAGGTGGTAGATTTTAGGGTATCTTGTCGTTGCGTCCTGTATGTATCCTTCCTTGTCTAGGTAAATGAATGTCTCCGGTCCGGGATTCTTGTCCTTTGTGCAGCTTCCCCTCATGATGCTATCTTCAGTATAGTAGGGAGCAAATATTATCGAGTTTTCTGTGTTTTGTGTAGAACGTTTGATATGGTCCCTTACTAATTTTAATATGTGGAGGTCTATCCGATCTTTTCCGAATCGTTCATACTGTATTTGGTCGGATGTGTATTTTTTGTATCCGGAGCGTGCTGTTCGGTGTTCTCCGTGGCAGTATCGAAGACATTTACGCTCGAAGATGCGGAGTTTCTCCATAGTGTATGGACCTATGTTCCACCATATCCGGCAACCATATGATAATATTGGTCGTACCAAAGATTTGTAGCATATTTGTTTGACATTTATGGCTATTTCTTTGCTTCCGAAGATCCAGCGATTTTTGTGAAAAAATTTTTTTGCACTCGCTATTTGTGTGTTGTTGTGCTCATCTAAGTATAGCAGCCTGTCTAGTCGAATCCCGAGGTATTTCACAGCTGGCTTTTGCTCACAGGTCGTACCAATTATATTTATTTTGAATTTTTTCCAGTTGTTTCGTGTATCTGATGATGATAATTGGTATGGCTTTCTAAACAGAATTGCTTCGCATTTAGCCGGGTTTACTTTTATCCTCCCATGTGTGCAAGTAATCCACTGTGAAATTTACTGCTTCTTGTATGTTTTTCGTAATGTCCGTGGCCTTTTTTCCTGTTCCGTATATCACCAGGTCGTCTGCGTACGCTATTGTTTGTATTTTGTCCGAGTTGATTTTTGCGTGTTCGATTAATCCTGTGGTGTAAATATTAAATAATATTGGTGCTGTGATCGATCCCTGCTGCAATCCGTTGTGTATGCTGAATGTTTTTGTCGATATCTCCTTACCGTTTGAAGTTTTAAATTTTCTGTTGTATAGGAGCTCGTATAGTAGTTATAGTATGTCTTTATTAAATTGCATTTTATCCATTTTGTATAGCAATCCATCTAGCCACACGGATTCGAAGGCCTTCTCCATATCAATTAGGATCGTACCAGTACTATCAGTTTGGTTCATGTTTCTGCACGCATCTGACGTCAGTTTGGTGATTGCGTTAATGGTGGAATCATGTTGTCGGAATCCAAACTGATTACCCGGTAGAATTTGGTGTTCGCTAATATGATCTTGGATTTTATCATATATTATGATTTCGTAGATTTTTCCAAGGTTGGAGAGAAGGCTTATCGGTCGGTAGATAATTGGATCGGTCGGTGATTTTCCTTTTTTCAGTATAGGGTATATTTTTGCTGTTTTCCAATTTTCAGGGAACGATCTGTTGTTAAGACACTGGTTTATTAAGCAGCACAGTTCTCGGGTTAGTCCTTCTGGCAGGTGTTTTAACGTTACGCACGGTAGGTTGTCCAGGCCGAACGATTTTTTTGTATATAAACATTTTAATATATTATTTAAGTCTGTTAGTGTTATAAAATATTTATCGTTATTATTTGGTTCTATTGCTGTATTATTGTTAGTGAATTTAGTTTTAGTTATTTGATTATTATTATTTTGTGCGAAAAGTGATTTTAATGTTTGTATGTGAATATTTATTGTTCGTTTGTGTGCTGGCTTCCCGAGTGCTGGGTTTGGAATTATTGTTTTTTGAATGTAATGTCCTAGGATGTTTAATGCTTTACTTGATAGAACTTATTAGTATATTTTCATTTATAATAATATTCATCCATCATCATTGATATTTTCATCACTCTTATAATTATTATTATTATTTTAATTATTATTATTATTATTATTATCATTATTATTATTATAACTATTATTATTATTAGTATTATTATTATTATTAATATAATTATTCTTATTGTTTTCTTTTTTCTAATTATTAGTTTTAGTTAAGAATTTTATTATATGTATTTTACAAAATGATCTTAACATATATATAAATAAGCTTAATATGTGTAACATACAGATAAATAAATAAATAAATAAATACATAGAGTACATAAATATATATATGTTTTATGAATAATATTACACTTATATTTGTAATTTCTAAATATACAGATTTGTTTTTCTTTGATAAATTACACAAAAATTGTTTATTAATAATTTATAAGTTTAAATATAAACTATATTATATGATTATATAGTCATTTTTATTTTTGTGTTTAATATTAATTATTAACTTTATTTTGTATAATAAAAAAATTGATTTTATAATAAATTATGAAACACTTTCGATTTAACATATTTAGTTTGTTTTTATATTTAAAAATTTAGACCATTTGCATACGCGCCGCTTCTGTATACACAGGATCGAGACTAGGAAACTTATAGGATCCACGAAACTAAGCACAATATGCGTTGGCAGGCGCACCTAAAAATAAATTGAATAACAAAATGGAATTTAAAAAATCACAAAATATTCGAAATTTATTTTTTCGTGTAATAGGCGCACATAAATATAAATCGATGTGCATTTCGAAATATTTGTTTTTTTATTTTGTAATAATGGCATGATTTGTATGATATTTCGTGGTTTGATGGTAAAGCGCGTTGCGTTCAAGCTGCGGTCCCGAGTTCGATAATCGTCATTGTCGATATTTTTCTTAATGAAACTTTAATTGATAACAAGCAAACTGTTGATAAATATAAAATTTAATAAGATTTTTAAATAGAATTTATATATTTATTAAAATTTTTCTTCGTTAAAAACTTAATTTAAAATAAATTTACTTTCACAGCGAGCATAGAACCTGAGACCGCAGCTTGAACGCAACGTGCTTCACCATCAAACCACGAAGTATCATACAAATCACGCCATTATTACAAAATAAAAAAACAAATATTTCAAAATGAAACATTGATTTATATTTATGTGCGCCTATTACACGAAAAAATAAATTTCGAATATTTTGTGATTTTTTAAATTCCATTTTGTTATTCAATTTATTTTTATGTGCGCCTGTTACACGAAAAAATTAATTTCGAGAATTTTACGATTTTTTAAGACACAATAAATTGAAAATGGCGCCGATTTATTTTTATGTGCGTTTTATGATGTTTTAAAACATAAATCATAATAAAACACTCTAGAAAACCTAATTTCGTCTAATATGCATGCGCACATAAAAATAAATCGGCGCTATTTTCAATTTATTGTGTCTTAAAATATCATAAAATTCTCGAAATTAATTTTTTCGTGTAACAGGCGCACATAAAAATAAATTGAATAACAAAATGGAATTTAAAAAATCACAAAATATTCGAAATTTATTTTTTCGTGTAATAGGCGCACATAAATATAAATCAATGTTTCATTTTGAGTTTGCGCTATTGAACTTAAGATGCCGCAGTTTGAATTTATTATATATTTGGAATTAAGATGTCGCGGTAATAATGTAAGCTATTGCAATTGGTTCATGTTGTTTTCTACATTATTTATTTTATTATAAAAAAATTCTGAATTTGTGGTTTTGCCACGCAGGATCAACGGTTTTTAAGACTCGGGCTCGACTTCGTGAGAAATACTCAACGGAACCGAATGTAGTACCAATCCAAAAAAAGACAGTTTGAAAGACTAGCATATTAAAAAAGAAAAATTATTTTTTTATAATTTTGCTTTATTTATTTTTTTTATTAAAAATTTAACATGTTTATTTCATAATAATAATTATTATTTGATTATTTACAATACCAGAAACAAAAATATATGATTTGGATAAGTTAAAATAATTTTAGTCAATTTTTTTAATAAGTGTTGCTTATTATTTTTTGCTTTAAAAACGATCATAAATGAATAGTTGTATTTGTATAACTTATATATTAAATTAAAATCTAGTTTAAATATCCATTATAAACTTATTTTATTAGTAAAAAATCAACAAAAGAAGATCGATTACTATGAAATATTTTTGCGTTTCATGTTCATTTTTTAATAATTTCGTGATATGTGAGTAGCCTATGAATGAAAATTTATAGTTGAATCGATCGTAGATAAACTGTGAAACTATTAAAATAAAAACAAATACATAAGTTTATTTTTTTAAATTTAAAATAAAATTATTGCTTAGAAAAATAATATTTCTCTACGCTTGATAGATTAAAATAAATATTTGGGATCACTCCTGTGTTTAAGGAATAATAATTTGTTAACGAAAATAATAACGATAATGAATTTACAGATCCAAATATAATTCCATTTGTCTAGATGACGAAATCCCTTAAATTAAAAATAGATACAATTGGTAAAATATACATACTTACTTGCTTAAATAATTTGTTAAATTTTAAAAAAGTCCTAATATATTTATATATAAATTTAAACGAAATTAATGAAAATATATAAAATTCTTATTTTTAATTAAAATTTAATAAAATCAAATGTTGATCATTCGAATAAAACACCAATACTAACGTTTAAAAGCCAAATAATTGGCATAAATAAACAAACAAATTTATTTAACAAAGAATAATTTCATGAACTTAGGACCAAAACCAGAACTTTATAATCAAAAATATCAAATTATAAGTTTTTTTAGCATTTTAGCTAAAACGGCTGCTTAGCCGGTTGACTGGCAAACGTTATATTCAGATTTGGCAAAGCTTCTAAATATGGTTTTTTAATATAACCAATTGAGTTAGTATTAATTGTATTTGACTTTTAAAAACATTAGCGTTGGTTTTGATTTCACACAAAATTAAAATAAAATTTAAAACAAATTAACTTGGTAGAATCCAATATAGTTAATTACAGCATTTCTAGTCAATAGCAAATATATAATATACGTATTTCATTTATAAAAAAAAAAACTCTAATTATTAATAAGAAGTGGGCCTGCCGTCTCCAATGTGGAAATTTATCATAAATTTGGGATTTCAGTTGAATATTTGCTTGCAAATATTGCCTAAAATTTCAATTTTCTATAAACTTGCATAGTGGAGACGATAACGCCTAGTTAAATAAAACAAAACCCAATATTAATAAAACTATAACTGCTAATAATAATAATAATGTGTTTGCATTTCATTTAGTGATTTAATTCATTCAACATTTTATGTTTGTGGTTGATTAATATTGTGCTGCTTTGATGTCGATGGAGCAGTCGAAATAACTGATGATGGAGTAGCAGTTGGTGATTGTGTTAACTTTAAACGTTTTGCCGGTGTCACTGGTTTATCTGCAGGTCGTTTTATAGTAGTCTGGCCAGTTGTTCCAGCAGTTGCAGCAACTTTGGCACCTTGAGGATCTGTTTATAAAAAATGATATAAATATGTTAGTAATTATCATATATTTTCAGAAGTACTACTCTGTTTTTGATGTTAGGGTATTGCGAAAATAAATTGTGTAGCACTTTAAGACTACGTTACTATGTAGTTTTGAGATGCTTTAGTAGTTTTTTGAACAACTCCAATATACATCTTATGAAACAATATATAAAAATAATAATTTAAATTCTTGGTTTTGTTACCATTACCATTTGTTACCATTCTCAACAGTTTAAAGAATAATCAATGTTTACAAGAGACAACCTAGAAGAGATATATCCATGGTTTATAAAGAAATACATATAAGAAAATTTGCATACAACCAAGATAACATTGAAAACTTCTACAGACTTCAATCGCAGACATAATGGCATTCGAAACATTTTCCTTCAGCTAAAAATTAAGCATCTGAATTAACATCGTTTAGCTTTTAGTTGATATAAGCAATATCTCAATTTTGGTGTGTACTAGATCGTTAGTTCTTTATATGCATTAGCTTTCCCAGATGTTGAAGACGGAGAATACATCGCTATCGGTCCATAGTATTGGATGGTCTAAGCTTTCAACATAAAATTGAATAAATCCGGAAAAATCCTGTTCAAATTCTGTTTGAAACTTAATTTACAATATTCTGAAAATGATGAACATTTTGATCGAAAAATTTTATTCAGTGATGAAGCTCATTTTTGGTTAAATGGTTATGTAAACAAACAGAATTGCAGAATTTACAGTGATGAAAACCCACACGAAACTGTTTAGATACCATTACATCCAGATAAAGTCACTGTGTGGTGTGCAATTCTTGCTGATGGAGTGATTGGTCCATATTTCTTTGAAGAAAATGGTCGAAGAGTAACGGTCAATGGAGAACGATACAGAACAATGTTAATGATTTTAATTTTTTTTGAACTTTTAAATTGTATCATTCCCTGTATAAAAAATACTTTTAACCAAATTCATTGTAAGTATTAGAGCAACCGCACCCAAGAGTTTTAAATAATGTTGATCAAGCTACGTTTATACTGTAAATTATTTAAAAAAAAAAAATGTGTACCTTGAAGCCATCTAACTTGGGTCGCTGGCCCATATCCTTTATCATTTCGTGCAGCTATACGAAAAATTATAGCCGGTTTCGATGTGTAGTCAACATGTGCCGTTTGTAGCGATAAATTTGAAACCGTACATGTGAAACGTGGACCGCAATACACGCGAACAAATGCTAATTGTGATGGTGGAGTTTTATCCTTGGTACTAGGTGATTTAACAGCCAAATATACGGAATATTCAAGTATATCGCCCTGTGTACTTGGGGGTGGCTCCCATGATAAATGCGCCCCATCGACTGATTTTGATATTTTTATAGCGGATGGAGCACCCGGAAATCCTGGAAGACACGTTTTATATGATGTAAACTGTAAAAAAAAACAAATAATATAATTTAGATTCACATTACGCTAAATATACCGGAAAAATTAAAATGTATACTTCTCCCCAAGCGCCACGACCACAACCATTTATTGCGGATAATCGAAATTTATATCCGGTTCCGGGTTCTAAACTTATGCGCCGTTTCGTCGACAAATCAGGAATGTTATCGGCGTATATTTCATCCTTATGGGTTGTGGTATTCCATTCATCATAGTCGATGTAGTTCATTACCGTATGTGTTAATTCTTTGAAAAAACCAACGGTGTACCATTTCTTTGTATCCTTGGCTGGTTTATTTTTCTAAAAAAAAAAACAAATTAAACTTATAATAATTTGTTTGATCATTTAATAGCACCAAATTCGGATTACATTATTGGTTTCCTCTATTTGATTAGTGGTAACCTTTTTAATTGCTTTGGCCGCTTTTGGTACTGAACCTGTAGCGGGTGGCGCCATAGTACAAGTTGTTGAACTAATTTGCTGTAACAAATTACTATCAGGTTGTGACGATGATGAAGCACCATTATCATTGCTACTATTACTTGTATTTGTGGTACTACTAATTGAATTATTTGAATGATTATTTGCGGATGTGCTCGAAGACGGCGAGGGTAATGGAGAAGTAGATGACGGCAAAACAGATGTTTGAAGTGCCACTAATGCCAACGATTCTAAATTCGTTATGTCACTGTAATTAAGATTTAATGTTATAACATTGCTGCCACCAGGAGCTCTACTGGCTATGTCATCACCGCCTATCTGAGTTATGTAAGCGGTAACATTTCCTATACCAGCTGTTGACACCTCAGTGCTACTACTGCCAGTGCCACTAACACTTTTAATAGTCGTTAAAATATTGGCTGCTTCACATTCTGAATCTGACGGCCCAGACTGGTTGATTGTCGTACTTAAACTTTCATCACTGTCAAGACATTCTTTTGATTCTTGCTCTTTGTTTGATTCGCATTTAGAAGTAGTAACGTTCGATGATGCCTCAAATCCGACACTACTGGTCAACTCCGTTTCATTATCAGTATTACGGTTATTTTCATCTGTCGACGTATTAATGATATTCTGCTGATGTGCTATATCATTATTTAGATCTTCGCTATCAGAATCATCATCCGTTTTGTGTGCGGTCGTTATCGGAGAACCACCATAAAGTCCTAATTTTATGATTTTATCGTCAACGCCATCCATCTGATCGATTTGTGGATCTGTCATATTAATATCTTGACTAGTTATATTTTGAGTCATGTCAATAAGTCCCGCCTCCACCGCTAATGCAGCAAGCCCAGCATCCGTAGTTGCCGGCTCATCAACATTACTTAAAGTACTACTACTTGAGCTTTGACCGGTGTGGGGCTGTTGCATACTAGTCGTAAACCGTTGCATCGTTGCTGTGGTCGTTTTAGATGGCAACATAACAAGTTTTTGATCACCGACCCCACTCTGTTGTGATTGCAGTTGTTTTTGTACCGCAGCTGATGAGACAATTGTAACAGTTTTTTGTACCCCACCAGGAGCCAGTTGGACAGTGACTGATTTCCCACCAATGGTTAGTGCCTTTTGTGGAACATGAATTATTTGTGGATTGCCAGTTTTATTACCTTGTAAACCAACCGGTACAGAAAACGTTATAGGCTTACCGGAAACACCACGTATCATTTTAACTCCTTGATTTGCACCACTGGTTGACGATACAATAGTGGCGTGAGTTTGAGGCGCTAAGGAAGCTGAAGACACCAATGACACTAAATTACTGGTTGATGATACGGTTGCCGATGAAGGTACAGTACGCAATTGTGAACCACTAGTAACTACGATTATTTGATTAGGACGTATTTGTGGAGTACCTTGTTTATTTGTAATTACAAACGTTTGTTTACCATCCGGCCCGACTTTAGCTACCTGCACCATGTTACTATTTTTCATCACTAATTTATTATTCCCAACCGATTGGGATGACATCAATTTAACGATATTTCCAACAACTGGTTTATTCGGTCCACTGACTGATGTTATAGCACTTTGCTGTCCGCTCATATTCGGACCTGTATTTATTGTCGTTGTGCTACTAGGCTTTTGTAATACAACCCCTTGACTAGTTTTTACTAAAGTAACCACTTGAGATTGGTTTCCTATGTTCGGCACAATATTTAAAGGTTTTTGAATGATAATTTGTTTCCCACCCAATGTAGCTGTTGTTGTAGTGCCAGATACACTTTGCCCAGTAACAGTTGGATGGCGTAAGATATTCGAGCGAAATTTTGTTTGCGAAGCATTAGCTAAGCGTACGGCTTGCCCGCTCGAAAGAAATCGTATTGGTTGAGATACGTTCGGTGCCGCGGTCACAACACGCATCGTTTGAGGTCCAGCTCCAGTATTCATTACAGTTGATTTAATTTGACTGGTAGCAATTTGTGTTCCGGTTTGGTACGTCGTAACCATTGAGTTTGTACCAATAGTTGTAGAAGTATAAGTTTGACTGGTCGATACTATGGGAGAGATAGCAGGAGTCATAACAGTTTGGGTTTGAACCATCGGAGACGAACTATTACTTGATACTACTTTAGCGATTGTGACAGTCTTGGATGGTACTTGTTTTGGTTTAATAATTATATTTCGACCGGATTGAGTCTGAGATCCTGTTAGTGTGGTGGGTTTATTGATTGCCGTGGAACTCGATTCGCTTGTAGCTGTATTGTATAATAATCATATTACAATTTATTTTTTAAATTAAAATTTTATTATAATACTTACGAAATATTTTATTATCTGAATTTGCGAGAATAAATCTCGGATGAATTTTTTGAACTGGAGCTGACAACGGTGGCGTTGAAATCGTATTCGATGGTTCAGAGACAACGATTGGAGGTACCTGCGGTGCACTAGATGTAGATGTTTGTGATGGGTTTGGTACAGCTGCTTGTATGGTTGGTGGAGTTGGAGCTGGTTCAATACGTTGTACTTCTAATAAATAAACCTGTGCGGTGGGTGTGGCCAACCAATTCAATTCTAAAGAATGTGTTGAAGCCCTTACCAAGGCAACTCGTGACGCAGGCCCTGGTGGTTCAACTTCCAAATACCATAAATCTTTACAACAAACCTTTATGCAAAATAAATAACGATGTAGATAGATAACTTAATAAATTTATTATCGAATACAAAAGAGCAATACTTAGATTAAATAGAAAAGTAACCCAAGAATGGAGAAATTTAAACAAACGAAATACTTATAAAGCAAGGATTATTTCCAATAATACTAACTACATTTTCGTTCTAATTTGGGCTGTTTTAGAAATTTTTAACTACATAAGCAAAGTATTAGTAAAATAATTATTCTTCCTAAACTATAAACACTATCTATATTAAAATATTTCGGTTGTTTCCTAAATTTTATGAGTTTTTAATAATTTCATAAATTGTACAGGTTACATAACCAAATTATATGAATAGGCTTAAAACTTTGACCTCATTAGAAAATATTTAGACTTGTATCCGCACAAGCTTTAAATATTTCTCTTCGGGCTAACCTCTGGAAAATGATTGGCATTACCGAAACATTTTTATGATACCACTAAAATAAAATTGATTTAGGGAATGTGTTCAATACAAAATTATACACAGCTATCTAAATATCACTTGTTAATAAATAATGATATACATTTGGTACTAATCGAGTTATTTTTTTATGTATTGGTGAAATTGAGATTTGCAACTGCAAAAGTGAACTGTATGAATTAGCATTACAAATTATATAGCGGCTACTAATAATTTTGTTAAGATCTCATTCCGGAAACTTATCTATAATCAGCTCTCACCCTAACCTGGTTGTTCCAGGCTTTACGATAGCCATCTCTACCGGACCATACATACAATCGGCTATGTATTCCAACCGAGCAGTGGCCTGCTCTCGCTCTAGGGATGTGTTCTTCTGCGCTTTCTAACTGTATGTCCTCCCACGCCATTTTTTCTATTAATGAAAAAAAATGAATATTAAATTGGTGCTATCGAAAACATTTAACATATTTTCATAATATACCGAGATTCAAACAAGCAAGTGTGTTTGTACATTTCCATTCTTTCTCTAGTGTATTCCCTTTTATATCATCCATGGCTAGTGGAACCCATCCACCAAATACGTACATTCTATAGCCAATTAAAGTAGCAGTATGTAACGATCTCGGTAATGGTGCAATACCCTTAGTTTCAGGTCGACACCACATCATGGTGTCTGTATCAAGTAACCATAAATCTCCTAAACGGCATCCCGACATGCCACCATATATGACAAGCTTTGATTTTTTCGTTTTTTTATCAATGTATGCGACACCAGTGTGAGATTCGCGTGGGGGTGGACTATCACCAAAAGTCAATGGAATCTCCCAAGTAGGAACTGTTCCTCGTATATCCAGTGTATATAAATCATTTAAATACTTAGGAATGTTATTTTTTGGATCATCACTTTCATTTGCCAAGCCACCAAATAAATATATTTTATCACCAACCATAGTAAAGCTGTGTCCTAAACGAGGGCATGGTGGTACCCCAGTTTCAGGTGATTTTGGCTTAAGTTTACGCCATTCCCATTTAGTAGCTTGTAATTCGTATAATTCATTGGAATATTTACCATATTCTACCATTCCACCAAAAACAAATATTCGGGTTCCATCAACAACAAAGCCGTATGCTGCACAACCCGGCGGAACTTCCCCTTTAGTAACGGGAACATACCATTGACTAGTGGCTGCAGAAAAAAAAATATATTAAATTGTTAGTACAGTTGACTTTTGTTTTATACAAAAAATGGCGGTATAAAAATTCGATGGTGGCGACATCAAGCATCGCCATTTTTTTTATTGGTTAATGACGCCAATATTTTAAGAAAATTTACAATTAAATACGTGCCTGCGTTAAATACATGTAATTCATCGACAATCCCTTCATTGCCACCACCAAAAACTACCATTAATTCTTTAATATTAATCGCACGATGTCCATGTCTAGGTCGTGGTTGTGGTCCAGTTGGATTTAGTACTCGTTTCCATTTCAATACCGCACCCGCCATTGTTGCAACATTCTATAGTAGCACTAACCTTTTGATTGTTATTTTTTTCAGTGGAGGTGGAAAACAGATTTATATTTATGTAAAACCAAATACTGTAATAAATTGACTATTTTAGCATCACAAAACCATTATTAATAATATAGCTAAGTTTATACAATGTACACTTACACACGCAATTAAAAAAAACAAAACCTAAACAAGTTGCACGAATGTCATTTGTTTCATCCAGTCTATAAATCTACCAATTCGATACACCGTAATTCATAGAATTGTGAGGGTTATATAAAAAAAAATTACAACCGGCAAAATTATTTTAAACACACAAATCGTATTTTTATTACACATAAATAACTAGTTTAACTCAAGGAACAATTCTATGTACAATAAAATCACAAAAAGTAAAATTCTTTTCAATTTAGAATATGTATTTTCACTTCCTTCACTGAAACATTTTTAACATAATACATTGTGTATAATACTAATTTGTAAGCCAAGTATCCTTATAAATTCACTAACAGATTGTAATTTAATTTAATTTTGTTTAATTTTTTGTAAATAAATTTCTATACAAGCGCGTCGCCTTTTTACTTTTTTATTCTCTATTCTCCTAAAATAAATATGCAGAGCTACCAACAGCCTGTAGTGAAAAAAGTAGATACATATACGAAATTGTACGAAGTTCACACAGTTCACGTTAGAAAAAATTGTTCCCTAGTAACCAATCAAACAATTCACCAAGCAGCAAAACGAAATATTTAGTACCCTCTCGGCGCAAAATTGGTACACATCAAAAGTGCATGGCGGACGGAGGGCCTGCGA
The DNA here is from genome assembly GCA_963691935.1 of Nephrotoma guestfalica. Taxonomy (NCBI): domain Eukaryota; kingdom Metazoa; phylum Arthropoda; class Insecta; order Diptera; family Tipulidae; genus Nephrotoma; species Nephrotoma guestfalica. The sequence continues at coordinate 907,727 of OY829916.1, read as the reverse complement.
TCGGGTTTCCCTGGCGGTCGCGCGCACCGTATTCGAGTGTTTACGAACATTCTACAAGTGTTTGTAAACATCATCCGAAATTTAAACATGAACATAAATGTTAAAAAATGATGCTTCTGTCATGTGAGAGAGAAACAAATGTACGCCAACCGTTGAATGATGGCGAAGAAAACCTTGAGGGAGTATTTTAGATTAATTAAGTTATAGCATTGAAAAATATAAATATTAAGAACACATACAAACATTACACATACACATAAGAGGTTTGTTTTATTATCTCCAGTATATATTGTCGTTAATAGCCGCTATTCCATGGGAATAATAAAGTTTCTCAGTAAAACTAGCACGAGACAAAAAAAATAGACCGCTTTTGGAGAACGGCTTATCCGATTTCATTTTGCTGACAAATTATTGTAGTGTTGCCATAAATTTTCGGAAAAAATATTAAATTTAGTATTTTTTTATGGCATCCAAAAGGAACAACACCATCCCCACTCCTTTTTAGTTTTATTTAAAAAGTAATGGCGTAAATATTGCGCTCACATATTTTCCTATATACGTGCAAAAATTGCTTGAAGTTAAAAATGTTATATCGATATTTGAATATAGAAATAAAATAACATGATTCTGCCAAGCCAAAAATAATATTAAATTTATTAGTAATTTTGAGAATTTTTCATTTTTTTAAATAATTTATAGATTAAATGTTGTTGACACCAAAATATCCTCCTTTCATATTTATGGCAGGGCATTTTTTATATATTTTCAAAAATTAAAGAAAATAATAAAATCACATGATTTTCTTATTCCCAAAAATATAAATTATAATGACGTATTCGATTTCATTTTGCTGAACAAGATATAGTTGTGCTGCCATAACTCTTCTTAAAAATATCAAGTTTAGTATTTTTTATAGTAACCTAAAGGAAAACCTTTCCCCTCTCCTTTATAATGTTATTTCAAAACGCTCGCTGGTATATTTTCGTATATACGTGCAAAAATTGCTTGGTCAAAAATATTATTTTATATAAAGATATTTGTTAAGCCCGAGTGTATGAGAAGACATTTTTTTTACTTTTAACAATATGCGCCGTATGTATTTGGCGAAACACTTAATAAACACATTATATCACTCGTTTAATTATTTCGATTTTTTATTAAAAATAATTTAATGCGCACGATTACTGATGTTATGTTTTAGGTTACATAATTTATAGCAGAGCACTTTTCATATATTTTCGTAAATTAAAGAAAGAAATGAAATAACACGATTCTTCCAATCCCAAAAACATTATTAAATTTATTAGTATAATAATATTATTAAATATCCTTCAATATAAAATTCATTGTCAAACATTAAAAATAAAGATTATTCATTTGTTTAAAGTAATTTATAGGTTAAATGTTGTTGATGCCAAAATTTCACCCTTCCATATTTATGGTAGAGCATTTTTTATATATTTTCGAAAATTAAAGAAAATAATAAAATCACAGAATTTTGTTATGCCAAAAATAATATTATATTTTTAGTAATTTTTGGGATATACAACTCATTGTCAAACATAAAAAACAAAGATTTCTCATATTTTTTAAATAATTTATAATTTACGTTTTCTTGATATCAACATTTCTCCATCTTTTTATACTATAAAATTAAAATGTTGTGTCTCAGTTGTTCTAATGTAAATTATAGTTCTTGTCCTAGTCAGATGTTCAGCAAAAATTTTCGTTTTCTCCATGCAATACTAGCATTTAACGATTCCATAATATAAGTTGAAAGTTTTGAACAAACTAAACCATAAATATTATAAACCAACAATATTTTAATTTTGTTACTATAACATCAACAAATTTCGGATTGTATCTGGAACATTTGTAGACTTGTTGGTGGAATAACTTATTAACTAAAAATTTCCTTTTTTGATAATTTTTGATAATGATTGACATACTGTTAACATTCATGTGTATAATAGTTGAATTATTAGACAATTTTGTAATTAAAACCCAAAATAAATGTTTGCTTTTACTTGGTGATTTTGTGAATATTCTGGTCAAAGGTGTAAGTAAATATAATTTATTTACATCGCAATATATAAAATAGAAGTGATTAATATTCAGCTGATTTGATAAACATTTTTAAAAGCTTACTTTGTTTACGTTGACCTTAAAATTGCACTACACACCTACAAGATTCTACACACAAAATTTAAAATGAATAAATTTTCATTAGTACGATTGCATTAGTACGATTTTGCATACAAAATGTTAAAATATTGAGTTAAAATAATATTAGCCTAGGTAATATTTTTGGACTGTATCATAATACAATTTATATAGAATATATAAAAATCTTTATTTACTTAGCCCGCCGGAAATGAGTTATCACATAACAAAAGTTAGTAATTGTTTATTTAAATTTAAATAATAATTCTAGAAACATTGGTAACAAATTAATTAATTGTTTTCATTAATGGTTTATTCCTGATTAAATTTTTATTCATATCAGTCATTCGTCACTAAAACACGCAGTTATACTCCGAGAAAAGTAAAAAGTCAAAACATTTCAAAATTATTTTTTGTTAAAATTCAATAATTCAATTATTTTACAAAGGCAACAATAACAACAAACGAGTTTGTTTGCACAGTTTTACTATGGATAGTGTAACCAATCTGCCTAATATTATTACAGTTATACGCATTATGTCTCGATTTTTCTGAAAAATTTGCAGACTGTAACGGTATGTAGCATGTAAAGTATACGTTACACATGCATGTAAAGTATACGTTATACGTAACACTTGTATATGTATTAGTGTAAATAAAAGTGTTCATAATGTGTACGCCTGTGTACGATACGTAATGTTTGTGAACCGCGTAAACCTATCATTTATGAGCCATCTTGATGTTTCATTTATGTACCGTTGTCCATATCACCTTATTTAATTTTATTATTAGTAAACCAAACATTTTTTGTATATCTCATTTTAATTTTAACGAGTTTGCTCTACAATACTATTTTCTTGCTTTTAACACTATGTGCCGTGGGCACTTGGCGAAACACACTAACATTTAATAAACACATTATATTAAACAATTGTTTTTTATTTCGCAAAGAAATTTTTTTGAATATTTTAATTAAAAAATTTGTCCAAAAAGTTTAAAAAACTATTCGATAGATTTTGACTTGTTAGGTCATCATCAGGAGTATCTACTGATTTGTAAAAATAAAAATCTAGTAATATATAGTAGAACTAAGGAAAAAAGAAATAAACGCAGAAGGGGAAAAAAGGCAATAAAAATTAATCTATTGATCGTTCAAGCCATCAGTTGGCTCCGGTAAAATTACTAATAAAAAAGGGGGTGGTATACCAGGTAAGCGATTAGTCATTGGCTGAGTAACAAAATTCAAGGTATATTGAAGTACATTTAATTACCCCACGTTTTAGTCATATTATTAAGAGCGTGATAATAGAACAGGGCGGGATCCCTAATTGGTAAGAAACTGATTTACCTCTGTTCGTTAAGGATATTTTGGTTAAGGAATATAGAATTTCGTAAGATTCTATGGTATCTAAACGTCTGCTTTTGGATTGTATATGTAATATGTATAAATTGTTTAAGCTAGCTGTATAATTTTCTAAAGTTAAATGATTATGGAATGTTGATTGATTGCAACCAGATAAATGTTCGTTAGCTCTAACTCCAAAATTGCGCCCAGTCTGCTCAATATAGAAGAAAATTCAATCATTGCAATTAATCCTATAAACACCAGACTTGGAAAGTCGATCAACTCTAGGGTTATTGTTAAAAACAATTTTCTTTATTGTGTTATTATTATAAAAAGCAAAACTAATATTGGTATAAACGGACACGATGTTGTATTTTCTTGGCTGATGATTTTTGTAGCGCCGACTATCTTTAGATATTCGAAATTATTGGCGGTTTATTATATAATTGTATAATTGGTTTTTACCCATTGCAAAATTTAACACCGCCAAATATTTTGTTTCTTCTGAAAGGAAATAAAATTATTGAATTACATTATTTATATTGAATAATTATAACTCATAGTACCTTCTGAAAATGTTTATTTATAGAGCAAATAATCTTGGTCGTACCAACATAGTAACAAAAACATAAACTGAAATATGAGCAATAATTGTGCTCATATATTTGTTGTTGTTGTTTATTTATGACATTTTTCCATACTTCCTAAAATTGTTGTCTCCATTTCATTACAATATTTCTGGATCGTGTTAGTGAATAAATCTATTTCCGTTAAACAATTGGGACATACTGTGTAACTCATATTTTCGACTAATCCGATTATAGGAACGCCCAATGTTCGATACATTTTCGCACATCGATTTGTAACCTGTAACGCTGCTGTTTGTGGCGTGCTGACTAGCACAACGCCGGGTACCGGAACATCTTGGGCTAAAGAAAGGTGTATATCACCAGTTCCCGGTGGTGTATCTACGAATAATATATCATCCCAAAATGTTCTCTTTAATAGCCGCTCTAGTGCAGGCATAATTAATAGTCCTCGCCAAACAACCAATTTTTCAGAAATTAATCATTCCATTGACAGACAACTAACCCCATAATTTATTATCGGTATCATATTGTTAGAATTGTTCACGTAAGATTATTCATGGATATTCATCATTAATGGCACGGAGGTGTCAAATATGTCACCATCCAGTAAACCGACCTTTTTACCTAAACCACCTAGTGCTACTGCTAAATTAACAGCCGTTTTTGATTTACCAACACCGCCTTTGTCAGAAGCACCAACTACAATACTCGTATTATCAACTCCGTCTAATGGTTTTCGTTTTGGTAATCCACGGGCTATAAGTTTGACCTGCCGCGTTGGGCTACAAATTCTTATAAATTAATGAATATATAAAATCGAATATTGTATATGTAATCCATAGACATACGTTTATTCGATTAAATTAAAATAAAGCCCAAACTAATCGCAAACCAAGCAGAAATTGAAAGTAAACAACAATAACTACAAATCAACAGAAAACATATGACTCGCATGACATTCGTAGACGAATTTTTTGAGCAAATCTCATGTGTGACTATGTTCATGTCGGTAAAAAAATAATCCAACTTTGTAATCTCGTTCCGTGAAGACCGCCTTCATCGACCAGCTTGTGATTACGTTTTTTGGTTACGCGGGAAAAATCTATTTGGCGACCAAATTTAATGACAGTTGAAATCTAGCTTGGTATGATAGTAAATAACAAAACACAAATTCGACACGTATTTGGGTTACAATTTACAAAGCTACATACTATTTTATTTTTGTGCTGATAAACACAATATTTTTACGTTTTTTTTTAAATAAAATATCGAATATGATCCAGTCGATAATAAGCTTAAATATCTAGGACGAAATATATTTAATTCTTGAAAATGGATGAAACTTTAATGTTAATTTTGCTTGTGATTGTTATGCTTGTGGGTTCGTATTTAGCTGGAAATATTCCATTAATTATGAACTTATCAGAGGTAACATGTAATATTTTAAATTTTCAAATTAGTGGTTATTAACCTCATTGCATCTTGTATTTAGGAAAAATTAAAAATCGTGTCGATATTTGGTGCTGGATTACTTGTCGGCACAGCATTAACTGTGATCATTCCGGAAGGGATTCGGGCTCTTTATACAGAAATTACGCCGAGTAATGCAGCTTATACTTCACAATCCAATAGTAACAAAATAAATTTAGAAAATCATCATGACCATAATGAGTCACCAAGTGAACATTCGTTCACAATAGGATTCTCATTAGTATTAGGTATGTAACCTAGTGTATAAGCTTGCATCATTTCATCATTTATTTAAATTAGATGTTATATCTAGGTTTTATTTTTATGATGTTAATTGACCAAATTTCATCACGCCGCAGTGAAGGGATCAACCCTGATAAAAATATGACGGCTACAATTGGTTTGGTGGTACATGCGGCAGCGGATGGCATTGCACTCGGAGCAGCCGCAACTACAAGTCATCATGATGTGGAAATAATCGTGTTTCTTGCGATAATGTTGCATAAAGCACCGGCCGCTTTTGGTCTCGTGAGTTTTTTACTACATGAAGGTATTAATCGAAAAACAATTCGAAAACATTTGGGAATATTCTCACTATCCGCACCTCTGTTAACATTATTAACGTATTTTGGAATTGGTCAAGAACAAAAGGAAACATTGAACTCTGTGAATGCAACTGGGATCGCTATGCTTTTTTCGGCGGGAACATTCCTTTATGTTGCAACTGTACACGTTCTCCCGGAATTGACGCAGGGTCAATCGCACAACTATTCTGTTAATTATTCAGCATTGGAGCAACAAACAAATGGACATTCGCCTGTTGGTGGTAAACCACATTCAGGAACTTCGAATTTAAAGTATTCCGAGCTGTTTACTCTAATATTCGGTGCTCTGTTACCGTTACTATTGACATGGAAACATCATCATTAAGTCATGAGGGTACAAATCTGTTGATTATTTAAATGTTTTATAAAAATATACAAAATAAACCCTTAGGATGTGACAAGCTCATATTTGGATTTGTAATTCCTCTAAAATTGGGTTTTAATTGATTTTTTTTGCTTCCTTGATGTCCTTGATGCGGGTTGGATACAGCACTTAAACAATATCGACGGGCTACGCGACATCACCACATTTCAATTTTGGTATTATAATTCTCGCCGGCAGTGAGTATGCTCGTCCCACGCATACAAATTCTTGGTATAAGTGAGAATTTAAGTGTTTTGACATATTAAGTTAAAATATATAAAAAATGAAATATTAAATGTTTTTTCATTGGTGTGGCGCAGCAATTGAATGAGGTTGCAATTGCAACTAACTTAACTACAAGAAATGACACATGCGATCGACACACCGACAAAATCTTGCACTTCCGGGACACCATTATTAAGGATCTATGATACCATGCGGTTTTCTGGAGTGTAATCATATCAAAGTATAATTAAAAGTTTATATTAATATAAAATTGATTTAAAAGTATGATTACTTTTTTGTAAATTTAGAAAAAACAAATGTTAAATTTTTTTTTGATGATATGTGATGTAACTTGCCAAACAAAGATTTAAACAAAAAAAAAACAGTTTAATTCATGTAAGTGCTTTTATTATCTATGCCACAAAATCACTGAATATCTAAAACTTTTATCATTTCTTAATTTATAATTTTAAAAAATTAAACCAAACCAAGCTCTAGCTCGGATGCTCCAATCGTCAATAAACCTGAAAAAGTATAATCTCGAAGCATTCGTGCCTATATATTTTTTAAACTTGCCCATTCTATTGTTTGCTTAATAAAAATTTTATTAAATCATTCAGTTTTAAATATTTAATAATCATTCTAAATTTATAAGCTATTTTTTGCAATCGCACACTGCAGCGTGATAACAAGATGTTTAAAATTAAAAATTTTAATTTAAAAATTATGTAATTATAACATAATATTTAAATCTTATCGTACTTATTTAAAAATTAAGGCTGTCCCAATATGCAATGCCGACGGAGTTCCGTTTACATTCTCACTCAAAAACCACACTCTTTCTATGGAAAGAAACATGTATAATACAAGGAAAACCATACTACTCGCCAAAGAAAAGTGTCACAAAAATTCCAGTGTGGGTGTGAATCCCGACTAAAAAGAGAAAAAACAAATGGGAAAATAGGTGGAATTTGGACGGAATTTGGCGTTTTTTCCATACTGATTTCAGGCACTTTTTAGCACGAAAAAAGAGGAACTTGCGTGTATATATTTCTCAATTAGAATAATAATTTTTATTCGAAATAAAACAAAATTTTGCATTTATTATAAAAGAAATATAAATTTTTTATTGACATAAATATACACTTAATATTACATTTTATAAAATCCATCCATATTCATCCGTAAGCGCCATCTAATTTTACATTCCATTATATACAGCCTTGAAAAATAAAAAACGATCGGAAATTTCCATCATCTCATGACGACGCCATTTTAAAATTATTACCATTTTTACATCCAAATTTATTGACCACAAACACGAAATATAATTATTATACATATATTTACATAGTATGAAATAAATATAAGTTATTTAAAGATTATTAACTAATTTAAATACACAAAAAACACAAGTTAACACAATAAACAATAAAATCGCGGAAAACACAAAAATGTACGTGTTATCCTGTCAAGTGCTCTATTATACTGATGGAAGAGTACAAAACAATAATAACAAAACTAACAAAAAAACATTTAAAATTTCGCGAATGAAAGAGAAAGAAATTTATCTTTCTCTAAAATCGATATTTTTGTGTCTTTGATATTTTGTAGTACGGTAGTGTGGAATTGGAGCTGTTTTTTCCACAATGTGGAAAATTTGCATACTGGGGTATAGTACTCATATTGTAAAAACAAGGGTGACGCATAAATCACCTAGTGGCTACAAAAATTTAGCTAATGGCATAATTTTTTTTAAGACGCAAAGCTAATGGCTGGACTATAGATAGAATAAAAAGAATAAAAAGAATAACGTAAGAAACGAAGACAAAAAATTATTATTCCAATTTGACGTTACGGCCATAGCTGACTTGAAATATTAAGTTCATTCAATTATTTTTGTGATATATTTCCTACAATTATGAATGAAACTACAATATTTTTCAGTATAAACGTATTTATATAAACAAATATATGTTTTTAAAATTATAAAAATTATTTATATGCGGTTTAAATCACCGCAATTCGATAAATTATTTTTTTAGGTTAGGTTTAGAAAAATACAATTCTACAGTGTTTGAAAATTATTTTTGATATTATATTCATATTAGTATATATATACATGAATATTTTATAAATAGAAAAGATAAAACACACGAATAATTTAAAATTCCCTTATATAAAAAAGTAAATATGCATATTACATTCGACGCACTAAAATTTGTTTGGGTTTTGTTGTTGTAGTTATTAAGTTTTTATTCTTGGACTAAAATTATCGCTCGGTTATTCTTTTTAAGTGACAGCAAAAATGAAAAAAAATTAAACGCAATTTCTGTTATTCTTTTTATATTTATTATTCTCAGTATAGTCGATTGCATGTAAATCCTCTCTTTCGCTCTCTTACGTTATTTTTTTTATCCTTTTTATTCCATCTATAGTCCAGTCAATAGCTAAAAGAATAACCGAGCGATAATTTTCGTCCAAGAATAAAAAACTTAATAACTACAACAACAAAACCCAAACAAATTTTAGTGCGTCGAATGTAATATGCATATTTACTTTTTTATATAAGAGAATTTTAAATTATTCGTGTGTTTTATCTTTTCTATTTATAAAATATTCATGTATACATATGCTAATATGAATATAATATCAGAAATAATTTGCAATACACTGTAGAATTGTATTTTTCTAAACCTAACCTAAAAAAATACTTTATCGAATTGTGGTGATTTAAATCGCATATAAACAATTTTTATAATTTTGAAAACATATATTTGTTGGTATAAATACGTTTATACTCAAAAATATTGTAGTTTCATTCATAATTGTAGGAAATATATCACAAAAATATATGGATGAACTTAATATTTCAAGTCAGCTAATAAATTCCTAATCATTACTCGAACCTTTTGAAAATTTGGTACATTTGTCACAAAATTAATGCAAATCTGAATTTCAACCTCCCCACTTTTAGTAACCGGTGCAACTACTTCATGAGCATCTGTTGGATCGTGAGATGCGACAGCACATTCCACGCTTTCTATTGAAACTACAAACGACGAAGTCGACTGAAACTTGACGCTGTTAAAGATTCGACGATCGAATCGAATTCTGGGGCCTAATTTTTTTTTTCTGTAAATAAATCGTTGTTGATTATACTTCATTGAATAAACACAAAGAACATACTTATCCTAAAATTGGGATAGTATTTTTTAAAGTTTAGAAGTTCTGGTTTAAAAAAACTAATATATATAACGTCAAAAACGAAACCGAATTAATAAAATTCGATATTAAAAATAATAAACAATAAAATTTGTGATTCTCAGTATAATGCGGAACAGCTCATTTTGATGTTAGAAGTGCAAATTGTTAAGATCAATAGATTTAAACTTAATTTTAATTTAATATTAACTGTTAAAACGGTAACAAATCAACTATATTATAAGTTACACAAATATTTAGTTTATAATTATTAATAAAATTACGTATAAAACGTATTTTTTATTTTAATAAAATTACCTTCAGTTTTGATTTATTATTTATGTAACATAAATTTTTTGATTGTTTTAGGTTATAGAGGAACTTGTCAAAATTTTCCCCTCACATGTTTTATAGTAGAGTACTTTTTACGTATTTGTCCAAATTAAAGAAACTAAATAAAACAAAACTATTCCCGCCATTTTAAAAATAATATTTATTTTTTTAAATAATTTATATAAAGTAAAATACATCATCGATTATTAAACATTACGACTTTTCACTTAATTTAAATAATTTTTAGGTTATGTTTGTATCACAGTAAAAAAATTCCCCTACATGTTCTACTATAAAAAAAAAATTGTGTCTCAGTCACTCTCATGTAGATATTTTATTCTTATCTCTTTTTAATTTTGTACAAAATCTTGTGATTTTGAATGGAATAGCGCTATAAGTTAAGTAGCTTTTGTTACCAACATTAAAAAAATTAAAATTACACAAAAGTTACCATGTGATATTTACGAAAACGGCTAATTTATTTGGTCATTCAAAAATTTTCGACTGATAATTGATTGCTAACGTTCTCTAATAGATGGCTTATACAAAGATTCTTAATAAAACCACAAATATAATGGTTATATGTGATAAAACGAAAAATTAGCAGAGACACGATTTGAAACTTATCGTTTGGCGGTTTGACAACAAATGAATATGTTGAATTTTTTATTTTATTTGAATTAACTCGTTAATTCAGTTAATTGTTATTGCTGTGATTAGTATAGTAAAGTGCTAGGTTCGATATCTAAAAAAATGCTAGTATATTTATGTGCATTTGTGCTTCGATACAATTTTGAATTAAATATTATTGTGATAATATAGAACCAGAAATTGTGTTGTATATTGTGTGCCTTATTCAAGTTTTTTGAAGTGCCTGTGCTTTTAAAATACATAACAACAACATGAAACAAAAATTGAAATATAGGCAAAAATCGGAATTTTCGTAATAGAGAACGCATCGGATATGTATACGAGTATGTAAATATGAATATTTGAATCGTCGTTTTGTATTTCTAAAGGATTTTTTTTGAACTTCTGTACCATCTTCCACTACATCCAAACGACAGTTAGTGTCGTAGTTTATGCAAAATTTCTACGAACTTACAGTGCAACAAAAAATTTCTTCACCAAATCAAAATAAAATTAAAATTGTTTTTTTTTAAAATAATATTCTTGAAATTTTCAGTAAAAAGATACCGAACAGAGAGACTCATATTTCAGTGTTATAAAATGACAATCACGGGAGAGCACAATATAGCAGGTGCAATATGGTAAATTTTCGTTTTCTATTGTGTTAATAGCCAATTTAATTTCTAAATTAGAGAGAATGAGTGAATTGATAATACCAGCCTTGGCTCAATGAATTGCATATTTGGTGTTTGTGATTTCTGCCTCCATTACTCTTAATTTATATTGAATATTCAAAGCGACCTGATCATTCAGTTTGTTTTCTTTATGAATCGCGTTCGTAATTTCATTGGCCATTCTCGTTATATTATTAATTCTCTCATTATACAATTGATTAATAATTACTTGCTTATTATTATTTTGTAGCACATTATTCATCTTATCTTTGATTATTTCAAAATCATCATGATCGGGGTTTCCCGCTATCCACTTCCATGCACTGCCAACAAAATTCCAAGTACCGTTTAATTCTCTTTGTTCTAAGGCTGTTCAATAACGTTTGTAATTCTGCAATTTCGTGTTTAAGGTAGGGTTGTAGTGGATGGTCGTTTGTCAACTCTCTGCCCAGTACTGCAGTCATTCTGTCTAGGAAAGCTTGATGTTTGTCTAGTTCTATAACGTGGATTAATTTGAAATTTCCGTCCTGTATTTTTACCTTACCGGTGCTAATTGATACGATCTGCGAGTTTGTATAGCCAAGGATTTGTATTTCTGCGGAGGTACTGCCTAGGACACAACTGTAATTAAAATAGATTTTCTTTTTAAGATTTTATATTACTTTTATGGACCACTTTTCCCGATTGAGTTAATACCGTTGTATTCCTATTTTCCATCACCGTCTCAGGTTTATATCGTGCTACTAATTTCGTTCCTAGTCTTTTATTCTGTTTTACGAAAATCACCTGAGCTGGCTGGTAAGTTTTAACGATTTTACGTTTTTTGTTATGGTGTCCTAAATCCTTGGCCTGTTTCTGTTGTAGTCTTTCTATATTGCTAAATCTAATTTGTTCTAATTGTTCGGGGTCTGCATTAGGTGTTCTGCCAAAATAAATTTCAACTGGTCGTTTCCCCGTTACCGAATGGATTGAATGGTTATATTAATTTACTACTCTTTCCAGTAACTCCTCAAAGGTCCGTTCTGTTTCGTCTACCTTTAGGCACCTCATGATTTCGGAGAGGGTGGAATGGAATCTTTCCACCTGACCATTCACCTCGCTCCTGTACGGGGGTGTTCTAAAGATGCTAATGTTTAATCCATCCTCCATCATTGACGTGACAGAGTTTGAGTTAAGAGACCTCTCATTATCGATAACCACTACCTCGGGTACACTAAAGAAGAATAATATATCTCAAGTGGTTGTTTAATATCCTCTACAGCCTTTGATTTTATTGGCTTACAGAAGGCGAGCTTGCTGAGTTTATCGATAGCTGTTAGAACTAGCTTGTTCTCAGTCGAGTAAATGCGTCTATTATTTTAATAGGTGTAGGATAAAGAGTGGGTTTATTGGGGTGTCGGTCGTACTTGTTCTCTTGGCAGATGGCACATCGTTTTACTATTGACCTAATTATTCTGCTCATCCTCGGAAAGTAGTATTTCCCGAGTATTTGTTTTCGATTCTCTTCTGCATTGCGGTGCGCCCGTTGGTGAATAGATATTATCCTTTCTTCCTGTTGGCTTTCATCTGTAATATCCTGTACCAACTTTTGAGTGAACCGAATTTTGTACGTCCTAAAGTGGAACGGATATATCTCCTGAATTGTTCCCATTATCGATCCGGTTGTCTTCAAACCATTAATCGTGTGTGGGATGAGATATCGTTTAAAGAAGTTTATAATATCCGCGCTGGTAAAATTTGATTTAGTAATAATGTGTCTTTGGTAATTTGGAAAAGGGTTTATCAATTGGTAAGAGTTTTCCTCTCCTATATTCAGAATCACTTGATTTCTGAATACATTAATCGGAGTTTCGACTGTGGGAATAAGGTCATGTGCAGAGCTTTCGCCGCTATGTTTTGTTGCTGATACCGCATTTATCCCAGAAGGGCCTGGTATTCTTGAAAGTGCATTTGCTACCCTATTCGTTTTACCGGGTTGGTATCTTAGTTCGTAATTGTCTTCCTCTAAGACAGCTTTCCAACGTTTCATCTTAGCGTTATGATTTTTATGGCTAAGGGCATACGTCAGAGGTTGATGATCAGTGATAAAAACACTTCCTCGCAACATACAATTATCACCGAAGGCCTTTTGCAATTCTTTCTGAACGTTTCGGCACCACAAAATTGATTCCGCACACAAAAGTTAATGGAACTTCTTTGTTGAATAATTTCGCTCATTGTAAAAATCGCTGAATGCACTTTTTGTACTTCAGAAAGACAAGCGTATACTAAACACTAATAATTATTTTGATGTGACATTTGGCACAGATGTCACTGACAGTCATACCAACATAGAAAAAAAAAAATATTTCGACGAATGGTTTTCCGCGCGAAATTTAAATTAAAAAGTCTTACTACTTTTTGCCCACAGTGTATTAATCAAAGTACAGCGGATGAATTGTATATAAGATTTATATTGTATACCTCTTTACCATACGAAATAAAGAGATATTTGACTATTGTAATATTGGGTTCCAACACTTGATTTGTTTTTTTATCTTTATCTAACCGTATCTTGATTTTGATGTAGAATAAATCCCGATTCCGACTATTCTATATGATTTTATAGCCCTAAAAAGTGTGATTCTAGATGGCTTTAACCTATATGGAAGAATTTACGTCCTTAAAAATCTTTAATCGTTCTAGATAAAATTTTATTGGTATGAAATTATAATTTAATCTATTATAAAGTTTTGTGTGATGGCCAATATTGGCCTTGCTAAGTGGAACTAGGCAATTTCTTAACAGATTTTGTTAAAATACCAAATCAATTGATCGTAATTAATCAACCTTAATTCACCGTCTTTCCATTTTTAAGGTTGAGAGACGTTTAAATACATATACCTTCGCTATGAAATACATTACTTCTTGTTTAAGTGGCCTAATAGGCCAGAATCTAGAACTTCACAAAAAAATCAATTTTGAATCCAAATTTTAACAAATAAACTTATGTTAAATTAAGGTTGATTAATTACGATCAATTGATTTGGTAATCTAATTAGAATAAATAAAATACTCTATAAGATCACTGAATTATAGAATCAGATCCTATTGAATATAGCTGGTTTAAACTTTATGTACATAAAGCATAAGCATTTTGAGGTGGAAGCACTTAGAAGACAAATTAGTTGATTTAAATTAGGCTAATGAACCGATCATTCTTCAGACAGCTAGGCTACTTTGGAGATTATTAATTTCACTATTGTTTCTGCACAACTTGTTTTTGAGAGTATTAAAAACATAATTCCATACGCCAAACAAAATTATGTAAGAGTTCTTTTGGTACTTGATCATAGAGTATTTTAACCGTCGACGTCAAACAAAGTGTCTCATTTTAGAGGGCTTTGCCATCAATCACTTATCTATGATTTTTATTGGATTTAGGGATCTGCGAGGGTACATTGTAATAGTATAATAACTGAACAAGGAGAAACAATCCGAAATCGATATTATAATAAAACCAAAAACCTATTGTCACAATAAGGAATAGTACTAAATAAAATAAGAAATTGTGTTTTTTTATATATAATCTGCTAGGGGCTCAGTTGCTTCTAAATCCCAAATATAATAAAGTAGTATACAATAATAGGTAGTATTTAGTTCCTATTAATTGTTATTAAACATATGTATCGTAGATTACCGAGATCATTCAGCGAAGAAGAATATCAATTCTACTATAAATGATGCAAATAAAAATATCTAGGTTTTTTATTAACATTTTTAATGCGACGAGAAAGTGGTAATATACCTAGATGTTTAAATAAATTTTAAGCAAATTCAAATTTGTGTTAAAATATTAATTAAACGACATATACGGATACACTGGTCTGTAACCATTCACAATTACATCAAAGCTCAAAAAATAATATCAACTCCTAATAATCAATTGTACAATAAATTAACAAGATTTTTATCGTTTATTTCGTTCAAATGTAATATTACACAATAATAATTTCCCATTCTAACGGGTTAAGTGATTTTATTATTTTCATTTTGTTAATAATGTCACGATGATAAATAAACTAAAAAATTTAACTAATAAATAATATTTCCTTTGCATAGGGGGCGTGGAGATCTAATTTTCTTCCATTTTTACAATTACTTTTATGCTGTTTCCCCAAATTTGTACTAACCCAAGCAACAGTTGCTTGACATTGTTGGTGAAGTTGTTGTC